>OY730197.1:70417827-71017827 GCA_963422505.1 Pseudognaphalium luteoalbum | reverse complement strand
TATACTAAACCTAATCTGACCTTTGCGACACAAGCTGTGTCGCCAAGCCGACTCATGCGACACAAGATGTGTCGCCAGGTTGACTATTGCGACACAAAGACCTTGTGTCGCCAAAACACAAAATGTAATTAAGACAAACGTTATCAACTAACGTAATTACATATCAAACGCATTACAGACTTAGACCAACTGACAGACACACTAAGATGCACCAACAAACTCCCCCATGTCTTCAGCTTGGTCTTAAAAATTTCTTCAATTAAGCCCAGCCTGTAGGAAACCTGCCTCCAGCATGAATCCCATGCGAAACACACACCGTCACCACTTTCTGGAATTGTCTAGCTAGAATCGAATTCACAACATTTCTTACGTTGAAGCGAATTGGATTATCAAACAACTTCCTCAAGTCTTTCTGTGACAAATTAATCAAGCTCATAGGATCAAAAACTTTAAATTGAGCTTTCTTCAAACCATAAAGCGAAGTTCTTTCTGGATGCTCAGATTTTGGAACAAAAATAAACACAGCTTCGCCTGTATGGGGATCGAGTTCCCAATAATAAAATCTTCTTAGAAAGTTAAAAGGAACTGTCTCCAATGGTATCTCAGTTAAACAATCAGCTGGTGGATAACGCATTTTGCAAATTGGCTGCATTGTAACTGGATCAAGTTTCTTTTTGTATATGAATCTCTTACTGCATTGTAAATTGGCTGCATTTTGCAAATTTTGCTCTTCACTTCACGACGCAAAACCGTCTATACCAAATCAGCTCTTGAGTCCCTAGTTGGATTTATCAATTCCAGTTGAGCTAGACGATTTATTTCTCCCTTTGGCAATGTACTCAGCTTCTTAAATGATCTTTTGAAATACTGAATGCCATCATTCCTTTTAATCATGAAAATACCTTTGTAGATTTTCCAGCTTTTAATAATTCCTGTATAATTCCCACTAACCTTATATGTCTTGCAAGTAACGGGAACATATACATCAGGAATAAAACTTATCACAGGCCTCTCAGAGGTCGAAGTAGATGTAGTATCAGAAGCCGATGTAGTTTCTGGAACAGTTTGCGAAGTTCCGGCTGGCTCTGTTTCATCTTCCGAAGAATCAGTCTCGATTGTAGGAGCATCGTCATAGAATTCATCATGACGCATTTCCTCTTCTTCAATCTCAACATCATCATTTGTTTCGAATTCAGGTTCAGATTCCTGATTTACCTCATTGACCATTTGCTGAATAAAAGATAGATTAGCATTTGAGAAGTCTACAGCTAACGGTCTTGGTTGACCTGGAATGTCATCAACAGAGAAATAATCCAAACGAAGAGATTCATTACTATCAAAAAGATTTACATTTTCAACTACATTATCTGTCTGTGTTCCGGCTGAAGCCCTAGATGTTGTTTCTATGGCACGCAGGCCTGACTCCCCCGGAACGACAGCTAGGGATTCTAGTTCTAACACCCTAGTATTCAAAGTAGGAACCAAAGCTGCTTGTTATTCCAAAACTTTAATCTGAGCAGCCTGAACTTCCAACACCGATGCCTGAGACTGAAGCAATTTAGCTTGATGATCCATAGTCTGCTGCATCTGAATCATTCTTTTCAACAATTCCTCAACAACCGAGGGCAAAGGTTGAATGGGAACCTCAACATGGGGAATATCAACCCGTGGTCTTGAAGACGACGTAGAAGTACGACGAATAGACTGAGGTGGAACCCAGTCTTCATCATCAAGATCGGTACTTCGTGGTCGTTTACCCAGATCAGGACGAACATAACTTGAACCAGCATGAATACGATGTTGTATTCTTTTGTACCGACGAGGATCAAAGCGTTGAATATTTCTCAACGCATCTCCGGAGGGGATATCCCTTGGAGAAGTCTCAGGAGTAGAACCTCCATCTGAATCTTCAGTAACTGGAACATCAGGATTAAGCTGAGCAGCCTGTTCTCCAGTCTGGAAATCCTCAATTTCCTGTAACAGATCATCGACCTGTATTTGAGCATCATGGAGGTGTAATTCCTCCTCCTGAATTCCCTGCCCAGGTGCAGGCAAAACATCCATAAAACCATCATCGGGCGGTGTGACATAAGCGTCATTGATTATGTGCCCAAATAACGGAAAGTTGCTATTCGCATTCGCACCAGCCGCACAAACCGTCCAGATTCGGACGTTCATGGGAGTAGGCCGTAAGCGTTCGCGAGCATTCTGAGGAAGGCCAGGAAGCTGACTGTCAAGAAACAGCTGAATGAAACGTGGATACAAATTCCAACGCTTATCCCCGGCGTTAAGATTATCCACCATAGCCCGAAAGATATAACCAGAAAAGTTAAAGGGCTTATTGTAGATCAAAGCCAACATGGCAGAAGCCGTAGAATGACTAATGCCATCAAATCCAGCCTTACAAGGAGAAAGGCAAACGATAATAACATGCATCAAGTATCGCCAGACCTTAGGCAGGTTCGCCTTGCGATATTGGTCGTTGGGTACCCCTGGATAGCCGAGACGTGTCATAGCACCGGCGATAAACTCATTGCCAAAAAGAGTAGGCATCTCTGTAGTATCGCCGAAGTGAAAGAAGTCCTGAATGACCTGCTCGGAGATAATAAGTTGACGATCTCCAACAGTATAAATAATTCTGGTGAATGGCAGGTCGGAGTTGATCACTGCGTTTTCCCAAAAATGAGCCACCTGATCCTTGTAGATAGTGGTTGTTGCAGTAATAGCAGTATAAATGCGAGAGCGGCGTAGGAATGCCACCATTGGCCTATATGATGCAGCCGTATCCTTTGAATCGTCCAAGAATGCCACAATGTTGTGATGTGGCTCCCATAGAATATCAGCATCTGCCATTGCTGTATAAATAGTAGAGATAAAACTTGCAAACAGTTAGCGTTAGCAGATTTAATCAAAACACACAAATCAATTTGATACCAAATGCGACACAGAGAATTGTGGCGCAGAAAATCTGCGACATAATAAGGATGTGTCGCTAAGGGAACAAAATTGATTATTTATAAAGTAAGCGACATAAAGAAGTGTGTCGCTAAAGATTAATGCGACGGACAAAGTTATGTCGCAGTTAGCGATGTAGTCGAATTTAATCGAAAATAGGCGACATAATGAGTTATGTCGCAGCAAGCAAGCAAGCGACATAAAACAATTGTGTCGCAAAAATGATGCGACATAAAACAAGCGTCGCATAACAGTGTGCAAATTCACATAAATAATTCACAAAGAGATAAAATTCGCACAAACTAAGGGTTTCATTGATAATTAAGAATAATACATAGTTATGATTACAAATTATCACATTTTCTAAACCCTAAACCCTAAACCTAAATAGTATCCTCGAATACTATTAATACAAAGAAAGCCAAGATTCAAGACAAGGCCAAGCTAAGATCCAGGACAAAAAGCCAAGATTCAAGACAAATGGCCAAGATTCAAGACAAGGTCAGGCTAAGATCCAGGATAGTGAGGGGATCCCACCAGACCACCAAAAAAGGAAGGTAGCCGATCAAGCAAGAGTGCTATCACGACACCTGAATGCACATAAGCTTCCACGACCGTAAGAGAATCCTCGTAGTCGCGGAAGTGCAAGACATGATAGTCTTTGGGCAGAAGCAGTGAATACAGTAGTGTATAACACCGTTGTCCTGAACGAAGTCACCTGCCATAGCTTTACCATAATTGGACACAAATGAGTAATAGGATAAGGTAAGTTAAGCGACATAAGATATGTCGCAAGAACATTTGGCGACATTAAAGTTATGGCGCAAGAGAGTATTTAGCGACATAAAAGTTATGGCGCAAGATGACAGTTAGCGACATAAAATTTATGGCGCAAGGTGACATTTAGCGACATAAATTTAAATTGAGAAAACCTGCGACATAAAACGTTATGTCGCAGGTTATGTCGCAATGACGAACTGCAAGCCCCAACCCAGAAAACCCTAACCTCTAATTTGGGGTTTTCGAAAACGAGACATACCCTAGGGTACGCCATCATACCAGAAACACGAAAACATGTATATTAACAAATATGAGTCTGATTTTCGTGTCACATTAAGCCAAAAAACGTAAACCCTATAAACCCGTAATGAACATTAACGATTTAAGGGAAAATAAGCAGTAATAAAGGGTGAAACTAGTACCTATCGATCGAGTGGAAGGTAGTGAACCAGAAACACAAGGTGGATTGCGTAAACAAACACCGGACGATCGAAATCGGGAAGAGAAGAACACCGCAGGTTTTGTGTCGCAGGAATGAATTTTATGTCGCAGGGTTTTGAATTTGTGTCGCTTAAAGTGTAAACAGAGAAAGCGACAGGAGTGAGGTATTTATACCTCTGCCCCACCTAGCGACATAAAATGGCGACATAGAAGGCGACATAAGTTATGTCGCAGAACAGAACTTGTGTCGCAATGCCCAGAAAACTTGATTTGTAATTTGTAGTTTTGTAACCCGATGGAAGAGTAACTAGTTGGACTTGTTAGAAATAAATATACAAATTTAAGAGAAAAATAAAAGTAAAAAATAAAAATAAAAATAAAAATTAAAAATAAAACTTAAGTTAATTGTCTTTTTGATGACGTAGTTATTTTGTCTGCTAAGGGATCATATTAGAATAACATGCAATTATTAGTAAATTGAAAGTGTTATCTCGATTATCAGTATATCTAACCTCTTGAAATTTACTAAGCATATTTAGAACACCTTTGATAAATATCATTTCAAGATGATTACTGATATTGTTTGACCACCTAAACATGTTACATTTACAGCTATGAGCAAAACTTTTATTGTTAGTATGAATAATTATCTGTGGTCCCCACTATAGATACACTCCTATAATTTAGACAAGAACATAACTTCCAAGATAGATAAAATAGAGGAAAGTCATTTTTAAGAACCAAGTCAGCGGTGACAGGTCTGTACAGACGTACAACAAAGCGACATAGCTTGATTCAGGTGTAAGCAAAACCAGACTTGGTCAAACCATTTTGGCGACCTTGTGAGGTATCTTATGATTTAAGACTTTTTCAAGTTCTTTGACTTGCGTTTGCTTAACTTTTAAGTATATACAACTTGAGACCAGGTCTGTACTTACGTACAACAGAGGAAACAAGAAGTATATACCCCCAAAGTATTTCATATTTTAAGCTAAAATGGAAGTTTGCCAAGCTATATTAAGGAATTAAGATACCAAATCATACATCACAAGATGTTGACCACATGATAATAGACATGTATTAGACTGACGTGTTAATTGCTCAAAGACTAGTGTAACATGCCTACCAGTACATCATAAGATGAATCTAATGTTTATGAAAGCTGTGGTAAGTATGCTAGATAAACCTACTGATACATCAAGGATAAAGCTTAAAATTTTCATTTTGTGCATGCACCCTAATGTACTATCATTTCCCTAGTTGTTTACAGACACAACTAAACGTCGTTTTACAAATGTTGCAATGGTGCATTTCTTAAATACTAAAGAGTATAAAGAATGGCTATTGCGCTTTTTTTTTTTTTAACACAAAAGATAGTCCAAGTCCAAAGAGTTACTTCTTAAGCTGAAAGAAGCACAAACCAATCATGTTGATCAGTTCATCAAATCGGGCATGAGAAAAGGCCTTAGTGAATAGGTCAGCATTCTGTTTAAGGGTATCTATATGGACGAGGTCTATCAAGTGTTTCTCATAGCAATCCCGTATAAAGTGAAATCTAAGTTCTATATGCTTAGTTCTAGAGTGCTGTACGGGATTGCGTGTAATTGAAATAGCAGCAGTATTATCAATATGTAAAGGAGTCATAGTAAGAAGTAACCCGTAATCGCGCAATTGATGCTGAATCCACAGAACTTGGGAACAGCAACTAGCAGCAGCAACGTATTCAGCCTCTGCAGTAGAAGTAGCCACCGTCGTCTGCTTCTTGCATTGCCACGATACCAAACGTGATCCAAGAAACTGGCATCCACCAGTTGTTGACTTCTTATCTATACTACAGCCGCCATGATCAGAATCCGAATAAGCAGTTAGTTCAAACGATTTTTCATTGGAGTACCATAGACCAAGAGTTGGCCTGTGTTTGAGGTACCCAAAAATTCGCTTTACTGCTTTCATATGAGAAACCTTCGGCCTAGCCTGATATCTAGAGCAGATGGACACAGCAAATACAATGTCCGGCCTGGATGCAGTCAGATACATGAGTGAACCAATCATAGAGCGATAGTCCTTTTCTTTACAATCCTCGTCATCGATGGCCGGTCCGAGATTATGATTTATTTCAATGGGGGTTCCATAAGTCTTGCAATTAAGAAGTCATACCTGGTTAACATATCAGTGACATACTTGGACTGATGAATGTAAATTCCTTTGGCAGACTGCTCAACTTGAACACCTAAAAAGAACGTGAGTTCCCCCATTGCACTCATCTCAAATTCAGACTTCATGAGATGTTCGAAGTCTTTACACATGAAGTCTTTGGTAGATCCAAAAATGATGTCGTCGACATATACTTGTACCAGTAATAAGTCTTCTCCATCCCTTTTAGTGAACAACGTACTATCAATGCTACCTCTTTCGAAACCATTCTTAACTAGATGAGTTGCAAGCCTCTCATACCACAGTCGTGGTGCCTGATGCAAACCATATAATGCCTTATTAAGTTTACAGACATATTCTGGATGCAATGGATCTTCAAAACCCGGAGGCTGCTTGACATAAACATCGGTATCAACTTGTCCATACAGAAAAGCGCTCTTTACATCAAGCTGATAAACAATGAACTCTTTGAAGGATGCAAAGGCCAAGAAAATACGAATTGACTCCAGTCTTGCAATAGGAGCGAAAACCTCATCATAGTCCAAACCCTCTACTTGATGAAAACCTTGAACTACAAGCCTTGCTTTGTTTCTAATAACCACTCCTCGATCGTCTTTCTTGATTCGGTAAACCCATCGAGTGCCAGTTGGATGTGCACCCTTAGGTAATGGTACTAATTCCCACACATGCAGCGTTTGGAATTGCTGCAGCTCCTCCTGCATTGCTTCAACCCAGTGTGGATCTTTTAAAGCCTCTTTTGTACGTTTTGGCTCCACCTGAGATAAAAAACATGTTTTAACCTCAGCAGAAAGACATGCAAGAGAAGCAGACTCATGAGAGTCTGAAGGGGATGCAAGATTTAATTCTGCAGCAACTTGACTTCTTGTCTGAATCCCCTTATCCAAAGGACCTATGATATTTTCTACTGGATGGTCCTTATTAACACGTGAACTAGGAATCTCGTCAGGCACAATAACAGAGTCCAAGTTTGTAAAATCGGCTTCCTGCGCCGATTCAAATTCCCTTGAATTCTCAAGTTGTTCATCTTCCTCATCAGATACCGCAGGAACATCGGTATATGTTTCTTGGTTTCTAGTAGATGATTTAGGAACATCAACATTTGGTTGAGAAGGAAGTGGAGTAGCAGAGGCAGTTGGAATCTTAGGTCTAGATGGCTGTGAAGTATTTGAAGATAAATCAAGGCCATGAAGTAATGTGACCACCTGATCAATATCATCATCTTCCTTAGGAAGATTAAAGGAATCGAAAATTGCCTCATAATTAAACAAATGTGCTGGTCCCTTTCCTTCCGGATTATCAGAGTAACGAAAGCACGTGACTTCATAGTGTTCTTCCATACGCTTAGTTGCCAAGTTATACACACGTTTGTTTGGAGAGTTATTTGAGAAACCCAAAAATAAACCTTCACTGGACTTTGCTCCAAACTTAGCAACTCTTTCTTTCGTGTACATAATCGTGCAGGGACAGCCAAATGGTTCAAGAAACTGTAACGAGGGTTTCCGGTTGTTAAGCAATTCATAGGACGTTTTATTATGAGTTTTAACCACAGAAACCCGATTAAGAATGTAACAAGCAGTATTTACTGCTTCAGCCCAAAAAGAAATAGGCAGCTTAGAATCTGCCAACATTGTGCGTGCAGCTTCAATGAGTGTCCTGTTTTTGCGTTCAGCAACTCCATTCTGTTGAGGAGTTCGTGCGGCGCTGAATTGATGATCAATGCCTTTTCTTAAACAGTACAGCTCAATTGTTGAATTCTTAAACTCAGTACCATTATCTGATCACAGTTTCTTAATTGACAGGTTGCATAGGTTCTCTAGTTTGTCAAACAAATAGATGAGAATTTCAGGAACTTCATCCTTAGTAGTTAAGAAATACATCCATGAAAAACGAGAGTAGTCATCAGTCACTACCAAGCAATATTTTGAACCTCCCATACTTTTCTTACTAACAGGTCCAAAGAGATCCATATGCAATAGCTCCAAAGGACTTGAAACAGAATTGATCACTTTTGACTTATGGGACTTCTTGTGCTGTTTCCCTTTTTGACAGGAAACACAAAGATCGTTGATTCCAAAGGATTGCTTTGGAACCCCACGCACAAGATCATGCTTTACCAAATAATTCATCTTTTGGAAGTGTAGATGACCCATACGTCTGTGCCATAAAAGTGATTCTTCTTCAGGAGCTTTCGAAAGTAGACACGTATGTTGGGTTGTTTCAACTGTTTTCATATCTAGAATATACGTGTCTTTTTGCCTAGGTGCCCTCAGTAACACCCATTCCTCAGGAATTACAAATCCTGGTTTCAAGATGCCGCATTTAGTTTTAGTAAATGCTGTAGTGTACTCTTTGTCGCACACTTGTGATACACTGAGCAGGTTGTGAGTAAGCTGCTCCACAAAATTAACTTTTTCAAAACTCACTTGCCCATTAGTGAGTGTACCTTGTCCAGTAATAACTCCTCCTTTATCACCGGCAAAAGCAACATATCCCCCATTATAATCCTTGACTTCAGATAACAGAGATAAGTCGCCTGTCATATGTCGCGAGCAACCACTGTCAATATACCATCTACTATTTTGAACTGCTTCAGATTGCTGCGACATCAAAAACAAAAAAATCAATTAGTAAGGGAGACCCAAGCCTTAACAGACTTGGGTAACCCAGTAGCATCATCCACAATGATTACATCAGTCAAAATTTTATCTTTTAACACATCAAAATCATTGCCTGATGAATCATTGTCAGATGAAGAGTCAGAACATGACTCTTTGATCTTCCATACCTTTTGAGGTTTGGATGGTTGCTTGTTAACATTATTGAGCTTATCTTGTTTAAATTTGGTGGGCTCAATATTGTTATCCTTAGAAGTAGTTGGTGGAACTGCAGAGCCTCTCATAGATTTTTTTGAAAAACTTTGAGAATTAGAGGTTCGTGCATCTCCCCGTCGACCATACTTCTTAGCAAGCAACGGGCAAAAATTAGTCAAATGACCTTGTTTCTTACAATAAAAACAAGATCTTTGCTCAACATTTACAGGAGATTGAGGTTTAAACCGTTGAAGATGACCAAAAATCGGTTGTGCTGAACACGTACACTTATGTGCACATGCAGAAGTTGAACCGTGAGATTTTCTTTTGGAAGATTTTTTATCAGATTTGAAAGTTTCTGGTTTAGAAATCTCCTTTGTAGGTTCAGCCTTAGCTTTACCTTTCATTTTATAAATCTCCTCATATCCTTCCTTTGTAGGTTCTTGTTTTTCAAATAACCGTATTCTTCTTCGGTTATATCCTCAATCTCAATTTCCTCCTTCAAACTAACTGGAGGAATCAACTTAGTAACAGATTTGACAGATTTGGAAACTCTAACAGGCTTAATAAGCTCAGCCTTAGTTTCCCGTTTCTCAATAGGCTTGAATGGTTCAGCCCTGACATCAAGTTTTTTAACTGAGTCAACCTTAGGAACCTTCAAATTTTCAGGCTCACTAGTTGATGCCTTAACTGGCTCAGGCATACTAGCAACAGGTTTATTAGACTCATGTTTAACAATTTCGGCCGTATCATCTTGATGATACTCTGTTGGTGGTGGAACTTGATGAAAACCTAGTCCCTCCTTTCCAACATGAGGCCTACTGATCCTTACTTTAACAGGTTTGACAGGTGTTGTATCTACTTGAGGAACAGTAGGTACAGAATCTTTGATGATTTCTTGCTGAGGCATAGGCAGATAATCTTTTGGAGGTGGAACATGGTGATAACCAAGTCCTGCCTTGCTCTTAGTATCTGTCCTTTGCTTTTGAAGAATTTCATCAAAAACGAGAGAGGATGTCGAAAAATTTGATAATTTTCGATTTAAAGTAAGAACTTCAGCCTGTGAATCAACAAGTTCCTTTTTAACAAAAGTTAACATATCAACATAGCTTCCTATTTCATCTTGTTGTTCAAAAATTTTGGCTTTTAGTTCTTTCTTTTCTTCAAAAATAGCCGTTAATTTCTTCTCAGATGCCTTATAACTTTCTTTCAACATTTCATTATTTTCCGTTAATTGTGAAATAGTAGTATTAAGGCGTTCGTTATCCTCTCTGCACCTGTTTAACTGATTAGTAAGTTTGATGCATGACACACAAGATAAAGGTTCGTCATCTACCTCATGAACCTCAGCCATTAACGCAGTATTCTCGTCTTCATCATCAGCTGCATCTGACCAGCTGTTGTCCCATGGAGTTTCTTTCAGCATTAATGCAGCTGACACCATGGCTTTCTCTTCAGCCTTACTTGGTGAAGGTTTGGTAAGACCAGAAGATGGGGTCTTATTAGTCTTTTCACATTCACGAGCAAAGTGTCCATAGTTCTGACACTTATAGCACCTCACCTTCCCTTTATTAAAACCGATTCCTTTTTCACCAGGATTATTAACAGACGTTCTACCGGTTTTCTGCAAAAAATTCTTCACTCTCCTCGTCAGCATAGCCATATTCCATTTTAAATCCAACCTCTCCAATTCTTCTTGATCAATTTGACCAAAATCCTCATCAGAAAAGTCACCAGCACAAGCTAAGAAAGCTGAAAAAGTGGAAGAATAATCTTCACCAGAAGAGACACCAGAACTCTGAAAATAAGTACCACTTGATGTAGTACTTGCAGAAGCATTTCCACTAGCATTGCTAGCTATGAATGCGGTAACAGTAGGCTTGCTTGAAGATACCGGAACATCAACTCCATATAACTTTGGATTCTGGAGATGAGAAGTAGCCTTGGTCTCTTTTCGTTGCATCTCTAGAAGCTCAGCTTCAATGTGACCAATTAGATCTTCGAGCTCCATATCCATGATATCTTCATCTCTTTCCATCAACAACACTCGAGTATGCCACTTCTTTGGAAGTGAATCCAGAAGCTTCTTGTTTACATCGTTACGCCCGAGAACTACACCTCCTTCTATCAACTCAGTGACCAATTGGGAATATCTGCTACACAGATCTTCCAGAGACTCATCCTGAAGCATATCAAACACTTCGTACTGCTTCTTGATTAGATCAATCTTTTTCTTTTTGTATTGATCACTGCCACCACACTTTTTCTCAAATGCTTTCCAAAGATCATATGCAATCTTATGTTGTCTCATTTGTCTCATAATAGGTTGAGGCAATGCCATTGTGATTGCAGCATGGGTTTTCCTTTCCATATCAAAGGCTTTGCGTTCCTCAGGAGTCATTGATTTAATTGACTTCTCAGGAGCTGGACCATTAAAGACTCCTGTTCTCAGAGGACGTTCATATCTTTCCTCTAAGTATATCATCATTTCAGGGTCATTTAATCCAACATAAGATTCGAAGCGTTGACGCCAATCTGAATAACTCATCCCTGGCATATACATTGGAGGTTTGTTTACAGATCCAACCTCATTGTTCTGTTTCAACATTGCTCCAACTGACTGAATAGAGTGTGCTGAAGATGATGTCATTTTAATTAACCTGCAAAACAATCGAAAACATAAATAGCAAACTGTTAAGCGACAGAAATATGTGTCGCAAAGGTTTAAGCGACACAGAGATTATGTCACAACTGATTATGTCGCAACTAATTATGTCGCAACTGATTATGTTGCAAATGATTATGTCGCAAAAATAAGCAACTGAAGAAAAAACAAATGCTATGTCGCAAGCTTATGTCGCAAGATTGTGTCGCAAGCTTGTGTCACCTAAATTAAGGCTTATGTCGCAAATCACAGTAAGCTTGAGTCGCAAGCTTATGTCGTCAAACTAAAGGCATATGTCGCAGTAACCCTAGACGCGACACAAAGGTTATGTCGCAGAATAGTGTCGCAGAAACGGCTGACCAGCAACCAAAAACCCTAAATTCGAAAATTCTCGATAACTAACGAAAATTTACAATTGGAGGACGAATAATAACTTCAATATCTTCCAGAAACACCAAAAAATAATTTTAAGCACTTGTCAAAGAAGATTCTAGCTCAAACTTGTTGTATTTATCCGAGAAACTTGTCAAAATGGATTCAATAACACCAAATCCTGAGATTTTGGCTCTGATACCACTTGTAGGACCCCTTTGCCGGACCTAATCGAATCCCCAATAATCAACCGTAGTGCGGAATCCCACGACTGATAACAAAATGTTAAACGAATAAACACTAATCAAACACAAAGTATATGATTGATTAACACAAAACCGATCAGCTTATATTACTTAGAATGATTACAATATGCTCTCACTGATCACAAATTCGTCAACCTCAAACCATGAGCCATACAAGACTATTTATACTAAACCTAATCTGACCTTTGTGACACAAGTTGTGTCGCCAAGCCGACTCATGCGACACAAGATGTGTCGCCAGGTTGACTATTGCGACACAAAGACCTTGTGTCGCCAAAACACAAAATGTAATTAAGACAAACGTTATCAACTAACGTAATTACATATCAAACGCATTACAGACTTAGACCAACTGACAGACACACTAAGATGCACCAACACTATTTTTGTTTAAAATAGTAAATGAACTCTAAGTCACTGACCCTTTTGTGACACAACTTTTAGTCGCTGATCCCTTCAGCGACCAACCACTTAAGTCACTGAACTCTTAAGTCACTGACCCTTATGTGACACAACTTTTAGTCGCTGACCCCTTCAACGACCAACCACTTAAGTCACTGAACTCTTAAGTCACTGACCCTTATGTGACACAAATTTTAGTCGCTGACCCCTTCAGCGACCAACCACTTAAGTCACTGACACAACTTTTAGTCGTTGACCCCTTCAGCGACCAACCACTCAAGTCGCTTTAACCAGCGAGTTGACCAGATTAACCAGCGAGTTGACCAGCTTTAACCAGCGAGTTGACCAGCTTGACCAACAACTTTGACCAGCTTAACCAGCGAGTTGACCAGCTTTAACCAGCGAGTTGACCAGCTTGACCAGCAACCTTGACCAACAACTTTGACCAGCTTTAACCAGCGAGTTGACTAACTTGACCAGCAACCTTGACCAGCAACTTTGACCAACTTTGACCAGCGAGTTGACTTCCATTGACTTTTGTACAAATTGTAGTTTGACCAAAACTGGTCAGACCTAAGTGACGCTAAGTCAAAGCTTTTATGTGTCACTTCCACCAGTGACGCCTTGAACACGGAAACCTAAATACTAGCGTCACTGACCATAAGTGACAAGTGACCCGTCACTATCTAGCGACACTTCATCGAAGTGACGCCCAATTTCATACAATAAGTATATTTACATATGCATACATATATAGAACAAATATATGAACAACGGAGACGAAATAATATTTCAACACAATGTCACCAACAAATTCAACAACTAACATTATTAAGAAATCAACAATTTCTTCAAACCAACAAACTGTTAATATAAGTTGATTAAACAAATCAAGTGTACTTATGTTAATACATGTATTGTACATAGGTTGACATACCTTGGGCATTCACCTGTCGGCTGCTAGCATTCATACCGAGCAAACCACCGTGAGTTTACAACCCCTACTTTTAACTGTTTTCTGCTTTTAAACACAGGGGTGTTAAACATAGAAATTGCATGCCAACACATGCAATCAAGCTATAAACGCTTTATTGCTTTTATACAACTGTTGAAATTGTGATATTACATATTCACTATTATTTTGGGAATTAGACAAAGTATCCTAGTACGGACCCAGACTTGGAATGTGTGCATGAAAAGACATGCTACTGTAACCATTAGCTAGGTGACTCTAGCCACTGAGTATACGGATAGTAATATTGCCGTGACGACCCTCCTACGGTGGAGCGTATACTTAAATGTCCGTTTAGGCAAACAACATAAGTTCTGGTTGTGGTTTGGTTATAGGGTTAGGTCGCGTTACTTTAACCTGCGAGGTTTAGCTCACCTTTCAGGGGATCATGGTCTAAGTAAATTCCCACATACTTTTAGGAAGAACGAATCCTACAACTGTTAAATACCGGAAAACATACCGGTAACATATTTTACACTGGTAAACAACCAGTAACACATTTCGGGATGACATATCACATAAAACTATACTTTAGGGTAACAACCCTACCTAACTTGTATTTTATAAATGAATAACAATTCATTTCTACAAACTTGGTTTAACTAACTACATACATATACAAACATGTAAATTCACTCAACATATTTGTTGATGACTTTCTCTATGTTTTTCAGGAAATTAGCTGGGTAAGTAATCGCATGCATTCAGGATGGACAACCCTGGACTACTTAGGATGCCACACACTGTTGGGACCGCTTTTGGGGATTTCATTTGTATAACTGTAGACATTGCTGTCATACTTATGAAATCTTATTTTAAACTTATGTATTATTGTTAAAACTAAAATGTTTTAAACTCCACTACTACTGTTACGACTTACATAGTCGTACTACTTTTGTAACAACTGTTAAACTTGGCATCCTCGTTAAATAAAGCTGTGCGATAACCATATGCTCTGAGTATGTGTGTATTTGTTGGTTGAAAATACTGTTCGCAGCCCCGCCGCATCATTAAAGCTTCCGCAAACTAAACATAACTAATTGTAATTACCGTCTGGCGGGGTGAGACATATACGGTGTGGGACAGCCGTATATGGTGTGGGACAGCCGTATATAGTCTGGGATAGCCGTGTACGGCCTGGGACAGCCGTATACGGCTTGGGACAGCCGTATCTTGGCCCTTCGGTTCTTCGTTTCTTCGAACGGGCGTATCTTCTTCGTCGTTTATCCGTTTCGAGCGATTCTTACGTCCACGGTTTCGTAATTTTCTAACGAACAAAATGACACTAATTAGAGGTCATAATGTGGAGCGTAGGTCATGGTTTATTAAAAAGAGTTAACAAAGCTGTAGTGGAGTAGTTTTGCTCAGTTTCTCATGTTTTTCATGCCATTTTTAGTGATTTTACAAACATCGACTCCGTTTTAACTTAGTTAACAAAATGTAATGAATAATGTCCTTTTAGGTGTTTTTTGTTAACTTTGTGCCTAAAATGTGGAAGATAACGTACGTAAAAACATGACTTTTTTACGTGTTATCAGAAGGCTTTGAAAAGATTAGTGAGATAACTCATGTAGTATTTGTTTGATTTCGTAGTTGCGTTCATATTGTAAAATAAAACGAGCAATGATATCACACCCCTGAGTAAAACGGTAAAATAGGGGTTATGAGACTCACCTGAGTCTTGAGAGTTTAACTTAATAAACTTGAGTTGATTAGTCGAGAATCGATGTCTGAAGACTTGTAACCTAAGGGTGTCCACGACACGCGATGGTTATAAATGTGAGTAGGTATCTATAAAGACTACCTTTGTAGTTTCTCGTCTAACTAGAATGTCCAAATTACTACGATTTGGTTGATTAACTTGTCAAAGTTACTACGACTTGGTTGATTTGATTATGTTTTGAAAACGTGTACGACCCATTGGTGATTGGTTGTAATAATAATCTCTCTGTTATTATTATGATTTTTGAAGTGTTATGTTTAAAAACGTGTCCCAATGTGTTTTAGAAGTGGTATCGTACAAGTGTTTAAAGTTATACAAGTTTGACACTTAGTATGAAAATAGTTTATAAATATTATGTTTTTAGCGTCACTTATAGCGACACTTAGGGGTTTAGGCGACACTCAGGAAGTGTCGCATAAAAAGGTAAATTCTGAATTAGTGGTGTCACTTATGGAAGTGACGCATAGAGGGCGACACTTAAGGAAGTGTCGGGTGTAAGTGTCGGTATCAGGGTCATGCATCATTAGGGCTAGTGTCGGATGAAATCAGATTTCAATTATAGGCGACACTTAGACAAGTGTCGCTAGAAGTGTCGGTTAAGAGTGTTGGGTATTGAATTTGTGACACTTAGGCTAGTGTCTGGAAAAGGGGTTTTATGCGGCACTTAGGCAAGTGACGCAAGATTAGGGTTTTAAGCGACACTTAATGCGTCACTTAAGGAAGTACGCATCACTGCTTTAGTCTGTGCGACACTCCCGTCTGGTCGTGGTTTTTGAGCCCAAAAACGAGTTTTACGGTTTCTGTTTGGCCTGAAACTTTTACCAACCCATATTTGGACATTTCAAGCTTAAATAAACAAGATTTAAGTAAAATAAATGAAATCTAAGAGTTTTCGGGATTTGTCGAGAATCTTACAAGTTAACGTCGGGAGAAACCGAAAAGGTAGAAATGTAGATCGTGATGCGGTGAAAGTTTTTCTCTAAAGGTGCTTGGTGATTCGAGGCCGTTTGACGGTGGTTTTTGGTGGTGGTAGGTGACGGTGGTGGTGGGTAGTTTTTGAGAGAAAAAGAGAGAAAGAAAGAGTAGAGAGAGAGAGAGAAGGATGGTGAAATGAGGAAAAAAAGACGGGGGAGGTGGGGGTGTTGGTGAAATCCTCACCCTTCATCCCCTGCAAACGCGCTCCGTGGGGTGTTCGTTTCTCCAGTCCTTTAAACGTTTAAATAATAATTTATACGTTTAAATATACGATTTAAAATACGAATGTTTATTCAATATTTTTGTTGAAGTATTTTACCAAATACTTGTAGTTGAGCTGTAAAATATATTTTAAATTGTTTCATTTGTTTGCGCGTTTAACATTTTAATCACGTAGACGTTTATTTGTACGATACGAAATAATTACGAAATTTTATCAAAATAATATTTTTAGATACAATGGTTGTATTAAATAATATTATATTATTTAATAAAATTATTCACCAATGTCCGTATTAATTGAACCAAATTCCATTCGATTTAAAATGAGTACGATTTAATCAAATCGCATAATTGTATATATTCATCAATATATATTTTGATACATTAATTAGCCTAACACAGAACTAATTACATGTATTAACAAATGATTAGGCACTAATTATTAGTCCTAATTTGGCGAGTGTCACATTCTCCCCCTGTTAGAAGAATTTCATCCTGAAATTTAGTTCGAGGTCGTGTTTGGAGTAGCTTAAGCGAATAAATGAGGATACTTGAGTCGCATTTGGTCTTCCCGTTCCCATGTGAATTCCGGACCACACCGCGAATTCCACCGGACATTGACGATGGGAATACGACTTTGTTTGAGTTGTTTGACCTCACGGTCCATGATTTCAGAGGGTTCTTCAACAAAATGAAGCTTGTCATCAATACGAATTTCGTCGAGTGGAATAATAAGTGTCTCATCAGACTGGCATTTCTTCAAGTTAGAAATGTGAAAAGTGGGATGCACGCTGTTGAGCTCGAGCGGCAGCTGCAATCGATATGCCACTGAACCTATCCTCTAGAGGATCTAAAATGGTCCAATGTATCTAGGGTTCAGTTTTCCGCGTTTGCCGAAATGAATGACACCTTTCCAAGGTGAAACTTTGAGTAGTACTCGATCCCTAACATGGAACTCGAGTGGTTTGTGTCTCACATCAGCGTAACTTTTCTGACGATCACGTGCGGCTTTGAGTTTGTTTTGAATCTCGAAGATTTTCTCGGTTGTTTTGTGAATGAGTTCAGGACCAGTGAGTTGACTGTCTCCCCCTTCGGTCCAACAGATAGGTGATCGGCACTTACGACTGTACAGTGCCTCAAAAGGTGCAGCCTTAATACTGGAGTGATAATTGTTTTTGTATGAAAACTCGCACAACGGTAGATGTTTTTCCTAGTTTACAACGAAGTCAACTACGCAGGCTCGTAGCATGTCTTCCGGTGTTTGAATCATTCATTCACATTGGGCTGTCGGTCTGAGGGTGGTATGCGGTACTCATATCAAGACGGGTACCCAATGATCTCTGGAGAGATTGCCAAAAGTGAGATGTGAAGCGACTATCCCTATCTGAGATAATCGAGATTGGAACGCCATGTCGAGAAACAATTTTTTTTTATGTAGATTCGTGTGATGCGTTCCATTTTATAGGTTTTCTTGATCGCAAGGAAATGAGCAGATTTTGTGAGACGATCCACGGTCACCTAAATGGTATCGCAACCGCTCGAGGACTTTGGTAGTTTGGTTATGAAATCGATGGCGATTTATTCCCATTTCCATTCAAGAATCACGGGTTGTTGGAGTAAGCCGGAAGGTTTCTGATACTCGGCTTTGACTTTTGAGCAAGTAAGACACTTGCTTACGTATGTGGCAATTTCAACTTTCATATTTGGCCACCAATAAAATTCCTTGATGCCGTGATACATTTTGTCAGATCCCGGATGGATAGAATATTAGGACTTGTGAGCTTCATCCATCACCAAGTCTCGCAGGTTCCCAAAGCTAGGCAACCAGATTCGGTTAGAGAGGTACCTAACTCCGTTAGGTATGATTTCAAATTGTTTATCCATGCCTCGTAAGGCTTCATTTTTGACGTTTTCAGGTTTCAGGGCTTTGAGTTGAGCAGCTAGGATCTGAATGTTTAGATCATTACGAATAGTCATACTAAGGGCTCGGACTCGAAGGGGTTTCGATCGTTCCTTTCGATTGAGGGCATCGGCAACAACATTTGCCCTCCCTGGATGGTATTTGATTTCGCAATCGTAATCGGTAAGCAACTCGACCCATCAACGTTACCTCATGTTTAGATCCTTTTGATCGAAGATAAGTTGAAGACTTTTATGATCGGTAAAGATTGTGCATTTAGTGTCGTAGAGATAATGTCTCCAGATTTTGAGAACAAAGATGACAGTTCCTAGCTCGAGATCGTGGGTGGTGTAGTCCTTTTCATTAATTTTCAGATGTCGAGAGGCGTAGGCAATGACCTTGTCTCGTTGCATCAGCACGCAACCGAGACCTTGGTGGGAAGCATTGCATTATACTACAAAATCATCGGTGCCTTTGGGTAATGATAGAATAGGAGCACTGCAAAGCATTTGTTTCAGAAGTTGAAATGCCGACTCTTGTTTATCAGTCCAATCGAACTTTTTGTCTTTCTGAGTCAGAGTCGTGAGTGGTTGGGCTATTTTCGAGAAATTTTCAATTAATCGCTGATATTACCCAGCAAGACCCAAGAATTGGCGTACTTCGGTTGGAGTTGTTGGTGCTTGCCAGCATTTGATAGCCTCGATTTTCGACGGATCAACATTAATTCCTTGACTATCGATGACGTGTCCAAGGAATTGAACGGTTTACATCCAGAACTCACACTTAGAGAATTCAGCATATAGCTCCTTGTATCTAAGTAGTTCTAGGATGGTTTTGAGGTGTTGCGCGTGTTCTTGTTCATTTCGTGAGTATATGTGTAACACCCGCCAAATTAGGACTAGTAATTAGTGCCTAACTCTCTGTTAATACATGTAATTAGTTGGGTTTAGGCTAATTAATGTATCGAAATATATATATTGTTGAATATATACAAGTATGAGATTTGATTAAATCGTACAAGTTTCAAATCGAATGTAATTCGGTTCAAGTAAATACGGACGTTGGTGATCAATTTAATTAAATAATATAACATTATTTAATAACGTTATTACATCCAATTAGCATTTTAATAATATTTCAAATACAATTTCGTATCATACGAACAAGGTCCACGCAGTTAAAATATCAAGGGCGCAAACAAAACGAAACAAGTTAAAGTTATATTTTACTCTATAACTCAATTATTAAGTATTTGATAAAATACTTCAAGTAAATTATTGACTAAATATTTGTATTCTAAAACTTGTAATTAAACGTAAATAAAATTATTCAAATGTTTTAACAACCGGGAAAATGAACACCGCACAGAGCGTAAATGCACGGGAGTATAAGTGGAGACCCACACTTCGGTGGGCCCCACCAAAAATCTCCCCAAAATGGGGGAAAACCCCCTCCCTACTCCTCATTATCACCATCTCTTTCTCTCACTACTTCTCTTTTCCTCTCATCTCCACCACCAAACCATCACTACTTCCACCACCAAAATAACCATCAAAACCACCTTAAATCATCACGCTCGTTTGGAAGAAAAGATTCACGGAGTCACGATCTACGTTTCTACCTTTTCGGTTTCTTCTGACGTTAAGTTTGTAAGTTTCCGACAAAACCCGAGACACTTCGATTTCACTTGTTTTCACTTGTTTATGGGTTATTTAAGCTGAAAATTTCCAAATATGGGTTGGGTAAAAGTTTCAAGTCAAACGGAGGCCGGAAAACACCTTTTCGGCTCATTTTCCGGCCAATAGCGCGTTATGAGGCTCCAGGCCACCTGCGACATAAGCTTTTATGTCGCTAAATCAGGCCTTATGTCGCATATAGCGACATAAGCCACTATGTCCCACTAATCACGGATGTCGCATACAACGACACAAATGGTTATGTCGCAGAAATTACGGATGTCGCGTATAGCGACACAAAACACTATGTCGCAAAACTCATTCCCGTCGCATATAGCGACACAAGCCCTTATGTCGCAGACATGATCTGCGACACAACAGACTATGTCGCACTTAGCGACACAAAGCCGTATGTCGCACGCTATGTTGCATGAAACAGAACCAAGAAAACACAAATTTTACTAAGTGTCGAAGACCCCACCGTGGTATGCACCAATAAGACCACCAAAAGCCTTTGTGGCACTAGTGGTACACAGAAGTCATGGGTGATCATTGGTCCGATGCTTCGGGCGAAACCTATTCCCAGGGTGTGACGGGCGGTGTGTACAGGGCCCGGGTACATATTCACCGCGGCATGCTGATCCGCGATTACTAGCGATTCCAACTTCATGTTCCCGAGTCGAGACCTAAAATTTTATCACTCGATTTCACTCAAATTCAACTCCAAATGCGTTTTTCACCAAGCAATTTAGTAGAAATAAAAATTTTTCAAGCTGACTTGGCATCTCGACCCCAACCAGGGGCCAGCCCCTTGGACCCCGCCAGGGGTTGCCACCCCTGGGACCCCGCTAACCACGAGCGCTGCCCCCGGACCCCCGTTACTTAAAGTTTACAAATACTTTTTAAGTATAACACCTTTCTAAAATCAAAATAATAATGTGGGATTATTATTGCAAACAAATCACCAATGGGTCGTACACATTTTCAAACACTTAGACAATCAACCAAATTGTAATCATTTGGACATTCTAGTTGGACAAACAACTACAAGGTAGTCTTATTAGATACCTTCTCTTGTTTATAACCATCGCGTGTCGTGGACACCCTCAGGTTACAAGTCTTTGGACTTCAATTCTTGGCTAATCGATTTCAGTTTATTAAGATAAACTCTTCAGGCTTAGGTGAGTCTCATGGTCCCTCTTTTTACTGTTTTACTAGAGGTGCGATACATTGCTCTGTTTTAACACGTGAATGCGAGTACATATTTCAATATACTACATGAGTAGTTTTCAACTAATCAAATCAAAGTCCTCCGTCAGTATAGTCTGGTAATATGAAAGTAGCGTGAATATTAGTATATGGTACCATATAGGATTGACCCACCTCGTCCGGGTTAGTAGCGCTAACCTCTGCAATGGACGTACTAATATTTGGGAAGACGAGTTTAGATTAGGCACTCGTGGAGGCACCTCGCTCGGAATTCTCTATATGGTACCCGACCCTCGAGTTAACCTCAGAATATGCGCTCATGGTTGTATACACTATTATTATCATTTGCTGGATGCAAATCAACATTTAAATCTTGCGGTTCACACATTATTATTTGATATCTAAACCTGTGAGCTCACCAGCATTAGCTGACCCATTTTAGCATGTATCACAGGTACTCAGCAGTAGATTTTGACTGCCCATCAGGATGCATATTAGCTTGAGTCTCCATGCAAACCTCAGAGATTTCATTGCATTATTAGATTTTGTAGAACTAATTATGTACTTAAATCTCTCATATTACGAACATGAGCTATGTATGAGTTCAAACTGTTGTAAACCTTTTAATATTAATATATTTTGTTAAAACGACACATATAGAGTCGTTTGCTATATATCTGTGTGCTTTGATTATTGATTAGTAACACCCAAATTATGCTTCCGCAAAACATTAAATTTGAGGGTGTTACAATATGAGAATGTCATCGATGAAGACAATGACAAACTTATTGAGGTAAGGTTTGCACACCCGATTCATGAGGTCCATGAATACCGCCGGTGCGTTGGTTAGACCGAATGGCATTATCTGGAATTCGTAATGCCCATAATGGGTTCTGAAAGCAGTTTTCGGGATATCGGTGTCGAGAACACGTAGTTAGTGATAACCTGACCGAATATCGATCTTTGAATAAAAACTCGACCCTTGTAGTTCGTCAAACAGGTCATCGATTCGAGGAAGTGGGTATCGGTTCTTGGCGGTCAACTTGTTCAACTCTCGGTAGTCGATGCACATTCTAAAAGAACCGTCTTTCTTTTTCACGAATAAGACCGGAGCTCCCCAAGGTGAGGAACTCAGTCTAATGAATCCTCTATCCAGGAGTTCCTGTAATTGATTTGACAACTCCTGAAGTTTGGCTGGGGCTAAGCGGTATGGTGCTCGGGCCACAGGTGCAGCACCTGGCATAAGGTCGATTGAGAACTCAACCTGTCTTGGTAGTGTAGACCATGCAGTTCTTTGGGAAAGACTTCTGGAAAGTTTGGAACGATGGGCACATCCTCAAGTCGCTTCTCCTCTGACTTTTTCTCCATGATGTGTGCGAGGATTGCCGGATACCCTTTTCTCAGAAATTTTCAGGTTTTTAGATAAGAGATGATGTTTAGTCTCGTCCCACCGGTCTCCCCATGTATGATCAAAGTTCTACCGGCGGCGAGAGGGATGCAACGACCTTATCATAACAAATGATTTTGGCTCAGTGACTGGACAACCAGTCCATACCAATGATGACGTCGAAACTTCCAATTTCAACAGGCATAAGATCGATTGAGAAGGTTTCGTTGGCTAGGTTTAAAGTGCAATTAGGTATCACACTATCGGTTTCTATGAATTTACCGTTCGCTAGTTCTACTGTGTACTTAACATCTAGAGCAACAAGGGTGATGTCCAGTAGTGGATAAAATTCATCAGAAATAAAGCTTCTAATGGCACCAGTATCAAACAGAACAATTGTTGAGGAGGAACATATCCGAGACCACATTAGGGTCTTGACGGGCTTCCCCAGAGTTAAGTACGAAGGCTCTACCTCTGGCGTTGTTGTTGCCCTTGTTCTTCAGTTTTGTACATTCATTTCTGAAATGCCTGGTGTCTCCACACTCGTAGCAAGATTTGGGCTGTTTGTTGTTGCTGTTGGAGGTGTTGTTAGATTTGGGAGCTCGACAATCTTTGGTCAAATGTCCGTACCTCCTACAGTTGTTGCAAAGGGTACTACACGGACCATCATGGTGGTGGTTACACTTGGAACAATAGGGTTTGTTCCCAGTGTATCCACGTTTGGGTTCTAAGTTGGTGTTGTAAGCTTTGATGGTGTTGGGTTTCTTATCGGGTTGATCGTGATGTTCAGAGGATTTGCATTTGTTGTTGGAAGATGTGGTGGATGCCTCACGGCTGACGATCATCGCCATGAGTTCATGTGCAAGCTGGATAGCACTTTGGATGGTGGTAGGTTTAGATGAGGCAACGTTCCCCTGGATGTTTTCCGGGAGTCCGCGTATATACCTCTTGATGCGTTTCTCCTCCGGATCTACCATAGACGGGCAGAGGAGGGCAATCTGTTGGAATTTGGTGGTGTAGCTGGCAATGTCGGTGCCCTGCACCTTCAGATTCAAGAATTCTTCTTCCAAACATTGGAGTTCTTCGTTCGGGCAATACTCATCCTTCAACATTTTCTTCAGATCTTCCCAGGGCAATCGATTAGTGGTCTCAATTCCCTCGGCACTAGTATAGGTGTTCCACCAAGTAATGACACCTTCCTGAAAGGTGTAGGCGGCAAACTTTATTTGTTGTCTTCAGCGCAATTGCATAGGCTAAAGACAGATTCCATACGTTCTATCCACCAGATGACAGGAGTAGTGTCAGCGGTGTCATCACTTCTCCTAGAGGTTCGGGGTGATTCCCGAGTAGCTAGGGCTTCAACCATAGCTCGGGAAACGAGGAAGGCAATTTCGGCATCGTTGTAACTTTTCTTCTTCGACGGCATGATTCTTCAAGAAAGAAACAAGAGGTACATGAGAGATTGTACCAGAATGATAATTGAGATAGATGTATATATAAAAGTGGTAATATACACATCACAATGTAGAGACCAATAATGTAGAGTAATAGAGAGAAATTGTCAATTGATATTACAGAGTTAAATGATTACATACAATTTCGAGTTACGAGTTTTAAAAGTTACAGACTTAGGTAGTTTGCAAAAGATGCCGGAAATTGTTACATCTGGTCGAATTACATAGATCCTATGGAAGTGCAATAGATTACAAGATAGTTACTACACTAATCTTGGTGTAGATTGAGTTGTTGGAGCAGTGAGGTGAGATGGTCCACAGACTCTGCAAGTCTGCTAACCATTCTGAGAGCATCCTCGGTTTCCCACATGCACGTCTCACATTCTTGCAGCCTTGATTATAAAATGGAGATCTCGTTTTGGTTACTGATTACTTGGTTACGAATGATCTCCATGGTTTGTGTGGTATCTTCCACTTGGTCGTGAGTTCGGTTCAAAGTGTTAGAGATGTCTGCCTGACCTATGTACAACTGGGCGATACCGTCTTGAGTTTGCTCCATCCAATTAGAGCGAATATTACGTTGTTCAATTTCCATGTCGTGTAGCCTGCTTTTGTGATGGTGCACTCGTGCAACTAACATAGGAACAATGAAGTGAGCAGGTTCTTGGGTATAGGGAGAGACTTCCATGCTAGAAAATCTTCCATCTGATGTAGGGAGTTAGATTCCTTCCTCGTCCCTCCAGGTGTTGAGTTGGTTTGATAACCATCGCCACTGGCTAATTGTTGTTTGCCTTTGGGGCTGGTTATTGAGTTGGTTTTGAGTGGGATATGGGCTAGCTTGAGGCAACCCAGTGTTCCTCCTAGCTACCCTTGAGTTTCGTGATCCATACGGATGAGAGCGAGACGAATTAGGTGGTGTGTTTGCCATTGCTGAGACAAAGCGTTAGAAAGAATAAGGCCTATATTCGTATGTATAATATAGTCTAAAACTTGTAGAGAGGTCTATCTATGTATATATATATGTATATATATATGTATATCACATAATAGCCTATTGAGTGTCTAGCATAGACATGTTTGAGTCCCGGTTCTCCCTAGGTCAGAGTCAACTAGTGTATCCCTGTTCAACCTAACCGTTTCAGGTCTCACATCATCTTCCTTTAATTGTACATAGTTGATGAGGCTATGTTAAATTAAACTTGTATGATGTAATCCCTGAACTAATCATACCTAATAAGGAAATACTGCCTAATGGTCATAGTCTAGGCCCACTAATGCAACCTAGTTCACTATAACCTTGGGCTCTGATACCAATCTGTCGCAGCCCCAATTTCGGGTTGCAGAAGCGAATCGGGTCAGGGCACGACTAATCAATAATCACAACACAAAGATATAATGAATGACTCTATATGCATCATTTTACAACTTGTATTGATAAAACCAAAGTTTACATCAAAATATTGTTTACATTAGCTCAATTTGAAATTGAGAGATTTACATGCATAATTAATTTATACAAAATATAATAATGCAGCTAAATCTCTAAATGTTTGTATGCTGACATGAGCTAATGAATCCTGATTGGGCAGTCCCACCTACTGCTGAGTACCTGTGATACATGCTAAAATGGGTCAGCGAAATGCTGGTGAGCTCACAGGTTTGTATGTCAAAACATATTGTATGAACCGCAAGATTTAATTTAATTTAAAGAGCAATTAAGCAAATTAAAAGTTATACAGCCATGAGCACATAGTCTGAGCTTAACTCGAGGTGTCAGGTCCACATTTAAGGTATCCTGATCGAGGTGCCTCCCATGAGTGCCTAATCTACACTTGTTTGAACAAATATTAATACATCCGTTTAACCAGTTAGTGTGTGCTTACCCGGATGAGGATGGTCAGTCCTATATGGTACCATATACTAATATTCATGCTACAACGTATTACCAAACTATGATGAGGAGGGCTTTGAAAAGATTAGTGTAAATACCTCATGTAGTATCTGTTTGATTTCGTACTTGCGTTCATATAGTAAAATAAAACGAGCAATGTATCACACCCCTGAGTAAAGCAGTAAAATAGGGGCTATGAAACTCACCTGAGTCTTGAGAGTTTAACTTAATAAACTTGAGTTGATTAGCCGAGAATCAATGTCCGAAGACTTATAACCTGAAGGTGTCCACGACACGCGATAGTTATAAATGTGAGTAGGTATATATAAAGACTACCTTTGTAGTTGTTCGTCCAACCTGAAGGGGTTTTATTGGTGATTGGTTGTAATAATAATCTCTTTGTTATTATTATGATTTTTGAAGTGTTATGTTCAAAAACGTGTCCCAATGTGTTTTAGAAGTGGTATCGTAAAATAATTTGTAAATATTCTGTTTTTAGCATCACTTATAGCGACACTTAGGGGTTTAGGCGACACTCAGGAAGTGTCGCATAAAACGGTAAATTCTGAATTAGTGGCGTCACTTGTGGAAGTGACGCATAGAGGGTGACACTTAAGGAAATGTCGGGTGTAAGTGTCGGTATCAGGGTCATGCGTCATTAGGGCTAGTGTCGGATGAAATCAGATTTCAATTATAGGCGACACTTAGACAAGTGTCGCTAGAAGTGTCGGTTAAGAGTGTCGGGTATTGAATTTGCGACACTTAAGAAAGTGTCGGTAAAAAGGGGTTTTATGCGGCACTTAGGTAAGTGACGCAAGATTAGGGTTTTAAGCGACACTTAATGCGTCACATAAGGAAGTGACGCATCACTGCTTTGGTCCGTGGGACACTCCCGTCTGATAGTGGTTTTGAGCCCAAAAATGAGTTTTTTGGTTTCCGTTTGGCCCGAAACTTTTACCCTACCCATATTTGGACATTTCAAGCTTAAATAAACAACTTTTAAGTAATATAAATGAAATCTAAGAGTTTTCGGGATTTGTCGGGAATCTTACAAGTTAACGTCGGGGGAAACCGAAAAGGTAGAAACGTAGATCGTGATACGGTGAACGTTTTTCTCCAAAGGTGCTTGGTGATTCGAGGCCGTTTGACGGTGGTTTTTGGTGGTGGTATGTGGCGGTGGGTAGTTTTTGAGAGAAAAAGAGAGAAAGAAAGAGTAGAGAGAGAGAAAGATGGTGAAATGAGGAAGAAAAGAGTGGGAGGTGGGGTGTTGGTGAAAGCTTACCCTTCATCCCCTGCAAACGCGCTCCGTGGGGCGTTCGTTTCTCCAGTCGTTTAAACGTTTAAATAATATTTTATATGTTTAAATATACGATTTAAAATACGAATGTCTATTCAATATTTTTGTTGAAGTATTTTACCAAATACTTGTAGTTGAGTTGTAAAATATATTTTACATTGTTTCGTTTGTTTGCGCGTTTAACATTTTAATCGCGTAGACGTTTATTTGTACGATACAAAATAATTACGAAATATTATCAAAATAATATTTTTGGATATAATGGTTGTATTAAATAATATTATATTATTTAATAAAATTGTTCACCAGCGTCTGTATTAATTGAACCGAATTCCATTCGATTTAAAATGAGTACGATTTAATCAAATCGCATAATTGTATATATTCATCAATATATATTTCGATACATTAATTAGCTTAACACAGAACTAATTACATGTATTAACAGTTGATTAGGCACTAATCACTAGTCCTAATTTAGCTGATGTCACATTAGGGTTTTATGAAATGAAAGGTTTAGGCTCAACAGGGTTTACTAATCGGATCATCGATACTAAAAATGAGTATCGGGAGGGTTTTGGGCTTGAAAAGATGTGAGAAAAGGGGGATAAATCCTAGGGAATGTCAAGATCAGTTAATTGCACCTATACCGCGTACGGTACTCACTAATATGGTCTCGAAACGTAGGTCATGAGCAAGTTCTAATTCAGAGATGCATACATCGGCACACACAACAAATGAAAAGTGAAGCATTAAAAATGAATGCTTATAAAGACTCAAGATAACTCACCGCAAGTTTTTTGGGTTATATGTGCCTAGTCATGCGATGTCCCTCTTAGATTATCATTTTTGTTTGAGAGATTCCTACCTTACTTTCCTTAGATTCCAAAACGGTGTACTCATACACAGAAATAATTCCTCTTCAGAAACTTTAGAATTCAAAATGGTAGAGTTAGAAACTCATAATTTTTATATTATTTTTGAAATTTTTTGAAATTTGAGGAACATTTTCTGAGTTTACTATTTGGACAAAAAGGCATAAAATCTATCCAAGGTATCTACACCTGCTATCCTATAATTAAAGGAACATTGTCCCTAATATTCTCTTGAGTACGGATTTTACAAATAAAATCTCACACTTAGAGTTTGAACATGTAGAAAATGTTTCTCAAATGTCATTTGGGCTGGAATCCCACAATTAGTGATAAGTTTAGGATACGTCATAGATAACACACTAAACAAAACAGATTATTTATTTATTAAAAAAGTGAAGAAAGGATAAGGAAACTCCCCGGATAGCGAGATGCTCGGATGCTTTTGATAAGAAAATAAGATTTGCCGGGATCCATTTCTTCATTTTCTTCTAGTTTTTATCTTCGAGACTCTGGCTGGGGTTTTCTTGCACACTTCAACACTTCATTTATTCAGACTCTTTCTCTGTTGTAAAATGATCTCATAGGTGTGAACACATTGGATATGCCTTTTAACAAACTCATATTATTTTTGCAAATGAAAATTGAAATCATCTTCTCAGTATTTTGAAGAGATGTTTTCTACGACCAATCAATTATAAAACATTGTTTTTAAACGAGTTTGAGCATAATGCATAAAAGTAGTATGCAAGTACCTCAAATGCTTGAAACAAGTGAGTTATTTATTTTTACATCCCCTTTTACTGAGATAAGTGTTTTGCAATATGAGTTGTTTAGGAAAATGATTTTAAAAGCATTTTAGGCATAACGAAATGTGAAGGATAGTCGGAGATTCTGCTTCACTTATTGACACTCAATCTTCTCTTTTTGTTGCACGGGTTGCCTCCCGAGAAGCGTTGTTATTAAAGTTGAGAGCTCGACTTTTCCTTCCTTTGATTAATGAGAACTGGAACCACCTGGGCTGGAAGTGCGTGGTGCCCGTATGTTGCGTGGGTAGATCCGTAGAAACTGGTGAGCGATGATCCTAATGATGTTTGGAGTGAGAGATGCAAAGTCAGGGAAGCTATCAAAATGATCTTCAGTGACTTTCTACATATGTAGGAGATCCCAAGTGATATCTTTAACTGTGCTGGAGATAATGTCATGAGGATCATCTACCAGTACTCCATTTGATTCCATCATGTCACACCCCGCTAAAGCGAAAACACGAGATGTAACAGCACTGACTAACAACGCACAAGATATAGAAGCAACACCATACATAATTTTAAATAAAAGTAGTACAAACTACAACAAATTCAACCCACGGTTTCAAAAGAGATTACAATAAGTTTCATAAAGTTTTCAAAAGAGGGTTATGGTTTCGAAATAAAGCTAACGCGTGTGAACATGCATCCATTCTAATGTACTCCTAGAGTGCACCTTACTGTCGTTCTCCTGAAAAGCATGATAAAACAAAAGGGTCAACTATGGTAATAGTTGGTGAGTACACAGGTTTAGTGTTACAAACAAATAAATTAAAAGCTTTGTTCATAAATGACGTGAATAAAAATGATTGGTTGTAATAGTTGTGAATATGAAAGGTAATATACAAGAGTGTTAATGCAATTGAGGCCACTACTTAACCGATTCAACCGACACATGCCCCAAGCTCCATGTTCTATCGGTAACATGAGTACTGGTGATACTATGCACTCACGAACAGTGTAAGTGAGGAGTGGTTTCCCCCTAAATAGCGCTATCCATAAATATCAACGGCTCATCTGGCTCTCAGACGAGTTAATAAGTAGTGTAAACTGTATTTTCGGGGACTTTAGCACGGTAGTACTCAAGCATAACAATAGTATACACCAATTCGCATAAATAGTATAGCAAAAGTTCAACAAGTTCATAAAGAGTACAAGCAATTTAGTTAAATTTCGAGATCATGCTTTTCACCCCAAAATAATAAACAAGTAAAAAGGGGATGTGAATACTCACAATTGAGCGTAAGAGTAAATGATGGATGTAGCGTGCGTGCTTGACGGTTATGACTCCTATCCAAGTCCTATGAACATGAGGTTTCTAATTAGTTTCTTGGTAAATTAGGTTCGATAGGATTGCTTAGCTAAATATTTAGATTACAAAGTACCAAAATGGTTTGTTTCCTTTGAAGTTTGTTAATGTCCAATAATAACGTTTGAATACAATAATGAATGCAAAAATTTACAACATCCAAAATTGTCAAACATGTTATACAAGTCATATTGAGTTTGTTAGTTGTGTACTTTACAATGCGTCGTGTGTTGTCGAATTATTTTGTAGGTTGAAAATTGTCGGTATGCAATTACATTAGTTAGTTTAAAATTTGTTAGTCAATTGCATCAAGTGTCGAGTCCCATTTAGTCAGCTTGGTCAAGCCTTTTGGTTGACCCGAATGTTGAGACATAGATTGTGACAACAGATCTAGCTTGAAATAGGAATGGTGTAATTATTATTATGTTTGTGTATTGGTTTAGATTTGTAAATGAATATTTTGTTTTTTAATGATAGACAAAATATTGTATTTTAACATTTACGTTTGCTGCGATTCGAGATCTCAAGTCGCAAGGGTTGCGAAGCGAGATGAGATCTAAACTCGCAGAGCAGAACTCAATAGGTGACAAACGAGTTGAGTTGAGTATGGGCTTGGGCTGCGTAGCGAGTCGAGTCAACTCGCAGGCCCAAAGGCTGCGAGTTGAGACGACATATTTATATATTTTCATATGTGAAAAACATAACAACTTTTGATTAGACTTTTGCTATCCCATATTATCTGCGAATCCAATTTCCAGAGAAAGAAAATAAACTTAACGACTAGGCTTTGACGTTTATTCGTTTAAAGCAAAGTAATTAGTTAAACGAAACGTGAACTTATTCGTTGTTAGTAAGGTAATGTAAGGAATTATTAATTTGACGAGACAAAATAAAAGATGAAAGTTGAGGGACTAAATATGAATTGTTTTATTTTAATTAGTTTCCTAGTATAATTATGATTTCTTATAACCCTAATATCTCTAGTATATAAAGAGACATAGGGACGTAGGAAAATGAGTGCACACATAATGTAGACGTCTAAGGGTTTGTTTAGCCTCAAGATCAAGGTTTCTTGATCCTGTTGTATTTGTATAACCGTTTTATTCTGATCAAATAAAATTGGGGCTTGTTGTGATAACATTGATTTGTTCTTATTCCGCTGCATATTATTGTCAATGTTATTATATCCTAGATCAAGATCTAAACAATCTGAGCTAGATCGTTATTACATTTTCACAATTGGTATCAGAGCAAGGTGGCTCGTTATCTAGGATCTACAAGTTTTACAAGCAAGAGAAGCCATATCGAAGAAACCCTAGAAGATTGCAAGAAAAACTCGTAATTCGTAACTTTCTGCACAGCGATAGTAAAAAATCCGGATCTTATTCGTTAACCGTTCAATCGTCGTGAAATTTGAACTGTAGGTTCATAACACATAGACGCACAATTTGACTGGCAGAATTTTCGATCTGAGCTTTGGATTGAGAGATATTTAAATTCGAAATCTGCTGCTGAAACCGTATGGTTTTTCCAAACAGCTGCAGTATATCAATCACTGTGTCTTCGTTATTCAATGAATGTTCTTGATTTTTGGATATGTTATTCAAGACATAGGTTTCCACATCGTGTAAAATTTTCATCGTGATCGGATGTGTCTACATAGAGATATGAAAATTCGAAATTGCTGCAGTATGTTTGTGGTTTCTGTTTGCGCAGCTGCTGTGTTTTAATTGCTGTGTGTTCATTAACCGTTGGATCGACTTGATGTTTGGATATGTGGTTAATGAAACATTGATGAACTTCGTGTAAAAATTTGAGCATGATCAGATTCGTAATCAGGGAGATATGTAATTCTGAAGTTGCCTGCCACTGCTTGTTAGATGTGCTAGCTACTACTCAGCCACTGTTTGTACAAACTTTGCCACTGCTAGAAGGTTCTTCCCGCTGTTAGTACAAACTTCCTGCTGCTAGTACAAGCTTACCACTGTTAGAACAAGCTTACCACTGTTAGCACATCCTTACCGCTGTTAGTACAAAATTTGATGATTGCCACTGTTTGCGTAATGTATCATTGTTGCCACTGTTAGTGGAATTTGAAGGACATTACCACTGTTAATGCAAAGTGGTTACCACTGTTCTTGGTTTTTTAAGATGTGATTACGAAGAAGGTTGATTATAGCTTATTTTATATTGTAGTTGAGTTTGACAGGTTTGTATCTTATCATATCTTAAAGTGGAGGATGAAGAACTTTGAAGATAACTTGTTTGGTTTGTATGGTGACGACGAAGACTTGACAAATCTAGCAAACGTGTAAGATTTACAAACTTATGATGTTCAATGCTCACATTTGCTATCACGTGAAGGAGTTATGGTGTGCTCAGTGACTTATTATGGAAAATAAGGATTTTTGTCAAAGAGATTGCGATCTACTTATACATTGGAATATAAGTTCTACGTCGTGGATAGTACAAGATATAAGGTACAAGTTTGGAAGATTTAACTTCTTTGTTAAGTTTGTTATACTCTATTTTCTTCATAAGTGATCATTACATAGAGCTTATAAAGTTCGAGATTCAAGAGATGGTTAAAATATTGATTTAAGGGGAAGCTTATTGTTAAAGTTTTTAACCAACAGGAGATGTTCATGCTTAATTTGAGGGATAAAGGTTTCATCACTACTGCTAGTTATATATTATTATTGCTAGTGTAATTTTCTATTGCTCAAATTCATTATTCTTATTATGCGTCATGGAGGGTAATTTGAGACATTAGAAAATTGGATTAGTGGTGTATTATATAGCAAGTGGTTGTAAAGGTTCAAAGTTGCTTATCTTCAAGAAGATTCCTATTAGATAATGAAAAAAAGGGGAAGAAGAATTGAAGATCAAGATTTGTAGCTTATTGTTATTGCATGGCATGGTTTAAACGAAATCAAGTTTTAAGGGGAAGTTTGTGCAAGAAGATCGATATTTTGTCATCATCAAATAAGAAAAGATTGTAAGGAATTATTAATTTGATGAGACAAATAAAAGATGAAAGTTGAGGGACTAAAGATGAATTGTTTTATTTTAATTAGTTTCCTAGTATAATTATGATTTCTTGCAACCCTAATATCTCTAGTATATAAAGAGACATAGGGACGTAGGAAAATGAGTGCACACATAATGTAGACGTCTAAGGGTTTGTTTAGCCTCAAGATCAAGGTTTCTTGATCCTGTTATATTTGTATAACCGTTTTATTCCGATCAAATAAAATTGGGGCTTGTTGTGATAACATTGATTTGTTCTTATTCCGCTGCATATTATTATAAATGTTATTATATCCTAGATCAAGATCTAAACAATCTGAGCTAGATCGTTATTACGTTTTCACAGATAACATCGTATTAAGGAATTTCGCACCTTAATACTACAGATAACGAAGTTATCGATCCTAGAACTAGGGACTTACAATTGGTATCAGAGCTTTCGGGATAGATAACGAAGGTAGTTCGAAGTTTTCGGGTTAATCGCGTGTGATTTAGGATTGTTTTGACGTGCATTAGTGTGTAAAAACCATTAAAATCACTCTCTGGATGATTTAGGGTTTGTTTACGGTCGAAATTTCCAGTTTCAATCGTAAAAATACCAAAAATTTTTGTTTTTGCATTTTTCAGCCGTTTCGCGAGTTGAGATTAGGGTTTCAGATAAGTCTGCGAACCGAGTTGAACTTGCGAGTCGACATTCTGCGAGTCGAACTTAGTTGCGAATCGAAATACTCTGTGAACCGAGATCTCCTGCGAACCGAGATCACTTGCAAGTTGACATCACTGCGATCCGAACTGAGACTTGCGAACCGAGATTCTGCAAGTCGAGCTGAGATTGCGAGTTGAACTGAGTTCTGCGAGTTGAGATTTTCTTTTTCTAAATTTGCAAATACAGTTTAATTTTAAACTTCACGATGTCTGACCTTAGCAAAATGATTGAGATGGATCACGAGATTGGAAAATCTAATGTTCCACCTAAATTGTTAAGGGTTGAGGATTATAATAGCTGGAGGGATAGGTTTGAATCTTACCATAGATTCCATGATCTATCTATCTGGATGTGTATCAAGAATGGATACACGGCACCTACACAAACCGTTGAGAATGCTATTGTGGCTCTCACTTATCAACAGATGAGTGAAGCACAAAAGAAGGAATTTGAGGTTGAGAACAAGGCTCATTCTTCAATTAAGATGAGTCTTCCTAAGGAACTTAATCATCAACTGAAGTCCTTCCATACTGCTAGAACTTTGTGGACAGCTCTTGAGAAGAGGTGTGAAGATAGTCCACAAGTTAAAGCAGGCAAGAGGAATCTCCTGAAAAAGCAGTTTACTGTGTTTAAAGCTTTGAAAGGAGAAGATCTTGATATTTATACCACAAGTACTACCATTTGTTGAGTGAGCTAGATGACTATGAGATTGTAACTACCGAGACTGAGAAAACCGATAAGTTTATTGAGGGTTTACCGGCTAAGTGGGAAATGCATGGCATAATGCTTAAAGACAATGATGAGAGGTATGCAACCATGACCTTAGAGCAGGCAATTAATAAGCTCAAAGGTTATGATTTCACCAAGAAGACTAGATATACTGATTCTGATCAGGCTCAGGATCCGGGACTATATCATGGAAAATCTACTATCTCTACTGCTTCCTCAAGCTCGACCACTGCTTTATTTGCTGGTAATGCTGAAGGAAAGGGTGAAATGATTACTGATGATCTGTGTCTTGTTACCTCATCTGGTAGTGAAGCAAAGGGTAAACCAACTGAGAAGTCACCTCAGGAGCATCAAAAGATGCCTATGAGTGTGAAATCTGCTGAACAACAATTATCTGTTCTTGCTTCCTTTGTAGTTTCTTATGAAAACTACATTCAGAGTAAAATCAATGATCCAATTATGTTTCAGGAAGATTATGATCAGATAGACCCTGAGTATCTTGAAGAAATAGAACTTCCGGATCAACTTGCCATGTTGTCTAGAAGAGTAAAGAATTTCTTGAAGAAAACTGGTAGAAAGGTAGTTGGCAATCGATTAGGGTTTGATAAGACCAAGATCAAGTGTTTTAACTGTCAAGGTTATGGACACTTTGCTCGGGAATGCCGAAGACCAAAGGTAGAAGATAACAATGGAAAGCAAGGTTCGGGAAGCACTCTTGCTTCCAAAGCCTTGGTTGTGAAATAGTTGGATGGCTCATATGAATGGAAAGCTCAGTCTGAGGAAGCTTTCATGGCTGAGATTGATGAGTCTACATCCTACATGCCTACTGATGCAGAGTGTGATGTAAAGGTGCCTGAGGTTGAAATGAAAGCAAGTGATGAAGACGTGTTGTACATGGATTCAACTGAAAATATGAATCCTGAAGACTTTGTAGCACGCATGGCTGAAATCCAAACAGACAAGAAAAGGGTATGTATTGATATTTGGTTACTGATTTACTCTTGCTGATGTCTGTTATTTGGTTACTGATTTATAGTCACAGGTTAGTGTTTTAACTGTATCAAACAAAAACCTGTCTTCTCAAATTAGCATATTGACTGAATCTAATAAGACTGTTAGATCTGAACTTGAACTAGCTAAGATTGATGTGCGTAGGTTAAGTGATGATAAACAGGACTTAAAAGATAAAATTAAGTCTGATGCTTCTGATAGGATTGCACTTAGAGATACCATTAATGAAAAAGCTGTCATCATAGATGGTCTCTATATGAACCTAAAAGACTTAAATCAGATAATTGCTAATAAGGAGAAAGAGTTAGCTGACTGTAAGTTGAAGCTAGTTGAGCAAAATCGAAAGATAGAAAATTATCGAACCACTGAGATAGACAAGATGTTAGATGCTCAACGAAGTGTAAAGGATAAGTCAGGACTAGGTTATAATGAGACACCTCCTCCTTTCCATTCGAATTACACTAAGCTTCCAGAAGATACTGAAATGGCTGAAGTATATTCTGAAGAACTAGTAGCTAAATCTGATCAGTCAGAGGCACAGAAGAATGTTATTAAGAATCCTTCATTTGATGATAGTAAGAAAATTCCTCACACTAAAGTACATTTTGTACCAGGTGGAGTAATTAATGATACTAAGACTGATGAAGTGGTTAATAAAGAACATGTAGTTGAACCTTTAGTGCCTAAGACACCAACTGCGGATGCAAAAGTTAGTAAGTCACGAAAACAGATGTCTTGCTTCAAGTGTCACCAAAAAGGACATGTAGCTTCTTGTTGCCCAAATAAGAAGTTGGAAGCATCACATAAGTTAGTAAATACTGAAAAGACACCGACCACTTCTAGTTCAATTGTAGATAGGTTAGGCTCCAAACCGGGATTAGGAAGTAAACCTGTAAACATTCTGAAAAGAGATGTTAATCATAGTGTCTCTTCACCTAAACCTAAAAGGCCTTATACTCTAAACGAAAATACTTTCAATAAGCCAAGAGATAAGACACCTTCAAGGTTTAGGACCCCAAGTAGAAACCATAGTCAGTTTGAAAATGGTTCTACTTCGAGTGCACAGGGAACTAAGTTTGTGCCTAGGAGGTTTACTACTCACTCTCCTCATAGGCCTAAGACTACAGATCATCAACAATCTCAAACTCCTGTGAAAGTTACCAAGACTCCCGATGGGAATAGTTATGGTTACTTTAAGGAGGTTCAGATTGTAGATGATCAGGGACAAACCAAGACCGTAATGGCTTGGGACCCTCTTGAAAACTAACTGTGTACAACTTGTTATGTGAAGGAGCAGACTGTGAACAAGGACAACTGGTGGTATGTAGACAGTGGATGCTTAAGACACATGACAGGTGAACGAAGTCTACTGAAGGACTTCAAAGAAGGTTTCAAGCATAAAGTAAATTTTGCAGGAGATAAAGGAGGAGTAATTACTGGGAAAGGAAAAGTTTCAAATGGAACTTTGACTTTAGAGGATGTGAATTATGTTGAAGAACTAACTCATAACCTAGTGAGTGTTTCCCAAGTTTGCGATAAAGGTCATCCAGTTCATTTCAATGAAAAGGAGGCTTTAGTTCTGAATCCAGGCTTCACAATTCCTGAAGAATGGATTTTGATGAGGGCACCAAGGAAGAAGGACATCTATGCTATAAACATGGGTGTTTCTAATTCTTCAATGGTGTCGACATGCTTACTATCCAAGGCTTCAGAAGCCGACGCACTTTTATGGCACAGGAGAATGGCACATCTGAACTTTCGAAAAATGAATTTTATAACCAAGAATGGTTTAGTTCTAGGTGTACCACATAAACGTTTCGAGTCTGAAGACAAGTGTGTTCCTTGCCTAAAATGAAAGCAACACAATAAACCACGCAGGTCTAAGACTGAAAACACAATCTCCTCGCCATTTGAACTACTACACATGGACCTCTTTGGCCCAATAAGCAAGAGAAGTCTAGGTGGCAAGTGGTACTGTTTAGTTATCACAGATGATTACTCTAGATTCTCATGGGTATTCCTTGACGGTAAATATACAATTAGATTAGCAAATTGTGGATTATCTAATTCGGTAGTGTAATACGTAATTACACTTTAAAATTCAATGGCTAGACTTTCTGTTGAGATAGGTAACTCGGATATCATTGATGATATACATTGGCAAATCAGCCATCTTGTCGGAATCATTCATTCGGTGAAAACTAATCGTTTTCCGAATCACGGATAAATCAGTGATAGTGTGTGCTATAGTATTCGGTTAGCTAAGACGGTATATAATACGGTTATCACTTCGGTGATCTAGTCGGAATATGGTTATCACTTTGGTGATATCAATCGGGATAAGTATCGGAAATCTATATTTGCTAATATAGAACGGTTGTACATCTAGTACGGTAGCTATAGCTATGCTAAACTCTAAGGACACAATAAGGTCTACATAGTTCGGTGGATTATAGATCCAAAACGTGGTAATGCTTGATGATACGGATTGAACTTGTCACATAGACAATGGTCGAATGGAAATCAGAACTCTCCCTCATGCCTTTAAATGATCGGTAGGCTTAAGTCTAACAAGGGGAGAGGAGACTTGGATGTCTTAGAATTAGACATGTCATTTAGCCGGCCTTAGAAACACGCATATTTAGGTTTTGCTTGAATTTTGGGACGAAATTCTCCTAACAAGGGGAGAATGTGACACCCGGTCAAAAAATGGCCAAAATTAGCCCCTAATTTAAACCTAAATCATTCGTACTCAAGACGTGATTAAACAAAAAAAAATCGGGTATTATATATTTAAATATATATAACATTAAAATGATTTTTTAATAATCACATACCATCAAATCTGAAAGAACATGCAATCTCAATTACGGACGTTGGTGCAAAGCATTTTTAAATAATGTATTATTAATGAGAATAATAGTTATTTACTCGATTGAGAATTTAAACGCATTTTGTACACTGAAAACTATCCGTCAAACCAAAGAGAAACAAAGATATAATTTTATATCTCGTTAAAAGTATTTTTATAAAATACTTCGATTAATAATCTATTCGATTTCATATTTAAAATTTTATCATTTGAAAACATTACACTACTTTACGATCGGGTACACGAACACGGATTCCTTAAACAAATTATTGGAGTCGGTTATATCAACCAACTCCAATAATTCATTTACACACACAGACATATCTATCTATCTCTTCTCCTCTGCTCTCTCTTTTCTCTTCCAAGAACAACAACAACAACATCAAAAATCCACAACAACATCAATGCAAATATCATCGTCATCATCATATTCATCTTCTTCTTCCTGATCATCATCATCGAGTTCGTCGTCTCCACCCTCACGGCTCCAAATTTTAATTCGTAAGGAAACTCAAACTTTGCTTTAATTTCGCGTTTATAATAATTATATTATCATATACTAGTGTTTTATATATGAGGATTTGGTTAAAAATGAAGTTAAAAACTGGGTTGGGGATGAACTGCAGGAACAGACCTGCAACTGGTCCATGAGCCGAACGGCTGGGTTTCATCAGCCGAACGGCTGGGTTTCATCAGCCGAATGGATGGAAATCGTCAGCCGAACGGCTGGAAATCATCATCCGAACGGCTGGAAATCATCAGCCGAACGGCTGGATTCCTTAGCCGAACGGCTAGGTCTTCCTTAGCCGAACGGCTAGGTCCTCCATAGCCGAACGGCTGGACTTCCATAGCCGAACGACTAGGTCCTCCATAGCTGAACGACTGGACTTCCATAGCCGAACGGCTAGGTTTTCCATAGCCGAATGGCTGGACCTTCACAGCCGAACGGCTGGAATACTCAAACAGAACAACTTTTGTAAAAATGCCAAAGAATTTCACAAAGTGTTTTCAGGGTAGCTAGCTTCTCGATGAAAAATTTATTATAATGGTTTGGGCTAAAAGTCACAAGGTCACTCGAAAACGGCTTAATGATCTAGGCTATGTACCATAGCCTAGGCGGTTTTAAGCCTTTCGGGGTCGTCTAGGGGTCGAAAATGACATATTTCAGTTTTTGGACCTCATACCAAATTTCGTAACTTATGAAATAAAATATGACGAATATAAGGATAATAGTAAAAAATACTATACATCCATGAACGAGTTATATAAATGCAAAAACACACGTTATATATCTTTAGAATATAATTTCAATCCGTCACCAACGGGCCGTACATTTTATAAACTTTAATCGGAAGTACAAATATAATCATTTTGACATAATCAAAATGGATAAACATTAAAACGGAGAAATATTAGATAATCAAATGCTCATTAGAATCTCGCGTGTTTAGGACACTAGGAGATTCGGGGATTTTCTATTCCAAGTCGGACATATTCATTGCTCGGATAGACTCAGGTGAGTCTCACAGCCCCTTTTACTGTTTTTAAACTTGTGGTGAGATACAATGCTTACTTGTTTTCGTGATCACTGTTATTCGGTTAGTTAATTTATTTATTAACTCTGTTAAACATGTTGGTTATCATTGTCGGTCTTGATTTTCATTGTTCGGGTATTGCATGAGTGTTTTAATACGGGAAAGTCCTCATCATTGCATGGTTCGTTAACTTAATAAGGCGCGATTACTAAAAGATAGATCTATCATGGGAGTGACGTCCCCGTCCGGGTTGCTAGCTACAACCATGTACAAACGGGCATTTTAGTAATTGTTATGGGTGTTGACACCGTTCGGGAGGCACAAATCGGGTTAGGCCTCGAACCATGGCTTAATGCAATACAAATGTCATTGTCGGTAAATCTAGTCGGTAACCTTAATTGGTTAATCATAGTTCGGTAACCTTAATGGTTTAATCATTGTTCGGAAACCTTAATTGGTTTATCATTGTTCGGTTGTATTATTTAATCATTATCGGTATTAAATCGTCGGATAATCATGTTGATCACATCTATGTTTATGTTAAACCTGTGAGATTCACCCGCTTTATAGCTGACCTTTTAGTGTTGTATTCTCAGGTGATAAGTAATAGTAGGATGGCCCTCAGGATAAGCTATCTACTTACGAGTCGCATGCATCTATTTGGACATGAAGATTTTCTTGCATTATGTTTAGTATTAATGGTTATGTATTAAAATCTTCAAAATCAAATGTGAACTCCCTGTTATTGTAAACTTATAACATATGACTTAAAACTTTGTACTACTTTTGTAATATATTTATAAACATCTCATGTAGAGTCGTTTGCTTGTAACCTCTGTGTTTGATTATTGATTAGTCACGCCCAAAAACAATCGCTTCTGCAAAGCATAAAATTGGGGGTGTGACAGATTGGTATCAGAGCCTGAGGTTATAGCGAACTAGGTTGCATTTAGTGGGCCTAGACTATAACCGTTAGGCAGTATTTCTAATTAGATATAACTGGTTCAGGAATTACATCATACGTCTTTAATTTAACATAGCGTAGCTAACTATGTACAATTAAATAAAGATTATGTGAAGTCTGAAAGGGGTTATATTGAACAGGAATGCACAAGTTGACTCTGACCACGAGAGAACCGGGACTCGTATTTGTTTTGTGCTAGACACAACTAGGTGGATATATACGTGTACATGGTATATACGTATATGATAAGGCTGTTATATATATTGTATGTATATGAATAGGCCTCGGATATTCTTTAACATACTCGGTGTTTATATAAATATATTGTATATATATACATAAGTCACGGATATTCAGATTTATATTTAGTATATATGCTATTATATCTTGGATACTCGGTAACATACCCACTGTTCGGATACATCATAGGACTTACCGGTCATAAGTTAATCGAATCAGGAAAAATAGTACCGGGATGTACCCTAGCTTTAGAGAGTCATCTCTTCGAGTCAGACTTACCTCGGTAAGGTTAGAAAATTTCATCATTCACTCGTCATCATGCTTAACGTTCGGAATCGGTATTCCTCTAAGGACTGAAATATTTTCCTATCATTCCTAACAAATTCCCTCGAACTAAAACGGCAAACCCCACAACAGATGACCCTGCGTCGGATAACGAACAAATTCTAAATATCTGTCCGGATGTGATATTCCTGGCACTTCTGTAAACTTTAACTCTTGTAATATTTTGGACACGCTTGTTAAATGATTACAATCATATTACCTTCTATTTTTCTCATTTGACGCATCAAGCATCAATTCATTATTCAGTGTTCATACAATTGTGACAATCGCTTTCTTCGATTCAAAACTCTGACATGTCCCTTGTCTTTATTGAAGGAACATGCCTCCGAGACGACAATCCTTCACTCCTGCTGAACTTGAACAACTAATCACTCAGTGAGTAGCTGAAGCTCTGGCCGCTCGACAGACACCTCCCAATAGCAGGTCAGGCCCAAATCCGGAAAGCGATGAAACTCCGAACAACACCCCACCAACCAAACCCTGCTCCTACAAAGACTTCCTCAACTGCAAACCCTTGAACTTCAAGGGCACGGAAGGAGCCATAGGCCTACTGCAGTGGATCGAGAAGATGGAGTCTATCTTCCGAATCTGCAACTGCCCAGATGACTGTAAGGTCAAGTACTCTACCTGCACACTGATGGAAGGTGCACTTACCTGGTGGAACACTCATGCCCAGACTGTGGGTATTGATGTTGCTTACAAACTTCCCTGGGATGATCTGAAAAAGATGATGACCGAGGAGTATTGTCCTAGAGAGGAAATACAACAACTGGAAACTGAATTCTGGAATCACACCATCAACGGCAATGACATAGCTGGATACACTACCCGCTTTCATCAACTAGCCCTCTTGTGTCCAACTACGGTCAACCCTGAATACAAAAGGGTCGAGAGGTATATCTGGGGACTCCCCACAAGCATCAGAGGAATGGTGACTGCTTCCAAACCAGGAACCATTCAAAGTGATGTTCGTATGGCTCACAGCCTCATGGCACAAGTTGTCCGTGAAGGGAAGGACAACAAAAGAAAATCTAATGGAAACCCTGACAACCAAGGCCAAACCAACAAGAAGCCTGCAACCACTAAGGTCAACGACTCTGGATCTGAAAACAAGAAGGAGTATACTGGAACCAAACCCTTCTGCTCAAAATGCAAACGCCACCATGACGGGCCTTGTGGCACCCCCTGTGACAAGTGCAAGCGTTATGGTCATCTTGCTAAAGATTGTTGAGTAAAAGCTTGTTACGAGTGTGGCACCCTAGGACACTACCGAAATGACTGTCCTAAGCTGAAAAATAACAACACTGCTAAAGGAAGGTTCTTTGTGCTGAATGCAAGGAACACTCAACCAGACCCTGACACTGGTACGTACTTTGTGCGTAATGTCTATCCTATTCCTTGACGGTAAATAGACAATTAGATTAGCAAATTGTGGATTATCTAATTCGGTAGTGTAATACGTAATTACACTTTAAAATTCAATGGCTAGACTTTCTGTTGAGATAGGTAACTCGGATATCATTGATGATATACATTGGCAAATCGGCCATCTTGTCGGAATCATTCATTCGGTGAAAACTAATCGTTTTCCAAATCACGGATAAATCATTGATAGTGTGTGCTATAGTATTCGGTTAGCTAAGACGGTATATAATACGGTTATCACTTCGGTGATCTAGTCGGAATAAGGTTATCACTTTGGTGATATAAATCGGGATAAGTATCGAAAATCTATATTTGCTAATATAGAACGGTTGTACATCTAGTACGGTAGCTATAGTTATGTTAAACTCTAAGGACACAGTAAGGTCTACATAGTTCGGTGGATTATAGATCCAAAATGTGGTAATGCTTGATGATACGGATTGACCTTGTCACATAGACAACAGTCGAATGGAAATCAAAACTCTCCCTCATGCCTTTAAATGATCGGTAGGCTTAAGTCTAACAAGGGGAGAGGAGACTCGGATGTCTTAGAATTAGACATGTCATTTAGCCGGCCCTAGAAACACGCGTATTTAGGTTTTGCTTGAATTTTGGGATGAAATTCTCCTAACAAGGGGAGAACATGATATCCGGTCAAAAAGGGCCAAAATTAGCCCCTAATTTAAACATAAATCATTCGTACTCAATACGTGATTAAACAAAAAAAATTCGGATATTATATATATAAATATATATAACATTAAAATGTTTTTTTAATAATCACATACCATCAAATATGAAAGAACACGTAATCTCAAATACGAACGTTGGTGCAAAGCATTTTTAAATAATGTATTATTAATGAGAATAATAATTATTTACTCGATTGAGAATTTAAACGCATTTTGTACACTGAAAACTATCCGTCAAACCAAAGAGAAACAAAGATATAATTTTATATCTCGTTAAAAGTAATTTTATAAAATATTTCGATTAAAAATCTATACGATTTCATATTTAAAATTTTATCATTTGAAAACATTACACTACTTTACGATCGAGTACACGAACACGGATACCCTAAACAAATCATTGGAGTCGGTTATATCAACCAACTCCAATAATTCATTTACACACACACAGACATATCTATCTATCTCTTCTCCTCTGCTCTCTCTTTTCTCTTCTAAGAACAACAACAATAACATCAAAAATCCACAACAACATCAATGCAAATATCATCATCATCATCATATTCATCTTCTTCTTCCTGATCATCATCATCGAGTTCATCATCTCCACCCTCACGGCTCCAAATTTTAATTCGTAAGGAAACTCAAACTTTGCTTTAATTTCGCGTTTATAATACTTATATTATCATATACTAGTGTTTTATATATGAGGATTTGGTTAAAAATGAAATTAAAAACTGGGTTGGGGATGAACTGCACGAACAGACCTGTAACTGGTCCCTGAGCCGAACGGCTGGGTTTCATCAGCCGAACGGCTGGAAATCATCAATCGAACGGCTGGATTCCTTAGGCGAACGGATAGGTCCTCCATAGCCGAACGGCTAGGTCCTCCATAGCCGAACGGCTGGACTTCCATAGCCGAACGGCTAGGTCTTCCTTAGCCGAACGACTGGACTTCCATAGCCGAACGGCTAGGTCTTCCATAGCCGAACGGCTGGACCTTCACAGCAGAACGGCTGGACCTTCACAGCCGAACGGCTGGAATACTCAAACAAAACAGCTTTTGTAATAATGCCGAAGAATTTCACAAAGTGTTTTCAGGGTAGCTTCTCGATGAAATTTTTTATTATAACGGTTTGGGCTAAAAGTCACACGGTCACTCGAAAATGGCCCAACGATCTAGGCTATGAGCCTAGGCGGTTTTAAGCCTTTCGGGGTCGTCTAGGGGTCGAAAATGACATATTTCAGTTTTTGGACCTCGTACCAAATTTCGTAACTTATGAAATCTCTACTCCTTATTAAGCATTTCCAAGTTTTGACTTAATTGCCTTAGTAGAAGGATATCAAAAAATACCCAAACTACCCCTAGCCTTAATTGCTTAATTGAAAATATGAATTTCTCTTGAAAATCAAAAAGAAAATATATGTCTTTTCTTTGACCATTTCTTTGACCACGCCATGTCTCATGTGCTGTAAATTTCCACTCACTTTAATTTTCACTCACTTTAGACAAAACAGTTTTGACAAAATAATAATACCCAATTTGAATTGAATTGTGTAATCTCTACCCCTTATTATCATCTTCGTATTAAATTATTATATAGTGGGAATAAATAAATAAAAATCTCGTAATTGGAGTTCTTTTACACAAAAGTTCGAATCGTTTTTTGCTCAATTTTAAATTAAGGGCCATGACATTCAAGTTCGAGCCGGGTCAAGCTTTTTTAGGGCTTTTTCTAGGCCCGGGCTCGGGCTAAAGTACGTCTGTCCATCTCTAATATGATATAACATCTATAATGTATACATCTAAAACATGCGATGTTTTTTTGAATTTTCTATGATTTTTTTTAAGTATTGTTCATCATATTACTTCATATTATTATTATTATTTGTTTGATTTAACACTTCTAATTTATATTAAATTTTCAACAACTATTTCAATACTTTTTTTCACGAATTTTAAATATCTTCTTCGCCGCATTGCGCGGGTTACCAGCTAGTAAAATATAACGAATATAAGGATAATTGTAAACAATACGATACATCCATGAACGAGTTATATAAATGCAAAAACACACGTTATATATCTTTAGAATATAATTTCAATCCGTCACCAACGGGCCGTACATTTTATAAACTTTAATCGGAAGTACAAATATAATCACTTGGACATAATCAAAATGGATAAACATTAAAACGGAGAAATATTAGATAATCAAATGCTCATTGGAATCTCGCGTGTTTAGGACACTAGGAGATTCGGGGATTTTCTATTCCACGTTGGACATATTCATTGCTCGGATAGACTCAGGTGAGTCTCACAGCCCCACTTTTACTGTTTTTAAACTTGGGGTGAGATACAATGCTTACTTGTTTTCGTGATCACTGTTATTCGGTTAGTTAATTTAATTATTAACTCTGTTAAACATGTTGGTTATCATTGTCGATCTTGATTTTTATTGTTCGGGTATTGCATGAGTGTTTTAATACGGGAAAGTCCTCATCATTGCATGGTTCGTTAACTTAATAAGGCGCGATTACTAAAAGATAGATCTATCATGGGAGTGACGTCCCCGTCCGGGTTGCTAGCTACAACCATGTACAAACGGGCATTTTAGTAATTGTTATGGGTGTTGACACCGTTCGGGAGGCACAAATCGGGTTAGGCCTCGAACCATGGCTTAATGCAATACAAATGTCATTGTCGGTAAATCTAGTCGGTAACCTTAATTGGTTAATCATAGTTCGGTAACCTTAATGGTTTAATCATTGTTCGGAAACCTTAATTGGTTTATCATTGTTCGGTTGTATTATTTAATCTTTATCGGTATTAAATCGTCGGATAATCATGTTGATCACATCAATGTTTATGTTAAACCTGTGAGATTCACCAGCTTTATAGCTAACCTTTTAGTGCTGTATTCTCAGGTGATCAGTAATAGTAGGATGGCCCTCAGGATAAGCTATCTACTTACGAGTCGCATGCATCTATTTGGACATTATTTTCTTGCATTATGTTTTGTATTAATGGTTATGTATTAAAATCTTCAAAATCAAATGTGAACTCCCTGTTATTGTAAACTTATAACTTATGACTTAAAACTTTGTACTACTTTTGTAATATATTTATAAACGTTTCATGTAGAGTCGTTTGCTTGTAACCTCCGTGTTTGATTATTGATTAGTCACGCCCAAAAACAATCGCTTCCGCAAAGCATGAAATTGGGGGTGTGACAATATGAATTTCATGTGGTATGCATACTAGCAATTATCTTGTTCTTATTAAAATATAATTTAAATGGCTTATTCTTCCTAATATGATCCCAAAGCAGTTAAAATTTTAAGCATGATACTTTTAAAATTGTTTGCTTTCATAGATGTTAGTACTTTAAAATTTTTATTTCTTATTTTGTATTTTTGTTTAAATGATTAATAAAAAGTTTTACTTATTTTAAAATTGAATTATACTGGATATTTATTTTATGTTGAACAAACGTGTGTTGACAATTGAAAAATAATATATATAGGTTACGTGGAATATTAATCGAAAGTCTTCCGACTCACATGTAGTCGAGAAGCGTGTCTTGATTTTCTATCGGCGGTTAATTTTTCTATTATAACTTATATATATATTTTAGACTTGTCTTTATACTTAAGACCATAAGGTATATAAGTAAATAATTTTAGCTCGAGTTTTTCTTTATACAAGATTAACTGTATCAAGGGTTTAGTCTGTTAATATGTAAGAAGTTTATCATTGAGGAAAAATTATGCGAAAACATTTTCTTTAAAATGTTTAGGCTACATAGTTACAGAGTTAACTATATAATTGTGAATGGGGTTACATTTATACTTAGTATTTAATTTGCATTTTTATTTAAAACTTGCGAGTTTGACTGGTCAACGTTGTGAAGCGAGTCCAGTTCTGTGAGTTGACATTAAACTTGCGAATCGAGTAAAAGTATAAAGGGTGCGAGGTCAAACGAGTCAAAACCTACCGAACCCATTTCACTTGCGAACTCACTTATACTTGCGAATCGACAACTGGTGAAACAAGACGAAAACAGTGTTTCGTTTGATTTCCAAATTTCGATTACAAGAGACGAGTTTTTTGAACTGTAGTTTATATACACTTTTGACTTGCGAACATTTTGAGGTATATACCAACGGATTTCACCATTTAAATTACACGAAATCGATGGTTTTATTGACTTAGGGTTTTGTTTTAAATTTTAAACGGTTTTCGTAGATTAAAGGTGTTATTTGACAAGAATCTTGTGGATTAATGTTAAACGAACCTTCATGAACGTAAACCAATCGATGGATCTTAATAAAATTAAGAGTTTAATCGATTTTTATTTCAACTCGCAACCACAGTTCGTCTTGCGAGTTGACCACAATTTCAATTCGCAGAGCCATACTCAGCGAGTTGAGAAAGATCTCGATTTGCAGATTTCTCTTTGCGAATTGAACACAGACTCAACTCGCAGATTTACTTTAGCGAATTGAGATTCTGACTTGTTGACTTGCGGACCGAGTTGAATAGCGAATCGACTTGCGAGTCGAGTTGCGGATTGACTTGGTTAGCGAGTTGACATGGTTGGGAGTTGATTTGTGAACTGAGTTAAACTCGATTCGCACATGATACTTCTGTGAGTCCAGTACTTAGAAAATTTTAAAATTTTAAAATTTTTGAATGTTAAGACTTTCTCAGTAATAACTTTTATATCATGGACTTGTATTAAATTATATAGGTTTATATCGAAAGTCTACCAATTCAAGAGGTAATTGAGTAGCGTGTCCTAATTCTATGTTAGCGGTATAACTTATATTTATAAAAAAAAAATGTTAATGACTTGAGAATTTCACAATTCTCAAGTAATTAATGGGACGTACATATTGAACTTACGACTTATTAGTAATAAGTTATATATGTTAGAAATTATTATATACGACTTGAGTCTGTAATGTAACAAGTTATATATAATTTTAAAACTAAGATGTTTGATGAATTTTTATTCATAATACGTTATAGTTTAAAATTGATTAACGTGAATTAATTGTTTTCGTCATTTGTATTTTTATAGATATGGCGAGACAATTCGATAAAGGTCACAATATTCTTGTCGATCTTGATCTTTCGGCATGCGGAGCACATCAAGTTGCTCAAGTGCTGATGTTCTTTGCACGTTCACGCATTCGGTATGCGGTTACAGAGTCTCCTCAGATCTCATAGACGATACTGAATGATTTTTGGACGGATATTCAGTATGATCAGACCGTCAATCCACCGGTGATACGCACTACGGTTAATCAGAGACCGGTTGTTTTCTCTCCATCTGATCTACGTCAGATTTTACAACTGGGGACAGTAGACCAAGAAGATGGTCCGACTGAGTACCCTAGTGATTTTATTGAGGGAGCTATAGGTCGTATGGGATATACGGGAGATAGAAGAGGACGACAGTTCCAAAAACCTCTGGTTATTGGACAGTGGGGGTTTTTGTGGCACGTGATTGTCACGGTATTTGCACCAAATAAGGGAGGCTTCGATGAGTTGAGCCCTACCCTTGTATCAGTTGTGCTGTCACTGGTTTACAACAAACCATACAGTTTTTGTGATTACATTTTTGGCGAGCTGGTTAGACAGATTTCGGGTTCAGTTAGTAGTTTCTGGTTTATCCACGTTTTTGTATGCTGATCATTCACGCTCATATGCCAGAGCTTGTTATTCCTAGGCCATATTTACGTGTAGATACTATTGGGCTCAGAGACTACAATGCGATATTTTTGCAGACAGTGAGGAAAGAAGGGGTAGTAAAGCCTGAGGAGAGAGAGCTTTTTGGTTTTCTTGTTGATCCTGTCTATGTGACGCCACCGAACAATGGTTGGTTAGATGTTGGTGCTGATGTTGCTGTTCCAGACCCGAGAGCTGATGTGGTTCATGCTGAAGATCCACAAGAGCTCATTGAGGATGTGTTGGAACAACCTGCACATGTTGGGGAACAGGTGAACCCAGATGTTGCTGCCCAGGTGATACAGGAGGTGCTGGTTGAGCTTGATGATGCTACTGATCCCTTGCTACGGGATATTGATAGTTATGTTGCACCACCTGAGGTAATTTTATAATTATATAGTAATATAGGTACTTAGTTGTTACATTATTAACATATTATTATTATATAATGTAAATGTTATAGATATTTAGTTAATTAGATAATATTTCTGATTATAAAATATAAATATTATTATGATCAGGGAGCTGAGACTGCAGACCCAGAGGTCACTCGACCTAAGGGTGAGCAGGGACAGCATGATAGATCTGAGGGTTTACCTTCTAAGGTAATTATCAGATTAATCATAAATATATAGAACTTATATGATAGAGCTTCTAGCTAATCATAAATGTTTAATATATTTAATATTTAGGATTTTGATGTTGGTCTATCTGGAGGCTGTGATGGTGAATCAGCTTCAGATTATGATGATAGTACTCCTTCTCCACCTCCAGATGTTGGTTATATTAGATACCGATCTCGGATGATTCCAGATCCAACACTGAAGGAGAAAAGGAAGGCTAAGAAAGTTGACCCACACTTCAGTATTATTGACGAAGGTCCTGAGGAAGAGGATATATCTCTTATTTCTCAACGCTGTAAGCGTTCCTGGACATTGATAATTCAGGATGTTTCTCGAGATACATCGCAAGTAGAGACGATGATACCTGTGGTTACTGAACCTGTATCTGTACCATCTGAGGTATGAGATAAACGTTTAGTACTACGATTATTATAAATATTTAATTAGAGATTGAGACAGAGTTATCTGTTACAATTACTTCTTTAACTGTATCTAACTTTACAAGCTGAGAAACTGCTTGAGTCAGTGGAACCAGAAATGGTCTCCAAGACTATTGAGGAGGGAGTTGCAGAACTTGTGCATGATGCTCAGTTCCTGACCAATAAATCTAGTAGATTTGCAACTAGTCTTCTCAAGGAAGCGTTATCTCAAGCTATTCCACCACTTACACGTGAATCTTACATTGCTTCGGTGACACCGCCTGGACCATCAACAATTTCTGTTATTCCGACGACTGATGCTGAAAGGATTACATCCTTAGAGTCAAAAGTTAAGGAATTGGAACAGAGTACATCCAGGAATCAAGGGTTGTTGGCTGAGAATGTTTCTCTTGCTCAGCAGATGGTTCATATCAGTGAATCACATTTGACTCTGCTGAAGACTCATGATACTTTGCTTGCTGATTTTACTGCCCAGCGACTGAAGCTTGAACACTTAGAACATTTGGTGTTGAGAGTGCATTCAGGACAGTCTGCTCAGGGGGAGATATTGATATATCAAGAAGCTTGCAAAGAGGATGAGTTAGCAAAGAAGCAAAGAGATGATAAAGATGATGATCCCAGTGCACAGAAAGACGGTGAGCCGACTGGTCCTTCAAAGACTGGTGAGCAAGCTATTATTCAGGGGGAGTCTGCGGGTGTTGGTGTTAGTGGTGATGGTGCTGGTATAAGTGCTGCAGGTACAAGTGAAGCTGGTAAGATAGCTTAGACTTGTGTAGATATTTGTACTTAGAACTTAGTTGAATTATAATTTATAATTGTAATTATAATTGTAATTTATAATTGTAACTGAATAATTGTAACTTAATAGTTTTGGTAATATATTCGTCTTGAGATTATTATTACAAGTTAAATATATTAGAAATTGTTTAAGTTATTTGATTCTGAAAAGTTAAATAAATTAGTGATCCAAAGTCTTTCGACTCATTGAGAAGTCGAGCGGCGTGTTCTGATTTATTTCGGCGGTCAAAGTTTATTTTAACTTAGACATTTTAGACTTGAGAGTTTTTATAACTAACAAGTTAAATTTGTATGATTTTTAACTAGACAAATGATATATAATTTAAAGATATAATTGAAAGTTAAGTTTTATTATATAACAGTTTAATTAAGTCTTGGAAATTATATAAGTTAATTGATTGTAAACTTAAATGTTTGGTGATTATTCACAGTACATTAGAGTTTAAATTTGATTAATATTTGTTAAGTGTTTGATATAAGACTTAGGAAATCTTAGGTTGATTCGGGGTAATCAATAAATGATTTATAAGTTATATATTACGCGTTTATTATACAAAAGGATTAGTATTGGAATTCTTAGATTGATTCAGGGAAATCAATAAAAGAATTTAAATTATTAATTTATTTGTGTTTGTTTGTTTTCTCTAGGAATGGAAAGTCTAGATCTATCAGATTCAGAAAATGATATTTTGGATGAGATAGATGAAGAGATTGATTATGATCTTGAAGAGGGAGAATTTCAGCCACCTGAAGATTGGACTGCTGTTTCTGAGATTGAGCAAGACATGGGTGTAGATCTAGATGCTAATGTTGATGAACACCATGTGAGCCCATCTAGGACAGAGGTTGTTATTGAAAATGATGAAGGTCCAATGGTTGTCGATGTAGATGAAGAGATCGATGACTCAACCGATACAGAAGATGAAGTTCTTATTTCTACAAATAATCCAGCTGTTGTGCTTAGGAAACTTCCAAAACAAAGAAAGAAAATTGGAGTTTCAGAAGTAGATATAACAGGAAAACGTGTACCATGTAAAGGGATTATTGGTTGGTACTTTGATTAAGACCTGAAGCTGTTTTCAATTAAAAGATTTGACGGAGTTCAATATTTTGAGCGAAAGCTTGCAGTGTTTAGTTCTTTGCCTAGATTTGAGATTCAAGATTTGGCTCGATTACCTTTGAATAACCCAAGTGATGATTTTGTTGGAAGATATGTTGAACATATAATCAAGACTGAGGTTAGAGCTAATAAGTTTGACAAGATTAAGCCAAGAAAAGGAAAGACTATCAAGTTGGCAGAACGAAGTCAAAGGACAGGAAGAAGAAGAAGAAAGAAGGTTTATCCGTCTGTCAAATGTGTACAACAAATTCCTCTGAAGACAATGCCACAAGATATTTTGGGAAATATGAAATGTTGGTATGTGGATTCAGAAACTGGAGAAGTTGTCATGGTTGAAGCAGATGATGAGGTTGAAAGTGGTGAGCGTGAGATTTTTAAAGTTTATGACCATCGACACCTAATGAATATGTTGAAGAAAGATTTGTTAAAGTTACATGAAAATAGAATCTTGACGACAGAAGCATGGGGTGATTTAGCACGAGATTATCAGATGATGGTTAAGACTTGTATCAAGATGAAGATGTACGCAGGAAGTAAAATTTACAAATGAAGACTAAAGACAAGCGTGAAGATAAAGACGCTTGAGCTATTGTCAAGGGGGAGTCTATTGAGACATAGATTGTGACAAAAGATCTAGCTTGAAATAGGACTGGTGTAATTATTATTATGTTTGTGTATTGGTTTAGATTTGTAAATGAATATTTTGTTTTTTAATGATAGACGAAATATTGTATTATAACATTTACGTTTGCTGCGGGTCGAGATCTCAAGTCGCAAGGGTTGCGAAGCGAGATGAGATCTAAACTCGCAGAGCAGAACTCAATAGGGGATAAACGAGTTAAGTTGAGTATGGGCTTGGGCTGCGTAGCGATTCGAGTCAACTCGCAGGCCCAAAGGCTGCGAGTTGAGACGACATATTTATATGTTTTCATATGTGAAAAACATAACAACTTTTGACTAGGCTTTGACGTTTATTCGTTTAAAGCAAAGTGATTAGTTAACCGAAACGTGAACTTATTCGTTGTTAGTAAGATAACATCGTATTAAGGAATTCCGCACCCTAATACTATAAATAACGAAGTTATCGATCCTAGAACTAGGGACTTACACCGAAACCATTACCCAACCCTTAAACATATTCATATATCAAAAAAGAATGATTTCTTCCACTTTTAGTATGCTTACAAGTGTTGGTTTATTTTATATGCTCAAAACAATCCACTTTAGTGTTTTTCCAGAAAATGTATCACTTTGTCGTATTTTTCTAAAAATCTTATATTTCGAATTAAAATCTGAGAAAAATAATAGATGATCCCCAAGGTGTTATTTACTTATAGTAATTTATGTAGACATCTTAGAGAAGTTTAAGTATTTTTTAAAATTACATGTGTCCTCTAAGGTCCAACAGTTGACCAATCTGGACACATGCAAGAATCAATGATTATTGAGCAAAATGCATGCATTTCTAGTAAAAGTCATCCAAATGATTTTTGTTCCAGAATAAAATTGTAAATATTTGGTGGTGGTTTCAATAAATTTGGATATGTATTACTCAAGATATCACAAAAATACTAAGGGCTATTTTTCTGACTTTTAAGACAGATTATACCCATGTTCAAACAAAAAATGTTAAAAATAGTAAACGAACTGAAAATGACATGAGACCAGTGGGGTTTGAAAGATTACATCTTGGGCTTGATTTTTGGCTCATAAAATGTCCATTTTTGTTATGTTAAGTGGGGGAAACACCTTGGTGAATCTCGTACTCAAATCTGGACAGAAACCAAACAAGTCCCAAAATGGTGTTTTGTTCAAAATGAAAAGCATTAAACATTAACTAGAAGTGGTTTTTGTTTATTTTGACTTTTAAATCTATGTTCTAACACATGCATGATGTTGAAATACATCCATGATGTGTTAGAGATGATTATTAACATATAATGAAGAATTTACATAAAGATGAACAAGATTTAACAAGATTACAAGCAATAACTCGATTTTTCACTTGATTTTCGGTTTGATCATGGGTTACTCTTTCATTTAACACATAAAGATGTGAAAAGAGATAACCTACAAACATCAAGGTTTGCATGAGAATTTTAGCCATGGAAAAAGGCATAAAATCTGAATTTTATGAAGAAAAACACAAGAAAGTGAAAGATAGAATAGTGTAGATGATAAAGATTTTCCTTTAAGACTTCATTTGTTGATGAACACCTTTAAATCTCTGGATTTTCTTTGAAAAGAGGCTGATTTCTTGAGAGGGTTTAGAGAGAAAGTGTAGGTGAAAAGTTAGAGAGAAAAGTGAAGAGTGTGTTTTGGAAAATGAGTGAAATGATGAGGAGTATGGGGAAAGGGAAGTTTGTTGAATGGATGGGGGGCAGATTTTTGGAGGGGGGAAAAGGTTTAATTCATATATTTTTTTAAATAATAAGTATTATGTTTAGTTTAAATTATGTATTAATTTGGTATAAGTATTTGTATGTAATAAGGTTTATTTGGAGATAATTTAGTGAATAATATTTGAGTTCTAAAAGTTGGTAATTCTAAGTTCTTGAATTAAATTAATGGACATTTAATTGTCTAAGTTTGATGTTCACGAATTATTTATCCGATTTTACTTTACGTTGTCGGGTCATGGGAATTTCGGTTTTGCAAATTCGATAAAGATTTTGTGAAAGCATAAAAAGGTAAATTTTTCTTTGTTTTATTTGGCACTTAGTGACCTAATTTAGCATGTCTAAAAGAACTTATGGTTCACTAAGCAATCTCTAAGTCATTCTACGTCTTTAGTAAACCTAAGGAGTCATAACCTAGAATTTAAGGAATGCTGTAAATTTAGGATTCGAGTACAGTAATGACCTGAGATTTTGACGGTTGTCACACATCAGCTCTTGTTCTGGATGGTTTTGCTTCAACGAGTCTATGAATATGAGGAACATCTGATGGATGTTTTCATGATCAATTCTGCTAGAATTTCCTCTGATTTCATGGACAGACTCGTGAATGTTCTGGATGAGTTGGGCCTAATGGATGGAGAACGTGAGGGTAGAGTTTCGAAAGATGTTGTTGACAATATCGTACACCTCTCGTAATCCATAGTGAAAGATTTGGCGATGCTCTTCCGGATGAATCTCACAAAAGATGTCCTTGATTCGGTTTGAGAGAAAGTTCGCTATATTAAACATTGATCCTTCGGGTATGGATGAAGGGATGGCCCTCGTCCTTTCGGAAAAACTCTCATATTCGAGATCATGAACGATCTTGTGAGCATGATACTCAATGGTACAATCAATGTAGAACCTGTGAGAAGAATATTCGTCTATATGATCATTTTCAGCCATCGAGTTTAATAATCATCGGAGATCATTCATTAGCCGGACGTCTGCATTTGTATCAGGGTTCCCAGTAGCTTGGTGCAAGTTTCTGCATTATGAGCTTAAGTGCTCATCTTGTTGTGCAGAGAATGGGAAGGCAGACCTGATTAGTACATCATGTATCTTTCGATACATGGCCCTCTTATCCTCGAAGAAATCCAACTCCTCGAATGTAGGTTCGTCAGTTTGATGTAGAATTTGATGTGCGAGATCTTCGGTGAAGGCATGCAGGCATTTCTGGAAGAACCGTGGATCTCAGCTGCTGTTGTTGGCTTGATAGACGTCATACTCGGTCTCTATTTCTTCTATCAGGTCCCTTTGGCGTGGTGTGTACTCATTGATAGAGTTAATGATGATGTTCATCATCGAGGGGAGGTCATTTTTAAATGCCTCAATAGCACTAATCATTTCTCCATGATTAGAAACCATAGGAATAGCAGGAGATTTCAGAGGCTAGATAGAGCGGATATCGATCGGAACATCAACGTATACGGTGTCATCCTTGTCATTCTCTACAGATGAAGTATCCTTATCTTGAGAATCTGGGAACTCAACAACGTCAGAAGGTAACTTTATGTCACTGGTAATCTGAGACATCGACTGAGAAGAATCCACTTCTATGTCTCTCTCTTTGGAGTCATGGCTAGATTCAGAAGTAACTCCAAATTTGAACAAGGTTCAAGGTGCAGAAGCATTGAAGGTTTGAATCCTTCGAGAAGATAAGTCTGAATAAAGATCCGGTAGCAGGGATTCTTTGTATGCCAAATTTTTCTTCAGGAGTTTGTCTCTAAGCTCTAGTTGCTGTTTTGAAAAGTTAGTGGTCTTTTCAATGTTCAGCAGAGCCTTGAGTCGAGGTGAGGAAGAATCCATGACAGATTCTAAGAGCTTCTCCATAGTAGTACCAAATCCTGCATCATAATCAACATCTGATAAAGATATAGAATTTTCAATCTTCATGATCTTAGCTATCGAAAGGTGTGAGATAAGTTCTGATGTGGTGGTGTGGACTAGTATATATCCTCCTCTTCTTCTTCTGGCTCTGATTCTTCTTCCTACTCTTCCTCTGATTCTTACATTTCTTATGGTTCTGATTCTGGTGCTATTTCTTCCTCTGATTCATCCATGTCTTCCTCTACTTCTTCCTTTTCTGGCTCTGATTCTTCCATCTATTCTTCTTCTGATTCTGACTCCTCAGTTGCCGAGATGAGACAGGTGTGCTCATCTAGTATGTATGGTTCAAGATCTAAGTTAGAAGTGTCATCATCCAAAATGATTATGCCTGTTGATATCGCAAATATCTTTGCCTATTCTGCTATTGAGCACTCATCTTGATTAATATTGAAAGATACTGTTTGTCCATCTGCTCGCACACTAATAACCTGAGAATAAACATCAATAACACAGCATGTGCAGTATTCATAAATGGCCTACCTAGGATAATAGGGATATTAATGTCTTCCTGAATATCCATCACTACGTAGTCGGTGGGAAACCAAAACTTATCAACTTTAACCATGACATTTTCAGCCATGCCCTTTGGATATCGAATGGATTGGTCGGCAAGCTGGACACTTATCTTAGTGGGCTGGAGAGGTCCTATTTCGAGTCTGTTGTAAAGTGAGTAGGGCATGAGGTTGATGCTAGCTCCGAGATCGACCAAGGAGCGTATCATGCCTGAATGATAGATAGAATAAGGCAAGGTAAATCGTCTTGTATCTCCTAGTTTTCTGGTAGGTTGTTCTGAATGACGACTGAGCATTCAACATTTAGAGAGATCTTGGGGGTTTCGGGAACCTTGTCTTTAGTAGCCAGTATTCATCGGATATGCTTAGTGCCGGAAGGGATTCCGGACACGGTGTCCATGAATTTTCCATCAAGTTTGAATAACTTGACATTGTATTTCTTGTTTACACGATTCAGAAAAGGAATTTGCACCTCTCGAGTCGGAGTGGGTACGGATCGAGTCTCAACTGTCGGCAGGACAGGAGTGTGTCTCCTAGCTGGAGTAGAAGTGGTAGGAGGAGAATTCAGGGTTTTTGCTTCTTCGACGTATGGATTCTAAATGGTGTTACTTGGTAGAGATCCTTGTGGTCGGGTATTGAGACGTTGGGCTAACTAACCAATCTGATTCTCAAGGCTTTTTAGAACCGAGAGTTGTTTTATGAGAAATAGGTCCATCTGGACTTGTTATGCGTAGTCTTCTGGTTGAAAGCAGTTTGTCCCTGGATGAACTTGTTAAGATTATCGTCAACACTGGTGATTGGTATGGTAGTCTTTGCAGGCTCAGTAGGCTGGACATCTTCGGGTGCAATTAATGATAGAGGTTGATTGTAAGGAAGTTAGGATTGTTGTGGATATGTCGGATAGCGTGGCTGAAATCTCTGTGGGTAAGGTAGTTGGTTATTCCGTGGAGGATACTGATATTCTCGGTTTCTGGGTGGAGATGTTCTAGCGAAGCTAGGCGGATTTGGAGATGGAAACTGGGCATAATATACATAACCGTCAGTCGTATCTTAGTACTCAACCTCATATTCTTCAGCGGGATGGATGGTACAATTCTGGCAAGCCTGAACTTGATGAACTCGCTACGGCTGCTTCTTACATTCTTCATTCTGATTCGTTAGCGTTTCGATATGTTCCGTTAGATATTTGATAGCTTCAGCTTGGATAGAGTTATGAGCGGATAGAGGTGTTGATGAGGATTGCCCATCAGCTTTCCAATCGTAATGATGTGTCGCACCCCCAAATTCGGGTTGCAGAAACGGTCTGGTCGGGGCACGACTAATAATAACCAAAGCTTAAAGATATTGCAAACGACTTCTAAATGAGACGTTTGAAAAATAGTTGTTACATTTCCAAAATAAATGTTTACATTGTTGCGAATTTACAAAATATTTCCAATACATAAGTTGTAGTACAAAAGTTATGCAAGGAAATCCAAGTGTTTGAAATCATGCGACTTGAGCTAGCATAATCTTGTAGCAAATCCTAATCCTGCTGAGCACCTGAGAACAAAAGCTAAAACCAGTCAGCTATAAAGCTGGTGAGTTCATAGGTTTGTCAGTTGAAAACGTGAAGTATAAACTATGTATGTTTGAAGAGTAGTTCAGAAACTACGATTTAGGTTTGCAGTATTATACAGTTGTGGTGTGTACCTAAGTACATCGAGGGAAAATGGCATTCCATGCCTAGTTACCTATCAGATATAAGTATGACTACATAAGTGAGGCATTACATGCCTAAGTACTAATCGAGCAAGTGTATGACCGAGTCATAACGAGGAAGTGGCAATCCATGCCTAGATACCAATCAGGTATGAGTAAGTCTACCAATGTGAGGCAATACATGCCTAAGTACTAATCAAGTATGTGTATGACCACGTCATATGATAACAAATAATGGTATTACTTATCCAGTAGTAAGTTACTAGTATGCCACCTGGAGTGTAAGCTCGCCGATCCGTTAATGACTGCGAGTATTAACTCGTATGTTTATCCGTGTTTTGTATCGCTTTACCATGATATCGTTTTGAATCACTTTACCGTGATCTCGTTTTGCATCACTTTACTATGATATCGTTTTGTATCACTCTAACCGTGATATTGAACAGTGTTGCTTGCAAGCAATGTATGTATATGTGAGCCAGCAGTACTACGACTGGCATGACTAGAGTAACCGAGTTTGCATAAGTGTATGTATATCAATATACATGAGTAAACTGTAGGTAGCACCAAGTGCTCAAAATAGAGTACGAGTATGTATATATATATAATTCTAACCAACAAACACATCTAACGGGGTATCATGTAACACATGAAAGTGATTTAGTGTATCTGAGTATGTATATACAATACTTAGATATTAGGTTTTGCACAAGAAGCCTAGGTATGAAAAATCATCACCTAGTCGTTTGGTATAAGTATAAGGAACTATACTAACGTATATTATTATCGTATACTCCTAGCCTCCAGCCTAGCAAGTATATCACCAAGTGCTCAAAATAGAGTACGAGTATGTATATATATATAAGTCTAACCAACAAACACATCTAACGGGGTATCATGTAACACATGAAAGTGATTTAGTGTATCTGAGTATGTATATACAATACTTAGATATTAGGTTTTGCAAAAGAAGCCTAGGTATGAACAATCATCACCTAGTCGTTTGGTATAAGTATAAGGAACTATACTAACGTATATTACTATCGTATACTCCTAGCCTCCAGCCTAGCGAGTATATTGAGGTCTCTGGGTAATGTTTGCTTAAGCATAATTCCATTCTAGTAATAATGGAATGTAAAGGCAGTCTTAGTTCCTAAAAGGAAAACTAATCCTGTAAAAAGTCTAGTTGTTGTCCAGCGTAGGTAGAACTAACTAGTTCTAGTATATTCGATAATACTGTCCCGCGACAATATGGCTAATGTACAGTGATAACCTAATCAAGTTATGTAATGGTGATCGTCTTTCAACAATATGGTAGTGTACAACAATAACCTATCTAGGTTGAGCAGTGACATTGTTCTGCAACAATATAATGGGTGTAATTCCTAAGTATTACACGGTGTGTATTACAAAACAGTCATATAGTTAAGTGTGAATTATAGAAGTTTATCATTATAATTTAAAAATAGTAATTGAGCATGCATCTCACCCCGAAAACAGTATAACAGTTGAAAGAATGGGGCTATGAACTCACCTGAGGAACTAGCGATCCTATGATACACGCGTCATTTGATGGGTAACCTCCTAGTGTCCTAAACACGCGAGGTCATATAAGTAGGTGATAAATCAATTTGTCTAAGCGAGTTGTGTAAATATTCATTCACCGTTTATGTTTGGAAATAGTGTACGGGGGTCCAAGGGCAGCATCCCTGGTAGCGGGGTCCAGGGGGCAGAGCCCCTGGCTTGGAAAATTTTTATTTCTACTACATTGTTTTTGTAAAAACGCGTGTGAAATTCGAATTCGGAGTAAAATTGAGTGGAAAAATCTCAGTTCGACACTTAGTGAAAACACGTGTTTTTAAGGTTCTGAGTTTTGCGACATAAGAACTATGTCGTTAAAGGGTTCTGCAACACAAGGGTTTGTGTCGCTATATACGACATCCATAATTTAATGCGACATATGGCATTGTGTCGCAATATGCGACAATGGTGTGGTGTACGACCCAAAGATTTGTGTCGCAGTAATGCGACATAGGCTGCGACATTAACCCTGCGACACAGGCCGTGTCGCAGTACTATTTTTAAAACGGACTGTTGGATAAATTTTCCCCCAAAATCAAGATCTAACGTATTTCGGGCCAAATCTTAAGATCAATTTTATTGTGAAGCAGAGTTATCTAGACAAACTATTCAATCTGGTGATCGGTTTTTGAAAAGAGTGTTGATTTGGTTTTAGGTCCATTTAAACTAAACTAATAAAATAGTAAATAAACAAAATAGTAAATAAAAGATAGATATGGAATCAGTAATTGAGGATAGTGCTTGCTATGACTTCGTTAGCTTATGTTATGGGGTAATGTCTTGGTTAATGTATGAAAACGTCTTTTAAAGATTTGTGTCTTGCTTTTGCCTAAGTATTCGTAGTGTAAACACTAACACCCTACTCTCTGATTTCTCAAACAGTATGTCACTGGGCTGCTAGGTTATGGTGATTCTGATCAGAGGAGGCTGCTCTACTCTTCAACACTTTCTATATGGTGGAACAGTGGCCCTTTTTGGAATGGTATTCCTGGGCGCATGAGATAGAGTAACAGACCCACTAAAGGTTCCGACCGTTCTTAACACCACAGAGATACTAAGGCTAGGCAAGGCATTTAAAATTAAGACTTGGTTTGGTGACTGCTAACTTTGTGTTGGTCTTTCTATAGTCTAGAGCTGTGTGGTTCAACCAGGATGTGACACAGTCTTCAACCGCTGTCAGTTCCTTAGCTTCCACGTATTTGCACTCCGCTGTCAGTTCCTTAGCTGTGTGGTCCAACGCTTTATGAAGTACTGTGTCGATTTATGGTCCTTCCGGTGCCACATACTTAACGGTCACTCTGGACTAGTATAAACTAAGTTTGTATTAAAGCTTGACCATCTATGATATAAACCCAACCCTCACTATTTAAACATATCCCAATAAATCCCTTATTGATTCACGGTGTACTATACGATATGATTGACAGTATTTCCACAGTTACACAATTCAGACCATGTTTACATTTGAAAACATAGATAGGTAGTTACGGGTTGATCAAGGTTTGCGATTCCTTGTCATACAGGTTCTAACCACGTTTATTGGAGGAAAGGTGATTTTGGTTTAGAAATTCATAAATACAAAGTTGACAGTACACCGGTTTTCATTTGTGTATTTAAAGTGACATCACCCCTAACATCTGTAAGCTAACTCATTACAACAAGCATATAAGAGAACTACTCACTACGCGTGGCAAACAATCCTAAATCTATCATAACAATAATAGCAATCATCATAATAGAAAAGGAAAGAAGTAACCGTAGATAATGTGTAGATAGAATAATGTTGAAAGAATACATGAACGGAACCTCCGCAATATCTTTGACAATATTACAAAAAAGCCCCTCAGAATATTTCCTACACTATAACAAAAGTAATGCCTCCATTATTCAAGGTTAAATATTAACCAAGAACTAACTACCTAAAACCCTAATCTAGAGAGAGAAACTAGAGAGAGAGAATCTAGAGAGAGAGAGAGTGAGAGAGAGAAAGTGAGAATGAGAGGTGATGAAGGTGTGTGAAATGAGGTTGAGGTGCCATCTATTTATAGGCCACCAAGGATGCAAGAGTACAAGTCCACAAGCATGCACATACAAGCAAACGAAGCAAAATGAGAGCACACAGGGAGTAACCAGGCCATACACGGCCTCAACCAGGCCGTACATGGCTTCATCCTCTAGGGCGTACACGGTCATGGGGTGGCTGTGTGCCAGGCCATGTGTTGTTTTCAGCTTTTCTCGTTGCTTAAATCGAGCGTATCTTCTTCATTCTCGTTGTTTGACTTGATTTTTTCGCCTGTGATCTCGTAATTCTGTTACACTTCTAATGAAGCCAAATGTGCCAAATTTGGATGTATCTAGGTTTGGCGTGTGCGGAATGCCCTCGGTTTACGCTCAGAGAGCTCCATCTTCATCGTCCTTTATCCGATCTGAACGATTCTTGATTCTACAGTTTTGGAATAACCTGATACATCATATGAGACTAATTAAGAACTTGTATCATCGGGTGATAAAAGTATGCTAAGAATCAGTATTTCAATAATCTGCCTCGATTTGCATGCCTTTTGGACAATTTAAGCTATTTTTATAACAATGCCTATAATTTGACCAACCTTATGAAATTAAGTAGAAAAGTAGTTGATTTAAGTAATTTCACCAAGAATTAGGTCAAATGTGGGGGAAATGTGTGTATAAAACATGACTTTTTGCTACATATCACTGATCCTCATCCTACATCTTCTACGGGTATTCCTCCGGGATTGATCCGTAATGGTTTGAGGTTAATAATGGATCCCATAGCTAAAGGAAAGCATAAAGCTGATGAGAAGGATCCTGATTATCATTTGATTGATGAGGATTCAGAGGATTAAGAGGTTTCACCTTTCGAGATAACTCGCAGGAAGCGTATTCGCTCTGCAACTTCCCAATTAACTATTGGGGATTTGTCTTGTACACGTAAATTTCTATATTTAAGATTACTTGTAGTATGCTGTGAATTTTTAACTAGAGACTGAGATAGATCTTGTTTATAACAGTTGCTAGGGAAAAGACAACCTACTCAGGCTAAACCTAAGAGGTAATGATCAACTGCCACAATATCTGAGACCTCTGAGAAGGTTAGAGATATGTATTGTGTTGATATTTGTTAAACCCAGAATAATCTAATAAACAATAGATAATAATAAGCTTTGAATTATTATTGATAAGTTGCGGAATCACACTCAATAATATTAAGAAGATCAAGAATATTATGAATAACTTGTAGAACACGATTAATACCAAAAGCTTCAATCTTAATAATGATATAAGACGAATACACTTAATGTATTAGGGTTACAGAAAACCTTGAAGCTGCGCAAAATCATTAACCTAATCTAGGTCTAAGGATCTCTATTTATAATACATAGAGTCCTATACAATCTCCAGTTATTATGGAAAAAATTTGATTCCATACATAACTCTAACTCCCTAACCGACTTACTAATAAACATACCAACAGTGGTAGTAACTATATTATACTAACAGTGGCTACAATATACTTATTACACAATTCCTAAGTATATGTCTAACAGTGGCAGTTATTACATTTGTACTAGCAGTGGCTAGTCTTCAACTCTTCAAGCAGCGACAGTCTTTAACTCTAACAGTGTTTAAGACTTGATCTTTAGTCTTACACACTTAGTCAATTTAGCTCTCATCCCAACAATCTCCCCCTAAACTTAATCAATCTTCAATTACATTAAGTTTCTTCATTCTGCTTTAATCCGTTGGTTGACTTCTTTTGCTATACTAGTTCAAAATCCTGTTTACCATGTCTTTGCTTTTCTCTGTCTTCACAGCAACTTGTAATTTAATTCTAACTAATTGCTCCAATAGTGCTATACTCAGGACATATTCTCTTTCTTCCAGCATGTACACGTATTTACCATTCTTCAGTGATATACAATGTACCCCAGCTCTAGCAAAATGTCTCCAATAACCAACCACTTCAGCACACAAATATATATCTCCATACAATTCTGGTTCAAACATCATCTGCAACCATTCCCATACGTGCCTTTCAAGAGCAATAGTAATCAGCTTCACATCCTTCTCCAATCCAATCTTGTACATGTCATAAACATCAAACTTATTAATTCTTTTCAAGATATCCTGCATTGATTTATGTAAGCTTACATCTCCATTCTTCCTCATAATCCTAACTTCATAAGACACTCTACCAGATTCCGGAAAAATTCCTTCCCACTTAAAAATTTATGAGAAATCTTCATCATGGACATTTGTATTCTCAGACCTATCAAACTTTTCTACCAACAATTTCTCTAACACCTTTTCATCCCTATCCAGATCACATAATCTATCATCCAACTCCTGAAAAATTGCAAATGATCTTTTCACCCATTCAATTTTCAATCTCAACTCCTCAGCCTTTTGCTTTTCTTCCTTTGCTTTCTCCAGCTCCTCATCAATTTGTTCATATCTTACTTGTAGCCTTATCTGAATCTCTTCATCTTCTTTCTTTTTCTTCTCTAACCTTTTCCTTGCTTCATGATTAACAATAGGATTATTGTCATATAATTGTTGCAATCTCTCCAATGACATTCTCCTTAAAGTCATAGTAGATATCCTATCTCCTCTAAGCTTACAAACCAGTTCATTTTTCAATTCAGCCTTGGTTGGTTTCCTTTCTCTTTTCTTAGCAGCTTCTCTATCAATATTTTCTTTCTTGCCTCTCTCAATTGCCCTTTACAAAGCCATCTGCAGAGGATTTCCTTTGGACTTTTCAACATAAGTAGTATAGACTGTATCATCTTCTACCCTTAATCCCTTTGCTTTCATCTCTGCATACACCCTGCTTGCCTCTTTTGTCATCTTCACATTCTTTCCAGATTCAAGCAATACATCAATCTTATCAACATCTGATTCATTCACTTGAACTGACACATACTTTTGTGATTCAGCAGCTCTCTTTTCTACTTCAATTCTATCATGTTCAATCAACTCTGCTTGCACCCTCAAAGCATATTCATGATCATGCTCAACATTCTGTTGTACCTTCTTCATTTTTGGTTTTTCTTCTAATTTACCCTTGCCTTTATCTTTTGGATCAATCTTAGGTAATTTAGAATCAGGCTTAGGCAGATTTGTAGGTTCTCTAACTCTGAAAGGTACTTCAGGTGTTCTAGTAGTGGTAGGTTTAAGTACAGTAGCATGTTGAGTTGAAGTTGTTGTATTTGTTGTAGTAGTGGTAGTAGTTGTATTGATTGGTGGGGTTGCTGATGTAACAGTGGGAGCAAGAGTAGTATTAATAGTGGAAGTATTAATACTAGCAGTGGTAGGAGTTACCTTTATCTTAGCAGTGGGACTACTTGACATAGCCCTCTTCATCTGTTCAATTCTAGTTTCCTTGACAGATCTGAATGGAATTGATTTCTTCCTTCCATAAGTGATTCTAGGCTCTGCTGCTCTGACATTAATAGTCTCCCCCTTAGCCTCTGATCCTGCATCATCACCTTCTTTCACACCATCCTCAACTGGTTCATTAACAGATTGAACCACTTCTTCACCATCTTCATCATCATCTACCACTTCTGTTTCACCTTCAACCCTCTCTACAGTCTTTTGAACAACACTTTCAACAACCTCAGCCTGCACATCATCCATGACCTCAGTATCAGCTTTATGTGGCTCATCAGTGTCACCCACAACCTCAGTCTGCACAACACCTTCATGATCATGTAGATCAGGCATAAACTCTTCAGTATTTTCATCCTCTGCCTGTTTCTACCCCTTGGTGAAAGTGTTGTCAGCATCCTCTCCTTGCTTGGATAAGTGGTCTTCTTTCAAAAACTTGACCAAGACCTTCTCAAGAAAAATAATTCTCTCTTTCAGATCTTCAATAACCTTCTCTTGATCTGCCAGTTTAGCAGCCTACTCTGCTATCTTTGCATCCTGAGCTCTATTCAACTTCTTCTCATGGATCAACTTATTCCAAATAAAATCCACAGCTTCTGTCAGTTGTACATTCATCAATTCAGGGTTATTACTAGCCTCATCACCACTAGAGTATGACCTCCTAGGTGAATCATTGACAAATGTATCATCTGCCTCATGCCTAGCATGATCAACATAAGTCCCTTTATTCTTGGTACTGGGACCTTCACTTGCTTCATTACCCAAAGGTTCAGCATTAGTAGTTGCCTCTAGTTGGGTCTTATTGATGGTACCATTGTCCTGTTCTGTCAGTGGACTAGAAACAGTTGTGGTAGCCCTTCCAGAATGACCACCCATCTCCTGTGGGGTCACCTGCTGTGGTAGGATATTAGGCTGAGATAAATGAGTAGTAGGAGCCTCACTTGCATGTTTCAATTTCTTTTTCTTTGGCTTTAATTGGGTAGGCTGTTTGGTCCCTTGTTTTCTTTTGGTACCCCCACTTGGTGTGTGTTCAGGCTCAGTTGGTGCTACTGGCCTGTCACCAAGTGGTTCAGATGTAGTTGGTGGTACTGCATCTGTGGTGGAAGGAGTAGGAAGCATTGTTGGAAACAATGTTGTATCCTTCCCAGAAAACTTCTTATTGGTATTTTTATTCATCTTTGTAAATTTTCTTGCAGAGAGAGTACTAACACCAATATCAAGTTCTTGTGCAACTAAATCAGTAACCTGTTTATTTAAAACAAGTTGCACAAATCTAGGATACATTATAAACATATCCTTTTTGCCCTTTGTGATGTTTATGATCATGCCATCAAGTATGTATTTTGAAAAATTATATTTTTGAACCGTAGCCAAACACACAAGTGCATAGGCTATTTGGGTTCCAAATTCATTGAAAGAAGTTCTTTTAGATGACAAACAGTGGAGAATTGTATGTATTAAAAATTTCCATGGGGGACTAATGATATGGCTTGTTTTATACATATTTTTCCTAGCCATATCAGTTCATTTTCTTGTAATTATAGTTAACTTTGTGAAATTTTGATACTTAATCGATTGAAATATGCTTTCAAGTTCATTTGGTTGGGTTGCGATTGAAATAAGAAAAATTGAAGCTAAAATAGAGTAAAAGATGAGCAGATTCTGGAATTGAAGAAATCACGGCGCAACTGGTATAGATAGAGCCGTGATCATAGAAGAAAGATAGGGCCGCAATGTATGAAGATAGAGCCTCTATTTAAGATAAGTCATGTCGTGATCATACTAGGTCACGTCGTGATCTCATGTCGGCCAGAATAGGGTATAAATTTGACTTTTCATCCATTGTTTAACCCTAATCTTGGAGCAGCCGAAGTCAGAAGCTAGAGGATGATTTTTAGGGATACCTAGAGTCCGAATCGCCCGTTTTCAACCGTGTGAAGCTGTAAGATTAATCCCATACGTCATTAGCATTGGTTTGTTCGTTATTTACTCGATTATGAACATAATTATGTCTTTGATTTATGGTTTTGCTGAAACCATGATTATGGGCTAAGTTCCTTACTGTTTGTTTAGACTTAATTACTCTAGTTATTGGATATTAATTCGTGATTGGGATTATATGCTTTGATTTCACGGTAGTCATCGAACGATTGATGTTTTTGGTTATTTAATTCATTCAGTTAGTAAACTTGATTGATTGTAATTAGTGATAACTTTTACATGTTCTTGTTTGCTCTTGTCAATTAATTTATTGATTGCGGATTTTGATTAGACCAAATTAAAGGAGTTTAATTGAATTAACTAATAACTAACAGTGGTGGATCATGTTTAGAGACATCTTGCATGATTGATGATTTTTATGAAAATACGGTCACAGATTAACTTGTGATTTCATTGATTGCACAATCTATAATTAGGAGGTTTTAAACTTCAAGGACAGTTGGGTTGTATAATCTTAATTAAGTGACTTTGACGTGACAACTAATAACTCGAAATTGTGTCTTCTAGGTTGGTTAATCCTGATCCAGTGCTTAATCTATATATCCAATAACTAGAGGTTAAACGGTCTAAGCAAACATATTTAATCCATCTGATATTAATCTATCTTTTATTTGCTTTCATTATTTACTTGTTTAAAATATACTTTTTGACTGTCTGTCGTTAAAAGGCACAAAAACTCCCAATCTTTACATGTTTTGTTAGTTTAATTATTAGATAAATTAATTACTTAAAAGACACATATTGTTCCCTGTGGAGACGATTTACTCGGATCTTACTATAGCTATACTATTGAGCGATTAGGTACACTTGCCTAGTTGTGTTTTAGTCTAGACCATTGGTATTTTCTATTTTATTTTTATAACCTGATTTTAGCACATCAAGTTTTTGGCGCCGCTGCCGGGTAACAGTTGCATTATTTTAAGTTTTTAATTTTATTCTAGTAATTTAGTTGTTTTTCTTTTTATTTTTATTGTTATTTTTTGTTCTGTTTTATAGTGTCGGTGCTTTTGACCTGTTTGTTGGTTTCGTTTAGACAGGTTACAGGTAGTGTATGACCCGTTCTTCTAAATCACCACTTCTTCAACCGTTTTTCGAACAGGAAAAAGAATTCAGGAGATTAGCTTGGCTCAACATCACACCTACTAATTTTCTGTTAGATCTAAACACCGAATGGGAAGAAACACCAAAATCTGAAATGGCTGACCCAGAAACTCAGACCATGGAGACCCGGATGAAGGCCACTCGGGATGGTCAGGGTTCAGCTATTAATCAGCCTGTAATTACGGATGACTTTGAGATCAAGGGGCAATTTCTGCATATGATCAGTAACCAATGCCTGTTTAGTGGCACTGAAAGAGAAGACCCAAATGAGCATATGAGAAAATTTTTGGGGATTTGCACTTTGTTCAAATTGCGAGCTGTTGAGAATGAGGTGATTTATCTCAGAGTTTTTCCTTGGACTCTCACAGGAGAGGCTAAAGACTGGCTGGATGCTTTGCCAGAAGGAGAGATCACAACTTGGGAAGGTATGGTTGACAGGTTTCTTCAGAGATTTTTCCCTGCTTCAAAAGCAACTGAGCTACAGGGAGATATTTCCCAATTTGAACAGAAACTTTCAGAAACCCTGTATGAAGCATGGACTAGGTTTGGGAAGATGCTTCGAAGTTATCCGCAACATGGTTTAAACACCTTCCAGAAGGTGCAGATATTCTACAAGGGAGCCGATGTGGATACCAGAAAGGCTATAGATACTGCAGCGGGGGGTTCTATAATGAAGAAGATAGCTACCCAAGCTCATACTATTATTTCTGAATTGGCAGCTCACACTCATGAGTGGCATCAGAAGAAGGAAAAGTCTAGATCTAAAGTGGCTAGTGCTGAAGCCAGTGATGGTATTGCTGCTTTAACTACTCAAATGGAAACATTTGGTAGGCAGATGGAGAAGATGACTAAGGATATTCATGCGATTAAAGTTGGTTGTGAGACTTGTGGGGGTATGCATTTGACCAAGGATTGTGATGCGGATAAACCAATGGAACAGTTGGAGAATGTTTCATTCTTGAATCAGAGACCGAATAACTTCCAGAGGAACAACTTCAACAGGAATTATAACACGCCTTATCAACAGTCAGGTTCCGGTTATTACCAACAACAACAACAACCACAACCGCAACAAAAAGTTAAGAAGCCAAGCTTGGAAGATCTTGTTAACAAGTTAGTCGCAACTCAAGCTCAAACAAATGAAGCAACTTCCCAATCATTAAGAAATCAACAGGCTTCCATTCAGAATTTGGAGCACGAGGTTAGTAACATCTCAAGGATGTTAGCTGAGAGGCAACCAGGTACCTTACCAAGTGACACGAAGACTAACCCCCGAAATGTAGCACCCGCTAATTTAGGACTTTAATTAGTGCCTAACTACTTGTAATTACATGTATTTAGTATTATATTAATCTAAATATATGTAACTTTCTGTGTAATTACATACACGTTATATGATTTGTTTAAATCATACACACTTGAACCGGACGAGGTCCGACACTATTTACTATGGACGTTGGTGACAAACTGTCAAAAATAATGTGGATTTATCCAAACAAACATTATTTACTTTAATATATTTACTTTAATATATTATACGATTATACGTTTTATTAAAACGTAACTTTATGCAACGAAAAGGCGTGGAACGCGCCCGACGGACGAAATAAAGGCAAAGTATGTCTTATATCACATTATTAAGTATTTTAATAAAATACTTCAAGTAAAAAAAAAATATCGTGTTTTAAATCGTTAACAAAACGTGTTGAATAAAACGTTATACGATTAATTAAAACGTAAAATAATCGAGTAAACGAACACCGCACGGAGTGCAACTTAGGGAAAATGATTCAAACACCCACCTAGTGGGTGGGACCCACAAAAATCTGCAGCAACATGGGGAGGGATCATACTTTCTTTTCTTCCCTTGGTAACACACACACTCTATACATGCACACCATACCCGTACATTCACCACTCCACTCTTCCTTTCCATTTCTCTCCTCCTTCTCTCTTCCCTCTCTCTCTAAAATGACCAGAGGTCAGTCCTACCACCACCACAGACCACCGTCACCCACCATTGACCACCACCTCACTCTTGAAGGAAACACGAAGCCGAAGACACCAAAACGATCACCGACGCGCGTACATCGCTCCTACCGTCTCCGTTTCTTTATACACCATTGTGAAACTTCAAAGCTCTTGTATTTTACTTATAACATATGTATTAACATGTTATGTAGCTTATTCAACTAGTTAATGTCCAAAAGATAAGTCGAAACACAAATTAAAACTCGAAAACAGGAAGTTAACCTTCCTGTCCAGATTCTATTTCCACTTCCCCGAATTTTATAAAAATCATTATGACACTAAAATGGACGTTTCTTGAGCCTAAAATCAAGTATAAGAAGTCTACTTTCATAATCTATAAGCCTTACAAAAATTGAAGTTCATTTGCTATTTTTAGTTACTGAGATAAAAGTACATAGCGGATCTGATAAATCTGACCAGAATCTTGACCAATTCAAAATGAGTATATCTTGGGCTATGGAACGAATTAGAACTTGAGACCAACGGGAAACGATCACAAATTTTGTTAGTTTTCCAAATCCTACTGGAACTTCTTGTGAAGTTTTGTAAAACTTAACTTATGACCAGATTATTTAGCACATGTCACAAAAACGATCTGCTGGACTTACTTCAATTTAACAATTTTCATATCGAGTTGTGCTTGCTTAAAATCGATGAAAAAGTATGTTTTGGAAAGCTAAGACATAGGAGAACCTTTTGTAAAAATTTCATAACGATTCGTTAAGTTTTACTTGACCAAATTGCTGTTTTAACACGGGTGAAATATAGGTCCGACAATAGTAAAAATCCGACAATGACCTCCGACAATGACCTCCTTCTTGAGACTATATCTTGAGTTCTAGACCTCAAAAACGTATGAGACCATTTCGTAAATCTTGGTAATTTTATTATGTACAAAAAGTTCTTCTTTGGCTCATTCCAGAAATGCACTCATTTCTCCAGAAAATTTGATTTGTGAGAAGTGGTCTAATCTCGGATTAAAATGAACACAGACACTTTGTGAATTTTTATAAAATATCAAACGACCTCCAAAAATCATAAAAAAATTACAGAAAGTACATAACATATGTAGGAACTTTGTGTAAACATTTCAGAAGGATTTGATAAAGTTTACTATTTTAGATAAAATTCACAAATAATCCGTGAATGTATTGTCGCATAAAAACTAAATTCCATGAATACATACTATTGTCGTATAAATAAACTCCGTGAATACATATTGTCGTATAAATTAACTCCGTGAATACATATTGTCGCATAAATAAACTCTGTGAATAAATGTTGTTGTATAAATTAACTCCGTGAATACATATTGTCGCATGAACAGTGTCTGTAAATGGCATTGTCGGGTTACAAATTGTCGCATGAAATGGAAGCTTTAAAATACTTTTTATACTAAGTATTGAATACATAAAACACTACACTTACAAGGTATACAAACACAATGAATTACATAATGATAATGCTTGAATTATTATTACACTTCCGTCACCAACGGGCCACACTTATTTACAAAATAATTACAAAAGTACAAACAAACACTTGGACATAACTAGTTGAGTGGACAACTAGCATGAATGATCCTTTGAGACATTCACTTATACATACAACCTTATGTGCTTAGGGCATTAGAAGGTTGCGGGTTCGCGGAACATACGGATTACTACTGCTTTCAGACTGTACGTTTATTAAGTTAAACGCTTGCTTACTTGACTCAGGTGAGTCTTACAGCCTCATTTTTACTTATTTACTTACGGGGTGAGATACATTGCTTACATTTTTCTTGAACACAAGTGCTGAACTACTTACTTTCATATACGGGCTTGCACAAGTTACTTACTAATCCACTGAAGTCCCTCCATCATAGTTTCGTTAGTTATGGACTTAAGCGCGAATATTAGTTAATGGATCCATTAGGGACTGACCCTCCCCGCCCGGGGTAGTAGCGCTACCACGAACCGTTATGTATAAACGGGCGACTTTTATTTGTTTCATACGAGTGTTTGGATTGGGCACTCGCGGGGGCACTATACGGTACTTGGGTGTACCACTGATTTACGGGTTAAGCTTCGACTATGAGCTCATGGCAACGGTATATACATATTTACTTATTATTTGTTTGGTTGCAGATACTTGATTTACGCCTGCGGGCACAACTGATAAAAATCTTGTGTTCAAACTATTACTTACTTACAAACCTGTGAGATTCACCAACATTCGTGTTGACCCTTTTTAGCATGTATTCTCAGGTACACGTACGGAGTAGGATTACTCCAGGATTACTAGCTAGAGTCGCATGATTTCCAAACTGCATTTAACGGAGATTCTTTAGCATTATCTTTTGTAACTATGGTTATGTAATAGAATCTCCCGTTACGTACGCGGACTCTAGAGGACCTTACTTTTGTAACGAAAACACTATGTTTTCAACCACTATTTTATAATGGTATGTAACTATTTTACAAAACGTCTCATTTAGAAGTCATTTGCTATACTTTGGTGCTTAATTATTGATTAGTAACACCCAAAGCTTGCTTCCGCGCAATATTAAATTTGGGGGTGTTACAGATTGGTATCAGAGCCTAAGGTTATAGCGAACTAGGTTGCATTTAGTGGGCCTAGACTATGACCGTTAGGCAGTATCTCCCTATTAGTTATGACTGGTTCAGGAATTACATCATACGACTTTAATTTAACATAGCCTGATCAACTATGTATAATTAAAGAAAGATGATGTGAGGTCTGAAATGGTTATGATGAACAGGGATACACTAGTTGACTCTGACCACGAGGGAAACCGGGACTCAAACATGTCTGTGATTAGACACTTTAGGCTATTATGTGATATATATACATGTATACGTAGATAAGCCTCACTCTCGCTCAATATCTTAGACTATATTATATATGTATTATATGAATATAGGCCTCATTCTCCTTAACGCTTTGTCTCAGAATGGCAAACACACAACCCAATTCGTCACGCTCCCAACCGTATGGATCACAAAACCCACAGATTTCCAGGAGGACCACAATGTCGCCTCGAACTAACCCCTATCCCATACCAGCTTTAGCCGCCAGGCTAAACCACCATGAGCGACGACTTCGCGAAATGGACATAGAACTGCAGGAGACTCGTGAGAACTGGAGACTCACAGCCCTGGAACGTATCAACCAAGTCTCCGAAGATCACGAGAACACTGTGGATAACATGGACACACTTCACGACCAACTGGGAGAAACTATCGAAACCATGGGAACTATTCACAATCAAGTGATCAGTAACCAAAATGAAATCTCTGTTCTGCAAACAAGGCTGCAAGAATACGAGACGCGTCTACGGGAAACCGAGGATGCTCTTAGAATGGTTAGCAGGCTTGCAGAATCTGTCAACCATCTCACTTCTCTGTTGTCACAACTCGACCTACATCAAGATTAGTGCAGTGGTCATCATGTAACCTATTAGCTAGCTATGTAAACTCTTGTAAACCGACCGGATGTAATATTCCCGGCATCTTTGGTGAACTTAGAATTCTGAAATCTTTTGAACTCGCACCTTGAGTGGTTGCAAATATATCTATCTTATGTTATTGATTGTCCTATAGTGATGTTGTATATTACCCCTTTTATATATGCATCCGTGATAATCATACTCCTTGTACAAAATCTCACATACCTCCTAACTGTTTATTAAAGGAACATGCCGCCAAGGAAACAGACTTTCACCGCTGCTGAACTTGCCCAGTTCGTTGCGCAAGGAGTAGCCGATGCCCTGGCTGCTCAAGAGGCACAGCGAAACAGTGGTTCAAATCCGAACCAGGGTAGCGAAAATACCTCCAACACAGTACCAACTGCCAAACCTTGCACATACAAGGATTTTCTGAACTGCAAACCATTAAACTTCAAGGGAACTGAAGGAGCCATTGGCTTACTGAGATGGATTGAGAAACTGGAATCTGTTTTTCGAATCTGCAACTGCACCGAGGATTGCAAGGTTAAGTACTCTACCTGCACCTTTATGGATGGTGCCCTTAGCTGGTGGAATACCTACGCCCAAACTGTGGGGATTGATGTCGCTTATCAACTCCCTTGGGAAGATCTAAAGAAGATGCTGACAGATGAGTACTGTCCAAGAGAAGAGCTACAACAGCTTGAGGTTGAATTCTGGAACCTCACAGTGAGAGGTGATGATATCACCGGTTACACTACCCGCTTCCACCAGTTGGCACTTCTGTGCCCAACAATGGTCGATCCTGAATACAAGAGGATCGAAAGGTATATCTGGGGACTCCCAGCCAAGATTCAGGGGATGGTAACTGCGTCCAACCCGGGGACTATTCAGAGTGCCGTCCGTATGGCACATAACTTAATGGCTCAGGTAGTCCGTCGTGGAACATCCGCTGGAAAGGATACTGGAAACCGATCTGGGGATAACAAACGGAAATGGAATCCCAACCACAACCAAAACCAAGGTCAACAACAAAACAAGAGGCCAGATACTACAAAGGCCTATGCTGCTGGTACCGATGAAAAGAAAGGATACAGTGGGAGCAAACCCTATTGCTCCAAATGCAACCGTCACCACGATGGTTCTTGCCCTTGCAGCAAGTGCAAACGTTTCGGGCACTTAGCTAAAGATTGTCGAACCAACGCCACAATCCCAAACTCTAACACACCAAAGGCCTGCTTTGAGTGTGGAAACACCGGACATTTCAGGAATGATTGTCCAAAGCTGAGAAGTAATAACAGGAACAACAACACCAACGCTCGCGGCAGAGCTTTTGTGTTGAACTCGGGGGAAGCCCGCCAAGATCCGAACGTTGTTACGGGTATGTTTCTTCTCAACGACTTAACCGCTTCAGTCTTATCTGATACTGGTGCCGATAAAAGTTTCATATCTGATGAATTTAGCCCACTGCTCAATGCTACCCCCACTGCCTTAGATGCTAGGTACATTGTAGAATTAGCAAATGGAAAACTAATTGAGGCCGATGGTATAATATGCAATTGCACCTTATACCTAGCAAGTGAGCTATTCTCTATTGACCTTATACCTGTCGAAATCGGCAGCTTTGACATAATCGTCGGTATGGATTGGTTATCCAAACACCGCGCCGAGATTATTTGTTACAAGAAAATTGTCCGTATTCCTCTCGTCACCGGTGGAACTTTAATCGTACAAGGGGAGACTGGTGGGACGAGACTTAACATTATTTCTTGCATGAAAACCCGGAAATACTTGAGAAAAGGGTACCAGGCAATCCTCGCGCATGTTATAGAGAAACAGTCGGAGGAGAAGCGACTTGAGGATGTTCCTATTGTTCGAGACTTCCCAGAAGTCTTTCCTGAAGACTTGCCTGGCCTACCGCCAACTAGACAAGTCGAATTTTCTATTGACCTTGTGCCCGGCGCAGCACCCGTGGCACGAGCACCGTACCGTTTAGCCCCCTCTGAACTTCAGGAGTTGTCTACGCAACTGCAAGAACTTCTGGATAAAGGCTTTATTCGACCGAGTTCCTCGCCTTGGGGAGCCCCGGTCTTGTTTGTGAAAAAGAAAGACGGTTCTTTCCGCATGTGCATCGACTACCGTGAACTCAACAAATTAACCGTCAAGAACCGTTACCCACTACCTCGTATTGATGACCTGTTTGACCAACTTCAAGGGTCGAGTTTTTATTCAAAGATCGATCTAAGGTCAGGTTATCACCAACTACGAGTTCGTGACACCGACATTCCTAAAACAACTTTCCGAACTCGCTACGGGCATTACGAATTCCAAGTGATTCCATTCGGCTTGACCAACGCACCAGCAGTTTTCATGGACCTTATGAATCGGGTGTGTAAGCCTTACCTTGACAAGTTTGTCATCGTTTTCATTGATAACATTCTGATATACTCGCGCAATGAACAAGAACACGCGCAACACCTGAAAACCATTCTAGAACTACTCAAGCACGAGGAATTATATGCCAAATTCTCCAAGTGTGAGTTTTGGATGCAAACTGTACAATTCCTTGGACACGTGATTGACAGTCAAGGAATTCATGTTGATCCTTCAAAAATTGAAGCCATCAAGTGCTGGCAAGCACCTACTACACCTACCGAGGTACGGCAATTCTTAGGACTCGCCGGATACTATAGGCGATTCATTGAGAACTTTTCAAAAATAGCTCAACCCCTCACTGCACTGACCCAAAAGGAAAAGAAATTTGATTGGACTGATAAGCAGGAGTCAGCCTTCCAGCTGCTCAAACAAAAACTCTACAGTGCACCTATCTTATCTTTACCCGAAGGCAACGATGACTTCGTGGTATACTGTGACGCTTCACACCAAGGTCTCGGTTGCGTGCTGATGCAACGAGACAAAGTCATTGCTTACGCCTCTCGACAACTCAAGGTCCACGAAAAGAATTACACCACTCATGACCTAGAGTTGGGGGCAGTGGTATTCGCCCTAAAAATCTGGAGACACTACTTATACGGTACCAAGTGTACAATTTTCACCGACCACAAAAGTCTCCAACACATCTTCGACCAAAAAGACCTAAACATGAGACAACGCCGTTGGGTCGAACTACTTACTGATTACGACTGCGAAATACGTTACCATCTGGGCAAGGCAAACGTTGTTGCTGATGCCTTAAGTCGTAAGGAACGAGTGAAACCCCTTCGGGTCCGAGCACTTAGTATGACTATACACAACGACCTGATAACCCAAATTCTTACCGCTCAACTCGAAGCACTCAAAGCTGAAAACGTGAAACACGAGGCCTTGCGAGGCATGAACAAACAATTTGAAACCAAATCCAACGGAGCCAAATACTTTTCAAACCGAATCTGGTTGCCAAATTTTGGGAACCTACGAGACTTGGTGATGGATGAAGCTCACAAGTCTAAGTACTCTATACACCCTGGTGCCGACAAAATGTACCATGGCATCCAGGAGTTGTATTGGTGGCCCAACATGAAAGCTGACATTGCTACCTACGTTGGCAAGTGTCTTACTTGTTCTAAGGTTAAAGCCGAACACCAGAAACCTTCCGGTTTACTACATCAACCGGAAATCCCCGAATGGAAATGGGAGCAAATCACCATGGATTTCATTACCAAACTCCCAAAAACCTCTAGCGGTTGCGATACCATTTGGGTGATCGTAGACCGACTCACTAAATCTGCTCATTTCCTAGCCATCAGGGAAACTGACAAGATGGAACGTTTGACACGGATTTACCTGAAAGAGATCGTGTCAAGACACGGTGTGCCCATCTCGATTATCTCTGACCGAGATGCTCGATTTACTTCTCGCTTCTGGCAATCATTACAAAAATCTCTTGGTACTCGTCTAGATATGAGTACAACTTATCATCCTCAAACTGACGGCCAGAGCGAACGAACTATACAAACACTGGAGGATATGCTACGAGCCTGCGTAGATGACTTCGGTAAAAACTGGGAAAATCACTTACCTTTGTGTGAGTTTTCCTACAACAACAGTTATCACACCAGCATCAAAGCTGCACCCTTCGAGGCACTATACGGTCGTAAGTGCCGGTCGCCTATCTGTTGGACTGAGGTGGGGGAAACACAACTCACCGGTCCGGAAATCATACATGAAACAACTGAAAAGATCATCGGCATACAAAATCGACTGAAAGCTGCGCGTGATCGTCAGAAAAGCTATGCTGACGTGAGACGCAAACATCTCGAGTTCTAGGTTGGGGATCGAGTACTCCTAAAAGTGTCGCCTTGGAAAGGCGTTATTCGTTTTGGCAAACGTGGGAAACTGAATCCCAGGTACATTGGGCCATTCGAAATCCTTGAAAGGATTGGTCTAGTGGCGTACAGACTGCAGCTACCCCCTGAACTCAGTAGCGTGCACCCTACCTTTCACATTTCTAACTTGAAGAAATGTCTGTCTGATGAGACACTAATTATACCTCCTGACGAAATACATATTGATGACAAACTACACTTTTTCGAGGAACCCGTGGAAATTATGGACCGCGAGGTCAAACGCCTAAAACAGAGTCGTATTCCCATTGTTAAAGTCAAGTGGAATTCGAGGCGTGGTCCTGAATTCACTTGGGAACGGGAAGACCAAATGCGACTGAAACATCCACACCTGTTCACTGACTCTACTCACACCGCGACTTCGAGCTAATTTCGGGACGAAATTCTCCTAACAAGGGGAGAATGTAACACCCGCTAATTTAGGACTTTAATTAGTGCCTAACTACTTGTAATTACATGTATTTAGTATTATATTAATCTAAATATATGTAACTTTCTGTGTAATTACATACACGTTATATGATTTGTTTAAATCATACACACTTGAACCGGACGAGGTCCGACACTATTTACTATGGACGTTGGTGACAAACTGTCAAAAATAATGTGGATTTATCCAAACAAACATTATTTACTTTAATATATTTACTTTAATATATAATACGATTATACGTTTTATTAAAACGTAACTTTATGCAACGAAAAGGCGTGGAACGCGCCCGACGGACGAAATAAAGGCAAAGTATGTCTTATATCACATTATTAAGTATTTTAATAAAATACTTCAAGTAAAAAAAAAATATCGTGTTTTAAATCGTTAACAAAACGTGTTGAATAAAACGTTATACGATTAATTAAAACGTAAAATAATCGAGTAAACGAACACCGCACGGAGTGCAACTTAGGGAAAATGATTCAAACACCCACCTAGTGGGTGGGACCCACAAAAATCTGCAGCAACATGGGGAGGGATCATACTTTCTTTTCTTCCCTTGGTAACACACACACTCTATACATGCACACCATACCCATACATTCACCACTCCACTCTTCCATTCCATTTCTCTCCTCCTTCTCTCTTCCCTCTCTCTCTAAAATGACCAGAGGTCAGTCCTACCATCACCACAGACCACCGTCACCCACCATTGACCACCACCTCACTCTTGAAGGAAACACGAAGCCGAAGACACCAAAACGATCACCGACGCGCGTACATCGCTCCTACCGTCTCCGTTTCTTTATACACCATTGTGAAACTTCAAAGCTCTTGTATTTTACTTATAACATATGTATTAACATGTTATGTAGCTTATTCAACTAGTTAATGTCCAAAAGATAAGTCGAAACACAAATTAAAACTCGAAAACAGGAAGTTAACCTTCCTGTCCAGATTCTATTTCCACTTCCCCGAATTTTATAAAAATCATTATAACACTAAAATGGACGTTTCTTGAGCCTAAAATCAAGTATAAGAAGTCTACTTTCATAATCTGTAAGCCTTACAAAAATTGAAGTTCATTTGCTATTTTTAGTTACTGAGATAAAAGTACATAGCGGATCTGATAAATCTGACCAGAATCTTGACCAATTCAAAATGAGTATATCTTGGGCTATGGAACGAATTAGAACTTGAGACCAACGGGAAAAGATCACAAATTTTGTTAGTTTTCCAAATCCTACTGGAACTTCTTTTGAAGTTTTGTAAAACTTAACTTATGACCAGATTATTTAGCACATGTCACAAAAACGATCTGCTGGACTTACTTCAATTTAACAATTTTCATCTCGAGTTGTGCTTGCTTAAAATCGATGCAAAAGTTGTTTTGGAAAGCTAAGACATAGGAGAACCCTTTGTAAAAATTTCATAACGATTCGTTAAGTTTTACTTGACCAAATTTCTGTTTTAACACGGGTGAAATATAGGTCCGACAATAGTAAAAATCCGACAATGACCTCCGACAATGACCTCCTTCTTGAGACTATATCTTGAGTTCTAGACCTCAAAAACGTATGAGACCATTTTGTAAATCTTGGTAATTTTATTATGTACAAAAAGTTCTTCTTTGGCTCATTCCAGAAATGCACTCATTTCTCCAGAAAATTTGATTTGTGAGAAGTGGTCTAATCTCGGATTAAAATGAACACAGACACTTTGTGAATTTTTATAAAATATCAAACGACCTCCAAAAATCATAAAAAAATTACAGAAAGTACACAACATATGTAGGAACTTTGTGTAAAAATTTCAGAAGGATTTGATAAAGTTTACTATTTTAGATAAAATTCACAAATAATCCGTGAATGTATTGTCGCATAAAAACTAAATTCCATGAATACATACTATTGTCGTATAAATAAACTCCGTGAATACATATTGTCGTATAAATTAACTCCGTGAATACATATTGTCGCATAAATAAACTCCGTGAATAAATGTTGTTGTATAAATTAACTCCGTGAATACATATTGTCGCATGAACAGTGTCTGTAAATGGCATTGTCGGGTTACAAATTGTCGCATGAAATGGAAGCTTTAAAATACTTTTTATACTAAGTATTGAATACATAAAACACTACACTTACAAGGTATACAAACACAATGAATTACATAATGATAATGCTTGAATTATTATTACACTTCCGTCACCAACGGGCCACACTTATTTACAAAATAATTACAAAAGTACAAACAAACACTTGGACATAACTAGTTGAGTGGACAACTAGCATGAATGATCCTTTGAGACATTCACTTATACATACAACCTTATGTGCTTAGGGCATTAGAAGGTTGCGGGTTCGCGGAACCTACGGATTACTACTGCTTTCAGACTGTACGTTTATTAAGTTAAACGCTTGCTTACTTGACTCAGGTGAGTCTTACAGCCTCATTTTTACTTATTTACTTACGGGGTGAGATACATTGCTTACATTTTTCTTGAACACAAGTGCTGAACTACTTACTTTCATATACGGGCTTGCATGAGTTACTTACTAATCCACTGAAGTCCCTCCAACATAGTTTCATTAGTTATGGACTTAAGCACGAATATTAGTTAATGGATCCATTAGGGACTGACCCTCCCCGCCCGGGGTAGTAGCGCTACCACGAACCGTTATGTATAAACGGGCGACTTTTATTTGTTTCATACGAGTGTTTGGATTGGGCACTCGCGGGGGCACTATACGGTACTTGGGTGTACCACTGATTTACGGGTTAAGCTTCGACTATGAGCTCATGGCAACGGTATATACATATTTACTTATTATTTGCTTGGTTGCAGATACTTGATTTACGCCTGCGGGCACAACTGATAAAAATCTTGTGTTCAAACTATTACTTACTTACAAACCTGTGAGATTCACCAACATTCGTGTTGACCCTTTTTAGCATGTATTCTCAGGTATACGTACGGAGTAGGATTACTCCAGGATTACTAGCTAGAGTCGCATGATTTCCAAACTGCATTTAACGGAGATTCTTTAGCATTATCTTTTGTAACTATGGTTATGTAATAGAATCTCCCGTTACGTACGCGGACTCTAGAGGACCTTACTTTTGTAACGAAAACACTACGTTTTCAACCACTATTTTATAATGGTATGTAACTATTTTACAAAACGTCTCATTTAGAAGTCGTTTGCTATACTTTGGTGCTTAATTATTGATTAGTAACACCCAAAGCTTGCTTCCGCGCAATATTAAATTTGGGGGTGTTACACGAAATGAGCACGCGAAAGCGATCACCACTAGGAGTGGAAAGGTGCTTGAGCTACCTGCTATGCCAAACGTTTATGATGATTCTGTTCCTTTGTCACATGTGCCTGCTAAGGAGAAGGATAAGGAACCGACACCGGTGGTTGATGAAAACCAAGGGAACACCAAAAGCCCGCAAAGTAAATTTCCAGTCAAACCAGTAGTGAAGTCATACCAACCACTCATTCCTTACGCGAACCAACTGAAGAAGGAGAAGCTTACGGCTGAACAGTCCAAATTTTTGGATATGTTCAAACAAATTAATGTTAATCTTCCATTTGTTAATGTTATTTCAGGTATGCCAAAGTATGCAAAGTCTTTGAAAGACCTACTCACCAACAGGAGAAAGATGGAGGAGCTTTCAGCAGTAACCATGAATGCTACATGCTCGACGGTCTTATTGAAAAAGCTACCCGAAAAGTTGTCCGATCCGGGAAGTTTCACTATTCCTTGTTATCTTGGTAGTCTTAGTTCAATGCGTGCATTAGCAGATTTGGGTGCTAGTATTAATTTAATGCCTTATTCTTTGTTTGTTAATCTAGACCTAGGAGACTTAAAGCCAACACGAATGAGCATACAACTAGCAGATAGGTCAGTTAAATATCCTAAGGGTATAATGGAAAACATGCTAGTTAAAGTTGGTACTTTAGTTTTCCCTGCTGATTTTGTGATTTTGGATATGGAAGAGGACAATCAGGTACCTCTCATCTTGGGCCGACCATTCTTAAATACGGCTAGGGCTATAATAGATGTTTTTAACAGAAAACTAACCTTAAGCATAGAAGATGAGAGTGTCACCTTTTCTGTTGATTGCTCCATGGAATATTCCAATTCTACTGATGATTCGTGTTATTATATACAAACTATGGACACGCATTTAGAGTTGCTGCAGGAATTTCCAGAATTGCAGGGTACAGGTAATTGTCCACTTGGAGAGCATGAAGATGATTTGCTTGAAGATAGTGTGGGGGAGCTAACCGCCCTCATGGCGGAAGGCTATGAACCCACGACTGGAGTGTTTGAAGAGTTGAAGAAAGAGGATATATATCGATACAAGTCTTCAATTGAGGAACCACCCACTTTGGAGCTTAAACCACTTCCAAGTCATTTGGAATATGCTTATCTACAAGGAGAGTCTTAATTTCCGGTCATAATCTCCTCTTCTCTCACTGTAAGTGAAAAATCTCAACTCATTTCAGTGCTAAAAGCCCATAAACCTGCTATAGCATGGAAGATTAACGACATTAAGGGTATAAGTCCTTCGTATTGCACTCACAAAATTTTAATGGAAGATGATTTTAAACCAGTGGTGCAAAGACAAAGGAGATTAAATCCTAACATGACCGATGTCGTTTAGAAGGAGGTAATCAAACTCCTTGATGCGGGTTTAATTTACCCCATTTCTGATAGCCCGTGGGTGAGTCCAGTCCAAGTAGTACCTAAGAAGGGGGGTATCACCTATGATGTATGCCTTGAAAACCTAGAGAGAATGTTGGTCCGATGTGAGAAAGCAAATCTTGTGCTTAATTGGGAGAAGTGCCATTTCATGGTTCGAGAAGGTATTGTTCTCGGGCACAAGATTTCGAGTGTAGGTATAGAGGTAGACCGAGCCAAAGTGGAGGTTGTTGCTAATCTTCGACCTCCCACCAATATCGAAGGAGTTAGGAGTTTTCTAGGCCATGTTGGCTTCTACCGGTGATTCATTAAAGACTTCTCAAAAGTCTCCACGCCTAAGAATAAATTCCTTGAGAAGGATGCACCATTTGTTTTCACTAACGAGTGTCTAAAGGCATTCAATCTCCTTAAAGAGAAATTGACCAACGCACCCATCATGGTAGCTCCCAATTGGACTCTTCCTTTTGAGCTCATGTGTGATGCGAGTGACTTTGCCATAGGAGCCGTTTTGGGGCAACAAATCGACAAACGATTTCAGCCCATTTACTATGCTAGTAAGACTTTACAAGGAGCCCAATTGAACTACACGACCACTGAAAAAGAACTCCTAGCTATTGTCTTTGCCTTTGATAAGTTTCATTCATATTTGTACTAGCAAAAATGGTTGTCTATACTGATCATTCTGCCCTTCGGTACTTGTTCTCTAAACAAGATGCCAAACCCAGTTTGATTCGTTGGATCTTGCTCTTGCAAGAGTTTGATATTGAGATCCGGGATAAAAAGGGGGCAAAAAATCTCGCCGCTGATCATCTCTCTCGACTTGAGAATCCCGAGTTGGAGGTTCACAATGAATCTACTATTGATGATGACTTTCCTGATGAGTCTCTCATGAAAGTCAAGACCGATGAGATTTCTTGGTTTGCGGACATCGCGAACTATTTAGCCGGGGGTGTTCTCCAAAAGGGTATGTCACATCAACAAAAGAAGAAATTCTTTAGTGATATCAAATACTATTTTTAGGAGGACCCACATCTCTTTAGAAATTCTCCGGATAGTGTGATTCATAGATGTGTGTTTGGAAATGAAGCTAGGAAGATTTTGCTTCATTGTCATTTAGGTCCTACTGGAGGTCATTACGGACCATAACTCACGGGCCGAAAGGTTTATGAGACGGGTTTCTATTGGCCTTCCATTTTCAAAGATGCCTTGAACCTAGTTAAATCTTGTGACGCGTGTCAGAGGGCCGTAAAAATTTCATCACGGGATGAAATGCCCCAAATTGTCATCCAAGTTTGTGAGGTCTTCGATATATAGGGGATAGATTTCATGGGTCCGTTTCCCAATTCTCATAAGAACCTCTATATACTTCTTGCGGTCGATTATGTCTCTAAATTGGCGGAAGCACAAGCTCTCCCTACTAACGATGCACGAGTGGTTCTTAACTTCTTGAAACGTCTTTTTGCCCGTTTTGGTAGTCCAAAAGCTCTCATAAGCGATCGGGGTACCCACTTTTGTAACGCTCAACTTGAAAAGGCATTGAAACGATATGGGATGACTCATAGAATTTATACACCTTACCACCCCCAAACAAGTGGCCAAGTTGAGAATACAAACCGTGGTTTAAAAAGAATCTTAGAAAAAACCGTAGGTTCAAATCCGAAGGAGTGGTCCACTAAACTCGATGATGCTCTTTGGGCCTTCCGAATGGCCTATAAGACACCTTTGGGGACTACACCTTTCCGATTTGTTTATGGAAAAGCATGTCATCTCCCGGTGGAGATTGAGCACAAAGCCTATTGGGCTCTTAAGACATGTAATCTTGATATCAAAGAAGCGGGTCAGCTTAGATTGATGCAATTAAATGAGTTAGATGAACTTAGACACGATGCCTATGAGAGTTCACTCATTTATAAGGAAAAGACCAAGAAATGGCATGACCAAAGACTTAGGGGTAACAAAGAGTTTAAAGAGGGGGATCGGGTCCTTCTCTTTAACTCTCGGTTTAAAATTTTTCATGGAAAGTTGAAATCTAGGTGGTCTGGACCATACATTGTGAAGCAAGTTTTTCCCTACGGTACGGTTGAGTTAGAGAATTTATATGGTGTTTTGTTCAAAGTGAACGGTTACAGGATTAAGCATTATGTGGATAGACCATTAGAAGTTGAGGATGAGGTTGAACTCAACTTTCACCCCACACAGCGTTGAAATTAGGGGTTGAGTCAAGCTTAAGACTCGTTAATAAATAAGCTTTGTAAATTTTATATTATTTGTTTTTCCTTTGTTTGCTTTTGTTTAATTGATGTTTTTTTTTAAAAAAAATATTTTATTATTTCCATTTCGGGTCAAACCCTCTGGTCAACATGGTCAAAATTCAGGTCAAAGGCTTAAATTGCGTCGCTATTGTGTTGCATTGCGCCGCGATTTATGTTTAATTGTGCCGCAATCTCTCAGGTTGCGCCGCGACCTGGTTCTGCACAGGTTAAAAACGAGCATCCCCCTTTTTTCTTCCCATTTAATCTCCTTCTTCCTTCAAAACTCTCTCAAATTAGCGAAACCCTAACCCCTAATTCTCTGATTTCGGCAAAAGCATGTCAAGGAAGGTACGAATTCATGATCTCTATCCATATTACCTTTACTCTGATGATTATTGCTTGCATTTGATGTGGTTAATCCGAATTTGGGGATTTTAAAACCCTAGGTTCGGATTTCGTGGATTGTTTGAATGTTGATGCTTTAAAGTTTGTACTTTCCTTACATTGTATGCATAGAACATCACGTTATTCTTAATTGGTTGTTTATGTGGGTGATTTGAGCATTGTATATATTAGGGTTCATATGCAATTCGGGGTTTTTTGGGTTTTTCATGCTTAATGCTTGAAATCAGTTGTGTTGATTTGCTGTGGTTACTAATATGATTGATATGAATTGATTTGTGTGCGGAAATTATGTGGGTTGTTTTTAGTGAGATGTTGCTAGCATATCAAGTTAGCTAATTTTGTGTCTTTGAATGCCATAAACGCGCTATAATGATCATGTCACTTCTGAATATATACTGATTATATGTGCAAAATTACTTTGGTATCACTCTTCCGAAGTTGCTTGTTGATTAAAGTCGGTTGTTTTGTGTTAAGTGTAATAGGGCCATGATACTTTTAGTTGATAAAGTATTGTGGTGTTCCATATGATTGATATGTGAGCTGTGATTGTTTATTCCATACATGCATTTTCTTGAATAAATTAGTTTGGAAAAAGTGTGTTACATAAGTGGAGATATTAGTAAAGTGCCATGTTTGACTACGAGTTTTGGTTGCGTTTATTTGTATGCTATAAATGGTTGTGGCTAACATTATTTGTTTTGTTTGGTTTCCATCACTTTTATGTCTTATTTTTCAGTCACGTAGAGGATAGTCTAGTCGGGGACATGCGCGTGATGAGAATGCTAATATTGATTATCATATGGCCCCAGCTGATGACCATGAGTGGATTCGGTTTAATGTTCCGGATGTTCCTTGGTCAATAAAGAATAAATGGTTTTCTAACTTGACGATTCTGAGGGATAAAAGCATTGAGCCGGGTCATACGATTGATTGGTCAGTTCTGGAGAAGTTTGGTATTGCTGACAGAGTTAGATAGATTGTCTCACAGGTATACACTTGTAATGATGAGTACATAACTGATACTGTGTGGCTTAAGCTCTTTAACATTCGAGAGTTTTCTTATCGGGTAATGTGTTATGAGTTTTTCACGACGTATGAGTTTCATGAGAATTATGATAGCTTGACAGATGATGGTACGATCACCTTTAGGTTAGGAGGTGAGTCCAGGAGTATGAGTTTGATTAAGTTTGGTATAGCTTTAGGGTTATATGATCGTGATCAGATTTTCTATGAAGAGGGGATTGATTAGGAGTTTGAGGATTACTTCATTCATGGATCCACAGTGGCTCCTACTGATTTTGATTATGATGCTTCTTGGAGTAGATTAGGTGTTGATGATTGGTGGGCCGGTCATCGTGTGGAGAGACAGCTGGTGGATCCTGTTCATAGGGTGATACATAGGATGTTTGCTCTTGCTGTTGTTACATGGAAGTCTAGGGCCGAGAAGATTAATTTGACTGATTTATGGATTTTATCTACCATGACTACACAAGGAGGGTACATGAATGTACCATTCTTAGTGGCCCAGTTTTTGAGTTCAGGTGCAGGTGAAAAGGATAGGAGCCCGATTTGTGGAGGGTAATATGTTATGAGAATTGCCAAGTATTTGGGTATTAGTCTTGCAGGGCTTCAGAAAGAGGACAAGATGGGTTATATCGATAAGTATTTGCTTGGCAGGATGAATGTGATTGTCAGGAATGCTGCGGGAAGGGAGTTTATAGCTGATGCTGATGTTGCTAAGGAGGATGTAGTGCCACCACCACAAGCACCGCGAGTACCTCCACCTACACTACAATCTTTACAGACTGATCTACATGGTATGCAACATCAGATTTTGGGTCTCGAGTATCAGATGACAGTTTTGGGTTATGATGTTAGTTTCCAGAGGCATGCCACGCTGACTCATATGAGCGCTCACATGAGACAGGAGGATATCCCTTTTTATTATCCACCTCCACAGTATGGGTACGGTGGATATACACGTCCTCCTCCTCGATATGATCCAGCTGTTGTCTATGATCCAGAGTATTGGCAGCATTACCAGCAGCAGCAGGATGATCAGGGTGATGATGACCAGTAGGGCGTGTTGGCCTCGTTTTATTTTCAGTCTTTTATTTATTTATGTTAACTTTTTGACATTTTTATTTGTTTGCTGTTTTTAGACTTGTAGTTTATTTTGATAAACATCGGGTTAAGCAGTGTCTACTGATACATTTCGTACGACACTACTTTACCTCCGTTATTATTATGTTATTTTTCTTTTTAGTTGCTAGTGCATGACGTTGGAATTATGGAATTGGTCACGTGCATATGCTGGCAGTAAGTTCAGCGACAAATCATTTACATGCCATTCCATCATTTACTGCATACACCCCGGGGAAGTTCTCGCTCCCTTTATGATTAATTTATTATTTTCTTTTTGTTTTTGTTTCCACACCGTTTTTCCTTGTATTTTAGTGCATTGAGGGCATTGCGCTACTCTAAGTGTGGGGGGGTGTATATTTCACTTGAAATTTGTTCAATCGAAATTTTTGATTGATTCTTGTCCTCATGAAATTAGTTATTTTATAAATAATGTAGGATATAAATATTAGTAATAAGTAACTAAATCTTCCTCGTGGCTTAAAATGAATAAGAGATGTTGAAATTGAGAGCAACCTCATTGGGTGAATTTCATGACTAGTACACTTATAGCTCCACTAAATATGTGAGAACTTTGCGCCTTGTTAGAAGTACTTATTTTTAGTGCTTATTTTTCGTTTGATGTGAGTGTGCCGGTGTTGTAATTTGTTCTAAAACTTGCTTTAGTTGATACATTTCAAGATCGTTGTGGGACCATATTTATGTGGTAGGTGTATTCGTATGATAAAGAGGCATTTAGGATTTAACCATTTTGTTTTTAGCCTTTTCGTTTGTTTTGTTTATTAGCTAATCGCATTGGTTAGTTAATTTTCCTGTTAACCTTTTGTAGCACTCATCTTTAGTGCTAGATACCCCTAGTTAACCATGTTGCGCCTTAACCTTATTTCTTTGTATATAACCACTTAAATAATTAGACGTATTCCTTTTGGCTTTCTTTTGGCCGTAAACAAAAGTTGAACAATTAACTTTAAAGTTGCTAGTTATTGCCAATTGTGATGGTTATTAGAGGTAGTGGCAAGATGGTGGATATGAGTGTTAATGATTTATTTTATAATATGAGAAGGGTATGTAAAGATAAATGTTAAATTGACCGTTATGTAGAGTAAAAGTAGTCAGATAAAAAAAGATATATATATATATATATATATATATATAGAAAAATAAATAAAGACTTGGGCTACATAACGGAATTCAGTTTAAATATTCAGTTTGTGTACTATTAATGGCGTACACTTGTAATAAATTAAGTTTGTAATAAATGAGAGGTTTGGAAGTTTAAGAAGCGGAATTTAGAATTGGTGAAAGTTGGTGATCTCACAATTGTTAAGTCTTCGGAAGAGTAACTAGCAACTAGATGTTTATTTGTTCTAACTATTCAGATTTTTGTTTACATTTTAACCACTTGTAAATACTCCATTCCATACCCTTAAACCCTAGCCTGTACATTACAACCTTAATAAAAGTCCTCTTTTGAGAGTACGCTTGGTGCCTACGCCAGTCGGTGGAGATTTGATCCTTTTGCAAGCCTATGGTAACTATTGCATCACGACTTGGCTTATTGAGTGTATATATATTCCATTCCCAATTTAGTTTAGATTGAGAGTTGAGTGATTTAAACACATTTCCTATTGTGAGGTTCTAAGTTGTGTATTCGGGCTTGATAGATTAATCATCTCGGGATTTGTTAATTACTATATACTACGTGCTAATATGATTGCTTATGTAATTATTGTTAGTACTACTTTGCGAAATCTGATCACCTTTTGTTAAATGCTAGAGGAATTGTTTTAGATTGTTAGTCACTAGTTTGCTTGAGGACAAGCAAGGTTCAAGTGTGGGGGATTTTGATATGGCTTGTTTTATACATATTTTTCCTAGCCATATCAGTTCATTTTCTTGTAATTATAGTTAACTTTGTGAACTTTTGATACTTAATCGATTGAAATATGCTTTCAGGTTCATTTAGTTGGGTTGCGATTGAAATAAGGAAAATTGAAGCTAAAATAGAGAAAAAGATGAGCAGATTCTGGAATTGAAGAAATCACGCCGCAACTGGTAAAGATAGAGCCGTGATCATAGAAGAGAGATAGTGCCACAATATATGAAGATAGAGCCTCTATTTAAGATCAGTCGCGTCGTGATCTTACTAGGTCGCGTCGCAATCTCATGTCGGCCAGAATAGGGTATAAATTCGAGTTTTCATCCATTGTTTAACCCTAATCTTGGAGCAGCCGAAGTCAGAAGCCAGAGGATGATTTTTAGGGATACCTAGAGTCCGAATCGCCCGTTTTCAACCGTGTGAAGATGTAAGATTAATCCTATACGGCATTAGCATTGGTTTGTTCGTTATGTACTCGATTATGAACATAATTATGTCTTTGATTTATGGTTTTGTTGAACCCATGATTATGGGCTAAGTTCCTTAATGTTTGTTTAAACTTAATTACTCTAGTTATTGTATATTAATTCATGATTGGGATTATATGCTTTGATTTCACGATAGTCATCGAACGATTGATGTTTTTGGTTATTTAATTCATTCAGTTAGTAAACTTGATTGGTTGTAATTAGTGATAACTTTTACATGTACTTGTTTGGTCTTGTCAATTAATTTATTGATTACGGATTTTGATTAGACCAAATTAAAGGAGTTGAGTTGAATTAACTAATAATTAACATTGGTGGATCAAGTTTAGAGACATCTTGCATGATTGATGATTTTTATGAAAATAAGGTCACAGATTAACTTGTGATTTCATTGATTGCACAATTTATAATTAGGAGGTTTTAAACTTCAAGGACACTTGGGTTGTATAATCTTAATTAAGTGACTTTGACGTGACAACTAATAAGTCCAAATTGTGTCTTCTAGGTTGGTTAATCCTGATCCAGTGCTTAATCTATATATCCAATAACTAGAGGTTAAACGGTCTAAGCAAACATATTTAATCCATCTGATATTAATCTATCTTTTATTTGCTTTCATTATTTACTTGTTTAAAATATACTTTTTGACTGTCTAGGCACAAAAACTCCCAATCTTTACTTGTTTTGTTAGTTTAGTTATTAGATAAATTAATTACTTAGAATACATATATTGTTCCTTGTGGAGACAATTTACTCGGATCTTACTATAGCTATACTATTGAGCGATTAGGTACACTTTCCTAGTTGTGTTTTAGTCTAGACAATTGGTATTTTCTATTTTATTTTTATAACCTGATTTTAGCACATCAACTAAAGAGTGATTTAAAAAATGTAAAACGTGTGTAATCACCCTCATACCCCATTAATCTAAGATTATCATACAAATCACTGTCATCTAAAGAGGTTATACCTGCGGCATCATCAAGAAGAAGTACTTCTCGGAGAGCATCCTCTGTAACCACTACTTTGGTTTCTTGAACTATGGAAACCAATTGCTCTTTACCCGCAACCACTTCTACTTTGGCATTCTTCCATAAATCAGTAAGATGCCCTCTTGAAACCCTTGGTGAAACGGTAAGGGCATGATTAATGTAACTTGCATGATTATTGTGTAGTCCCAATAAACACTAAACAAAAGATTAAAACATGATAAAGAACAATATGAAGAACACAAAGAAGATTATAATCTCCAAACCCCTAATCTTATTAATAAAAATCAACAAGACGGATACTTTGTTTGTATCGGGGTTACAAAGAACCTTAGGGGATTACATGGGGAATTATAGGTTATAGGCTACTGTTGCAGAGCTCAAAACTAAAGAAAAAGAAACGCGGGCGCTGTTAAACGAAACGATCTCAAGTTATGAGATCGGGGTTTTAGCCTACAGGTAAGACACAAAACTAAATGTCTACGGATCTCCTTATATATAGAGTCCATCTAGGCTTACAAGGAAACCTAATTGTATTAGAAAACTAAATCCCCAAATATTTCAATTTAATCCTTCTAATTTCAGTTTTAGTATTTGTCTCATCAAATTAATATGTAGGGAAATTATGACAACATAATTTTCCTAACAATCTCCCCCTATTTGATGATGACAAAACAACTAGTAAACTGATTATAAGATGATACATATTGAGTAAACAAAAAGTAAAATCTTCCATATGATAGCTCAAAACATCTTGTATGATTCCACAACTCTTTCTTCTTCAACTTCAAAAACTCTTTCCCGTTTATTCTCCCCATTAATATCAGCTACCCAATGTTAAATAGTTCCCCCTATTTCGCCTTATCCTTCTTTAACGAGACAGATACAAGTTCTATGAATCAGGGTTAGAAAACCTTAGAGAAATCAACTAAAATCTCTAATCTTGTAAAAGAAGGTTTGTATGATTTGGTTTGAACAAAATTTAAGCTCTTACCATGTAACACCCCCAAAATCACTGTTTAGCGGAAGCAAGCTTTGGGGTGCTACTAATTAAATATCAGCATAAAAGTAAAGTAAACGACATCTATATGCAACGTTTGTAAAATAGTTACATTTCCATACATTAAATGTTTGAAACATAGAGTTTCTGGTTACAAAATGAAGTTCCCTAGAGTCCGCGTGTAAAGCGGGAGATTCTATTACATAATCATAATAAATACAAAAGATAATGCTAAGAATCTCCGTTAAATGCAATGTAGAAATCATGCGACTCTAGCTAGTATCCTGAGGGAATCCTACTTCGTCTGTGTACCTGAGATACAAAGCTAAAAAGGTCAACACGAATGTTGGTGAATCTCACAGGTTTGTAAATAATATAAGTATTTGAACACAAGGTTTCATCAGTAATGCCCACAGGCGTAAATTAGGTATTTGAAATCCCGTAATGTAAAGTAAGTAAGTTATACCGTTGCCATCAGGCTCATAATCGAAGCTTAACCCGTAAATAATAAATTGCTCCCGTGACATGCTCGTAATTGAGCAAGCATAAGTAACAAATAATAGTCGCCCGTTTATACAGAACGGTTCATGGTAGCGCTACTACCCCGGGCGGGGAGGGTCATTTCCCTAATGGATCCATTAAACTAGTGTTCGCGCTTAAGTCCATAACTAACGATATATGATGGAGAGACTTCCGTAAAAGTAAGTAACTCATGCAATCCCGTATAGTAAAATGAGTTTTTCGTACTTGTGTTCAAGAAAAATAAGCAATGTATCTCAACGCGTAAATAAAACAGTAAAAGTGGGGCTGTAAGACTCACCTGAGCCTAGTAAGTACGTATGTGAACTCAACCAGGTAAAGCGATTGTAAGTCCGTGTATCGGTTCTCAGAACCCTGCAACCTTCTGGCGTCCGAAACGCACAAGGTTGTAAGTAAACAAGTAAACGAGTTGGTGTCTTAAAAGATCACCTATGCTAGTTTTCCACTCAACTAGGACATGTCCAAGTGTTTGTTTGGTAATCCGTTCGTATTTTGAAAACAAGTATGGCCCGTTGGTGACAGTTTGTAATAAATATCCAAGAGTGTTATTATTATATGCATCGTTTTATCAAAAATCGTCTCTGGGATTTGAATTCGGAAAGTTGGTCAAGTCTGGTTGTGGACTGAAATAGTGGTGCGAACTGAGTTCGCGGCGAGCTGAGTTCGGCTCGCAGGGCAGTAGGCTGCGAACCGAGTTGGGTTCGCAAGACAAAGTGGGTTCGCAAGTGGTAGGCTGCGAACTGAGTTCGGTTCGCAACACAAGGTTTTGCTCGCAGGTCGACTCGCAGGTCAACTCGCAGGTCAACTCGCAAGTCAACTCGCAAGTCAACTCGCGAGTGGGTTAGGTTCGCAGTTTGGGTTCGTCTCGCAGGACAAACAGATCTCGGTTCGCAGGACGAGCTGCTCGAATTTATAACTTTAAAAATGCATTTTCAAGTCAGTTTTTGGGCAAATCTTCGTTGAGTAAACGTTCTAGCATGTAAATAGGAGCTTTTTAAGTAATTACATCGAGTTTTGAAGCGTTTCTTACCAAGAATCGAAAATGGGGATGATGAAGGTGAGGTAGAAGATGATGGTGGTCCTTGTGCTTTTTCTTGATGATGATGATGAACGATTTTGATGACGGTGGTGTTGATGTTGCTGCTGATTTGAAAAAGGAAGAGGGGAAAGAGAAGAGAGGGTTTTGAGGTGTAAGTGTGTGTGTGTATTTGTGAAGATTAGAATAATTGAAGGAAAGAGGGGTTTAAAAGGAGGTGGGTCGTGGTTCGGGTTGGAGCTTGGATCCGCGGGTTTGGGCTGACCCATTTGGGTCTCGGTCTCGTGAACTCGTTGCTCAGATCTTTATGTTACGTTCCGCGATTGTCTAAATGTTTTTCCGTGTTTCGTGTTTATGTATATCCAAAATATTTTAACTGAAATATTTTATCAAAACACTAAATAACGAGTTATAGAATTATAACTTGAATTATATTCGCTTGATTGACGCGCTTCGTGCGTGTTTGTCGTGTACAGAGTGTTTTTATCAATAAGAAATACTTGGAATATATTCTCACAATATATTAATATAAATAATTTTTGTTTGGAGAAATCCACCTTATCCTAAAGTTTTGTCACCAACATCCATTTATTAATGTCGGACCTTGTCCGGTTCATAAGTGTACGATTTAATTTAGATCGCGTAAGCGTGCATGTATTCACACCATAATGTTACCTTTATTTAGAGTATTATAAAACTAAATACACGTAAATTTCAAGTAGTTTAGGCACTAATGAAAGTCTTAATTTGGCGGGTGTTACATTCTCCCCTTGTTAGGAGAATTTCGTCCCGAAATTAGCTTGTAGTCGCGGTGTCGGCATGAGTTGAGTTTATGAACAAATGTGGGTATTTCAGTCTCATTTGGTCTTCCTGTTCCCAGGTGAATTCAGGACCACGCCTCAAATTCTACCTGACTTTAACAATGGGGATACGACTTTGTTTCAGTTCTGTGACCTCGCGGTCTAAGATTTCCATAGGTTCCTCGACAGAATGAGGGTTATCATCAATTTGTGTTTCGTCGAGCGGTAAGGTTAGTGTCTCATCAGACAGACATTTCTTTAAGTTAGAAATGTGAAAGGTAGGATGCACGCTACTAAGTTCGGTAGGTAGCCGCAGTCGATACGCCACTGGACCAATTCTCTCGAGAATTTCAAACGGTCCAATGTACCTAGGGTTCAGTTTTCCTCGTTTTCCAAATCGAATGACACCTTTCCACGGTGCCACCTTAAGAAGTACCTTGTCCCCAACCTGTAAGTCAAGGTGTTTGCGTCTCACGTCAGCGTAACTTTTCTGACGATCACGTGCGGCTTTCAGCCGGTTTTGGATACTAACGATCTTCTCGGTGGTTTCGTGAATGATTTTTGGACCAATGAGTTGGGTATTCCCCACCTCAGTCCAGCAGATAGGTGATCGGCACTTACGTCCGTAGAGTGCCTCGAAAGGTGCAGCCTTGATGCTAGTATGGTAACTGTTGTTGTATGAGAATTCGCACAAAGGCAAGTGATTTTCCCACTTTTTACCGAAGTCAACTACACAGGCGCGTAGCATATCCTCCAGTGTTTGAATAGTTCGTTCACTTTGGCCATCAGTTTGCGGGTGATAAGCATTACTCATATCCAAATGAGTACCGAGAGATTTTTTTAATGATTGCCAAAAGTTAGAAGTGAAACGACTGTCCCAATCCGAGATGATCGAGATAGGTACACCATGTCGTGAAACAATTTCTTTGATGTAGATGCGAGCCAAACATTCGATCTTGTCAGTTTCCTTGATGGCTAGAAAATTGGTAGATTTCGTGAGACGGTCATCAATCACCCAAATGGTATCGCAACCGCTCGAAGTTTTCGGTAGTTTGGTAATAAAGTCCATGGAAATTTGCTCCCATTTCCATTGAGGGATTTCAGGTTGTTGGAGCAATCCTGAGGGTCTTTGGTGTTCGGCCTTGACCTTGGAACAAGTTAAGCATTTACTGACGTATACGGCGATGTCAGCTTTCATGTTAGGCCACCAATACAATCCTTTGATGTCGTGATACATCTTTTCAGAACCAGGATGTATAGAGTATCGAGATTTGTGAGCTTCAGTCATCACCAAATCTCGCAAGTTTCCGAATTTGGGTAACCATACCCGGTTAGAGAAGTACCGAGTTCCATCGGGTTTGATTTCAAATTGTTTATTCATGCCTCGCAAGGCTTCATTGATGATGTTTTCGGGTTTGAGTGCTTCGAGTTGAGCGGCAAGAACTTGGGTGATGAGATCATTGTGAATGGTAATACTGAGGGCTCGGACTTGAAGGGGTTTCACTCGTTCTTTTCGGCTTAAGGCATCGGCAACTACGTTCGCCTTGCCTGGGTGGTATTTGATTTCGCAGTCGTAGTCGCTAAGTAACTCGACCCAACGACGTTGCCTCATGTTTAGATCCTTTTGATCGAATATGTGTTGGAGGCTTTTGTGATCGGTAAAGATAGTACTTTTCGTACCGTAAAGGTAATGTCTCCAGATTTTTAGCGCGAATACCACGGCACCTAATTCTAGGTCGTGCGTCGTATAGTTTTTCTCATGAATTTTCAGTTGTTGTGAGGCATAGGCAATGACTTTCTCCCGTTGCATTAACACGCAACCAAGTCCTTGGTGTGATGCATCGCAGTAAACCACGAAGTCATCGGTGCCTTCGGGTAAGGACAAGATTGGTGCACTGCAGAGTTTGTATTTCAGTAGTTGGAAGGCTGCCTCTTGTTTGTCGGTCCAATCGAATTTCTTATCTTTCCGAGTCAGTGTCGTTAGGGGAACAACTATTTTTGAAAAGTTCTCAATAAATCGACGGTAATACCCAGCGAGACCTAAGAATTGCCTCACTTCGGTTGGAGTGGTCGGTGACTCCCAGCCCTTGATTGCTTCAATCTTGGCAGGATCAACATGGATTCCCTGGCTGTCAATGACGTGCCCAAGGAATTGAACAGTTTGAATCCAGAACTCACACTTAGAGAATTTGGCGTATAACTCTTCGTGTTTAAGAAGTTCCAGAATGGTTTTCAGATGTTGCGCGTGTTCTGGTTCATTGCGCGAGTAAATCAGAATGTCAACAATAAAGACAATGACAAACTTGTCAAGGTAAGGCTTACACACCCGATTCATAAGGTCCATGAATACCGCAGGTGCGTTGGTCAAGCCGAATGGCATCACTTGAAACTCATAATGCCCGTAACGAGTTCGGAAGGCTATTTTCGGAATATCTTCGTCACGAATTCAGAGTTGGTGATAACCTGAACGTAGATCGATCTTAGAATAAAAACTCGACCCCTGAAGTTGGTCAAATAGGTCATCAATGCGAGGAAGTGGGTAACGGTTCTTGACAGTTAACTTGTTAACTTCACGATAGTCGATGCACATGCGGAAAGAACCGTCTTTCTTTTTCACAAACAAGACCGGAGCTCCCCAGGGTGAGTAACGAGTTCGGAAGGCTATTTTCGGAATATCTTCGTCACGAATTCAGAGTTGGTGATAACCTGACCGTAGATCGATCTTAGAATAAAAACTCGACCCCTGAAGTTGGTCAAATAGGTCATCAATGCGAGGAAGTGGGTAACGGTTCTTGACAGTTAACTTGTTAACTTCACGATAGTCGATGCACATGCGGAAAGAACCGTCTTTCTTTTTCACAAACAAGACCGGAGCTCCCCAGGGTGAGGAACTTGGTCGAATAAATCCCTTGTCCAGGAGTTCCTGTAACTGAGAAGACAACTCCTGAAGTTCGGATGGGGCTAGTCGGTAAGGTGCTCGTGCCACAGGTGCTGCACCGGGCACAAGATCAATAGAAAATTCAACTTGTCTAGGTGGTGGGAGGCCAGGCAAGTCTTCAGGAAAGACTTCTGGGAAATCTCGAACAATAGGCACATCCTCAAGTCGCTTCTCCTTCGACTTTTTCTCCATAACATGTGCGAGGATTGCTTGGTACCCTTTTCTCAAGTATTTTCGGGTTTTCATGCAAGAAATGATGTTTAGGCTCGTCCCGCCGGTCTCCCCTTGTATGACTAAAGTTCCACCGGTGACGAGAGGAATGCGGACGATTTTCTCAAAACAAACTATTTCGGCTCGGTGCTTGGATAACCAATCCATACCAACGATGATGTCAAAGCTGCCGATCTCGATGGGTATCAAATCAATGGAAAAGAGCTCATTAGCTAAGTTTAAAGTGCAATTAGGTATCACACTGTCAGCCTCAATAAGTGTTCCGTTTGCCAATTCTACTGTGTACTTAGAATCTAAAGCTATAGGTGCAGTGTCAAGTAGTGGATAAAATTTATCAGACATAAAGCTGTTATCAGCACCAGTATCAAATAGAACAGTGGCAGTTAAGTTGTTGAGAAGGAACGTACCCGTGACCACATTAGGGTCTTGACGGGCTTCCCCTGATTTCAGCACAAAAGCTCTTCCTCGAGCGTTGTTGTTGTTCTTGTTGTTGTTTTTTTTTCAGTTTGGGGCAGTCGCTCTTGAAATGCCCTGGATTTCCGCACCCAAAGCAAGTCTTCGACGCGTTAGTGTTGGGGGTAGGGATGTTGGCTCGGCAATCCTTGGCTAAGTGCCCGAACCTTTTGCAATTAGTACAAGGGCAGGAACCGTCATGATGGCGGTTGCATTTGGAATAGTAAGGTTTGTTCCCGATGTACCCTTTCTGTAGGTGCCCTTATCTCTGATCTACCGGATCGTTTAATCAACCAAATGTGCGGAATCCGTTTGGTTAGCGATTATTGAACGAATAAACAAACACACGATTTCTATAACATTTTCTTTGTATTCACAATTGAGTATAAACGTTACAAGCTTTTTCTCCTCACTCTCTCACACACAAAACGCCTCACATTCTTTCTCTAATGACCAACCCTAAAACTGAAACATAACTCTCTATTTATAGGCTGTCCAAACCCTATAGCGACACTAGCCAAGTGTCGCTATATGCGACACTAGCTAAGTGTCGCATAAACACTTATTTTGTGTATATATTCTATTTCACTATTCATTTACAAACTCGCATATACACACTAAACATTATACATATGCAGACTAATTGACTTTGACAATTACAAACGTTTGACCAACTGACTGACACACAAAATGCACCAACAAACTCCCCCATGTCAGCAGCTTGGTCAAATAAGTCTTCAATTAGTCTTCATCAACAAACTCTTTCATGTCAGCAACAATCAGAATCTCCCCCATTGAAATAGCATGGTCTTCAAAGAAATCTTGATGTCCAAATTTATGTGACTGACACAAATTCATCATACAATAAGATCTTCAAATTCAGTGACCATCTCTCAATCATCAGCAGCTTCTCCAATAGAATTTATCTTCACAGTCTTTGGAGAATAACCAACATCCTTTACATCTTCAAAATTTGACTTTAACAAGATATGTGATGTTTGAAGAAAATAATATAGAAATAAAATCTTTTTGTATTTTCTTTATAAAGGAAAAGTAAAGAACAAAGATTAAAACAAATTTGGGGATAGGATTGTTTTACGTCTGCTTTGAGATCATATCAGGCCAACATACAATTATTAGGAAATAGTAAGTGTTATATCGATTATCAGTATATTTGTCCTCTTTAAATTTACTTAGCATATTTAAAACACCTTTTATAAAAATTATTTCAAGACAATTACTGGTATTGTTTGTCCACTTAACCATGTTACATCCGGGTCTGCGAGTTAACCTTTTATTGTTAGTATGAATATTTCTCCATGGTCCCCACCTATGACATACCCCTGTAACCCAGACATGAGCATAGCTTCCAAATCCAGATAGAATATAAGAATATCATTTTTAAGAATCAAGTCAGCGGTGACAGGTCTGTACTTACGTACAACAGAGCGACATAACTTGATTCAAGTTTAAGCAAAACCAAACTTGGTCAAACCATTTTGGTGACCTTGTTAGGTATCTTATGATTTAAGACTTTTTCAAGTTCATTGACTTGCGTTTGCTTAACTTGTAAGCATATACTAATTGAGACCAGGTCTGTACTTACGTACAGCAGAGGAAACAATTAGTATAGACCCCCAAATGATTTCAAATAAACTTCAGGTATAGAAATATGTCATGCTATGTTAAAGAATTAAGACATTTAGTCGTACATCATATGGTGTTTACCACAAGATCATAGACACGTTTTAGAATTACTTCTTAAGAACCCAGAAACCGGTGTGTATCATGTCTACCAGTACATCATATGATGAAGCTAATGTTTATAAAATCTATTCAAAATATGCCAGATAAACCTACTGACACATCAAACATAAACCTTAAAATTTCCCATTTTATGCATGTCATCTGATGTACAATCATTTCTCATGTTGTTTCCAGACACAATCCAATATCTTTTTGAGGAATAAGAATCTTGCTATTCACATTTCTGATCCGAATAATCAGAATTTTAATTACTCCCCCTGAACAGCAAGTTCTTTTCAAAAATCCAATTCAAAGGTACTCCCCTTAAACATTAAACATATTTTTGTAATTTAATTTAATTTTTTTTTTAACTTACGATATTTCGCAACATTGCATTTCCTTGATACTAAAAAGTACAAAGAATGGCTATTGCAATAATAATAAAATTTAAAAGAAAAATATCAAAATCACATATCAAGTCAAATCAAATACCTTTTTAGCACTTTAACCACCTTAACTTCAGAAATTTCATCAATCCAGTCATCATTCTTCCAACAATACCCACATCCATGCAGTCACTAAAAATATTGGCTAACAAGAAACTGACTGCATCACCACAAACAATCAAACATTAAAGTTTATGGGACACCCAAGCCTTGATAAACTTGGGTTGTCCATTATCATCCATAATCATCACATCCATGAGTTTATGATATTTTAAAAACTCGGTTGATTTCAAAGATGTGTTGTTTGTGGATTTTGGTTTCCAAACCTGTTTAGGTTCGGATGATTTGTTTTCAACAATGTTGTGCTGTTGAACTTGAGGTCTACTAGGCACAACTTTGTTTACTCTAGCCGTAGATTTTGGAGAGTTTGATGCACAACTAGATACAGGCGTATACGAACGACGCCTTGAAAAAGGTTTTGAAAAAGAATTCCTGAAAGAGGAAGTTCTTGGCATCCCTCTACCAAACCTATCTAGGGATAATAACCTACAATCCCTAATCAGATGGCCCTGTTGACCACAACGATAACAAGAATGACGCTCCACAAAAGATGTATTCCAATGAGTTCCCTCAAAGCGTTTCGGTGGAGGACAATACACAGAAGGTCTATTAGCAGGAACATTTCTTGAACATGCACTCTTAGGTGTACATGTTGAAGTAGATGTTCCTGAGGTTGAGTTAGTAGATTTAGAATCCCTTTTAACATTTTTAACTTTGAAAGATTCATTATCAACTTTAGCTTTGCCTTTGCATTTAAAACAGTCAGGTTTGACAGCTATTTTCTCAACCTTAATGGTAGAATCTTCTGGTATATCTTCTACCTCAACAATCTCCTCAACACTAACTTGAGATTGACTTTCAGGTTTAACAAACTTAGGCAAGGGATACTCTGGCCTTTTCGTTTTCTACTTTTCCTGTTTGTTTTGCTTAGCTTCTTTAGCTTTAATACCATAAAGCTTAGTATAATCAACTGGGATTTCTTCAAGGCCTTCCTTAACAGGCACAGGACAATATTCGGCATGAGAAGGTGGTGGAACTTGGTGATAACCAAGTCCTTCCTTCTTTTTACCGCTTGTCCCTTGTTTGTTAACGATTTCATTAAAGACAAACGTTGCAGATGAAGAACCTAAAATTTTGCTTTTATGGTTATCGTACTCACTTTTTAAATCAGAAAGCTCCTTTCTTAACAGTTCTATTTCAGTAAGATAACTTTTAATTGCATCTTGCTGACTAAAGACCTTTGCTTTAAAAGTTTGAGTATCTAACTTGTGAGCCTCAATATGTTTTTCATAAAGCTTTTCATTTTCTAGCAAAAACTTATTAGATTCTGTAAGTTTAACAACCTTTTCTCGCAAGTTTAAGTTGTCTTTTTGATAGACCTCAAGAGATTCAGTCAACTGAATACATGTAGCACAATTAAAAGGCTCAATTGGTTCATTTTGTACCTCAGGTGCAGAATCAACGTTTTTTTTTCGAATCCACCATTGCACTATGTTGAGGTTGTTCTTCCTTTTTATAGCCACCACAACGCTTTTCAATGGCAGCCCAGAGATCATACGCATTTTCGTAATTCTTAAACAACTTTAAGACCTCCGTAGATAAAGATCCTTTAATTGCGTTGAGAGTCTTCTGTTCATTATCCCATGCTTTGCGTTATTCGAGAGTCATTGAGATGATTTTGCAATTTTTGTTCCTTCCATGACTGGTATTTCATATCTCTCAGTCAATGTAATCCACATGTCTGGATCATTAAAAGAGATATAGTCTTCAAAAGCTCTTCTCCAGCTTGAGTAGTATGTGTTTGGAGTTAACATCGGAAGGTTGTTGCCAACACTATGCAAGCGTGACATCTTTTAAACAAGAACTTTAGCAAAACCCAGACAACCAGATTCTCCCACCAAAATTTGATTTGAAAATATTGAAAATTGGGCGAGCACAACTAAATTTTTCCCAAACTAGAATTATGAACTTTTAAGCTCAAAAATAAAATTTGGTACTACAAATTTTTTGCGAATTTCCGGCCAAAAATTCAACCGAAAACGTCCAAAAAATGACCGGGTAAAATGAAACTTTTTCTAAGTTAAAATTGAACACTTTTAAGCCTATGAAAAAATTTTAAAAACGCAAAAAATTTTCTGGAGTTTCCCGGGTAAAATGAAACTTTTTCTAAGCTAAAATCGAAACTTTTTTTTTTTTTTTTTTTTCCGAATCTAGAGCGACACTAGGTAAGTGTCGCTAAAATTCACAAGTGACGCTATGAAGTGACGCACAACAAGTGACGCACTGAAGTGACGCTAGAAGGTAAGTGACGCACTAAGTGACGCTCTTAGTGACGGCAAGTGACACACTAAGTGACGCACTTGAGTGTCGGCAAAACCCTAGTTGGAACTTACGAAGTGACGCACTTGAGTGACGCTCGAAGTGACGCTTGAAGGTAAGTGACGCTATCAAGTGACGCAACGAGTGACGCAAAAACGCGGCTGTCAGCTCCAAAAACCCTAAAAATCGAAATTTTCGAAACCCTAACGAAAATTGACGAACGGCGGATGAATTTGCACCAAAAATCAACCCAAAACTCAATATAATCAACACAAATAACCTAGAAACTGATTATAATCGATTAATACCTTCGTGAATCAACCGAAAACGTTCAAAACACGATCCGAAACCGTTGAATCCTTGATTTAGGCTCTGATACCACATGTAGGTGCCCTTATCTCTGATCTACCGGATCGTTTAATCAACCAAATGTGCGGAATCCGTTTGGTTAGCGATTATTGAACGAATAAACAAACACACGATTTCTATAACATTTTCTTTGTATTCACAATTGAGTATAAACGTTACAAGCTTTTTCTCCTCACTCTCTCACACACAAAATGCCTCACACTCTTTCTCTAATGACCAACCCTAAAACTGAAACGTAACTCTCTATTTATAGGCTGTCCAAACCCTATAGCGACACTAGCCAAGTGTCGCTATATGCGACACTAGCTAAGTGTCGCATAAACACTTATTTTGTGTATATATTCTATTTCACTATTCATTTACAAACTCGCATATACACACTAAACATTATACATACGCAGACTAATTGACTTTGACAATTACAAACGTTTGACCAACTGACTGACACACAAAATGCACCAACACTTTCCTCTCTGTAGATCCTGAGGAATAAGCCTTAATAGACTCAGGCTTTTTGTTGAAGGTTTGGTTGGAGAAATTGGGACTTCCTTCCCACTTACGCTTGTTGTTTGTTGTTGGGGTTGAAGTTGTACCACGGCGGACGGAGTTGGCCGTTAGTTCGTGAGCCATACGAATGGCGCTCTGAATAGTACCCGGTTTGGATGAAGTCACCAGGTCTTGAAGTTTATTGGGGAGTCCATCTACGTATTTCTCAATCCTCTTATACTCGGGATCGACCATGGAAGGGCACAGAAGTGCCAGTTGATGAAAACGGTTGGTGTAACCCGTGATGTCATCACCCTACATTTTGTGGTTCCAGAACTCTACCTCCAGCTGTTTCAATTCATCTTTGGGGCAGTACTCGCCCCTCAACATCTGCTTTAACTCATCCCATGAGAGTTTATAAGCATTTTGAATACCCACAGTCTGGGCATGGGTGTTCCACCAGGTGAGAGCGGTGTCAGAAAATGTACTGGCGGAGAACTTGACCTTGTCTGCCTCTGTGCAGTTGCAAATAAGGAATACAGATTCGATTTTCTCGATCCAGCGTACTAGACCGATTGCTCCTTCGGTACCTGCAAAGCTAAAGGGTTTGCAGTTCTTAAAGTCTTTGTAAGAGCAGGGTTTGGGTTGTGGCCCATTGGTAGCTGTATCTTCGCTACTAGGAATAGGTGTCCGGGTAGCCAAGGCTTGGGCCACACTACGGGCAATTAGATCCGCTATTTCGGTTTCGCTGAGGGTGACCTGGCGTCGGGGAGGCATGATGCTGAACAAGGAGAACAAGAAAAGAGAAATAAGAGATTTGTACAAATTTATGATATATCTCATGTGTATATGATGGAATATACGAGAACAGAGTGACGTGATAACCATATTTCATTAGATAACTAGATTAGATACAAGGCATGAGTTCTAGAGGGTTACATAATATAAGGAGTACAAAAGATGTCGGGAATTGTCTCATCCGGTCGAATTACATAGGTCCTACGAAAGCATAATAGAATACAGATTCAGCCTAAGCTAATTCCGGCGTAGATTGAGTTGTGGCAGCAGTGCGTTGAGGTGGTCCACAGATTCTTTGAGTCTGTTGGCCGTTCAGAGGGCGTCCTCGGTTTCCCTTAGACGTGTCTCGCACTGATGTAGTCTTGACTGTAAGACAGAGATTTCATTTCGGTTGCCAATCACTTGGTTGTGGACAACCTCCATGGTTTCGATTGTTTCTCCCACCTGATTCTGAAGAGTGTTCATGGTGGTAACAGTGTGATCGTGATCTTCGGAGACTTGCTCGATTCGCCCCATTGCTGTGAGTCTCCAGTTCTCGCGAGTTTCTTGGAGTTCGATATCCATCTCATGGAGTTGTTGATCGTGATGGTGCACCCTAGCGGCTAGGTCCGGTAGAGTGAGGTGAGTGGGGTATGGGATGGCTCGAGGTGAACGGGCGTCCCTCCTAGCCACCCTTGGGTTTCGTGTTCCATGCGGATAAGAGCGTGACGAACTTGGTGGTGTGTTTGCCATTCTGAGACAAAGTGTTAGAAAGAATGAGGCCTACTTATATATAACATATAATATAGCCTAGTGTGTCTAGCACAAACAAGCATCAGTCCCGTTTCTCTAGTAGTCAAAGTCAACTAGTGTATTCCCGTTCAATCATCACCATTTCAGTTCTTACATCATCTTTATTTAATTGTACATAGTTGATCAGGCTATGTTAAACTAAATTCGTATGATGTAATCCTTGAATCAGTCATACCTAATAAGGAATACTGCCTAACGGTCATAGTCTAGGCCCACTAAATGCAACCTAGTTCGCTATAACCTTAGGCTCTGATACCAATCTGTAACACCCCCAAAATCACTGTTTAGCGGAAGCAAGCTTTGGGGTGCTACTAATCAAATATCACAGCACAAAAGTAAAGCAAATGACATCTATATGCAATGTTTGTAAAATAGTTACATTTCCATACATAAAGTGTTTGAAACATAGAGTTTCTGGTTACAAAATGAAGTTCCCTAGAGTCCGCGTGTAAAGCGGGAGATTCTATTACATAATCATAATAAATACAAAAGATAATGCTAAGAATCTCCGTTAAATGCAATGTAGAAATTATGCGACTCTAGCTAGTATCCTGAGGGAATCCTACTCCGTCTGTGTACCTGAGATACAAAGCTAAAAAGGTCAACACGAATGTTGGTGAATCTCACAGGTTTGTAAATAATATAAGTATTTGAACACAAGGTTTCATCAGTAATGCTCGCAGGCGTAAATTAGGTATTTAAAATCCCGCAATGTAAAGTAAGTAAGTTATACCGTTTCCATGAGGCTCATAATCGAAGCTTAACCCGTAAATAATAAATTGCTCCCGTGACATGCTCGTAATTGAGCTAGCATACGTAACGAATAATAGTTGCCCGTTTATACAGAACGGTTCATGGTAGTGCTACTACCCCGGGCAGGGAGGGTCATTTCCCTAATGGATCCATTAACTAGTGTTTGCGCTTAAGTCCATAACTAACGATATATGATGGAGAGACTTCTGTAAAAGTAAGTAACTCATGCAATCCCGTATAGTAAAATGAGTTTTTCGTACTTGTGTTCAAGAAAAATAAGCAATGTATCTCACCCCGTAAATAAAACAGTAAAAGTGGCGCTGTAAGACTCACCTGAGCCTAGTAAGTACGTATGTGAAATCAACCAGGTAAAGCGGTTGTAAGTCCGTGTATCGGTTCTCAGAACCCTGCAACCTTTTGGCGTCCGAAACACACAAGGTTGTAAGTAAACAAGTAAACGAGTGGTTATCTTAAAAGATCACCTATGCTAGTTGTCCACTCAACTAGGACATGTCCAAGTGTTTGTTTGGTAATCCGGTCGTATTTTGAAAACAATTATGGCCCGTTGGTGATAGTTTGTAATAAATATCCAAGAGTGTTATTATTATATGCATCGTTTTATCAAAAATCGTATCTGGGATTTGAATTCAGAAAATTGGTCAAGTTTGGTTGTGGACTGAAATAGTGGTGCGAACTGAGTTCGCGGTGCGAGCTGAGTTCGGATCGCAAGGCAGTAGGCTGCAAACCGAGTTAGGTTCGCAAGACAAAGTGGGTTCGCAAGTGGTAGGCTGCGAACTGAGTTCGGGTCACAACACAAGGTTCAGCTCGCAGGTCGACTCGCAGGTCGACTCGCAGGTCAACTCGCAGGTCAACTCGCAAGTCAACTTGCAAGTCAACTCGCGAGTGGGTTCAGTTTGCAGTTTGGGTTCGTCTCGCAGCACGAACAGATCTCGGTTCGCAGGACGAGCTGCTCGAATTTTTTACTTTAAAAATGCATTTTCAAGTCGGTTTTTGGACAAATCTTCGTTGAGTAAACGTTCTAGCATGTAAATAGGAGCTTTTTAAGTAATTACATCGAGTTTTGAAGCGTTTCTTACCAAGAATCGAAAATGGGGATGATGAAGGTGAGGTAGAAGATGATGGTGGTCCTTGTGCTTTTTCTTGATGATGATGATGAACGATTTTGATGACGGTGGTGTTGATGTTGCTGCTGATTTGAAGAAGGAAGAGGGGAAAGAGAAGAGAGGGTTTTGAGGTGTAAGTGTGTGTGTGTGTATTTGTGAAGATTAGAGGAATTGAAGGAAAGAGGGGTTTAAAAGGAGGTGGTTCGTGGGTCGGGTTGGAGCTTGGATCCGCGGGTTTGGGATGACCCATTTGGGTCTCGGTCTCGTGAACTCGTTGCTCAGATCTTTATGTTACATTCCGCGATTGTCTAAATGTTGTTCCGTGTTTAAGTATATCCAAAATATTTTAACTGATATATTTTATCAAAACACTAAATAACGAGTTATAGAATTATAATTTGAATTATTTTCGCTTGACTGACGCGCTTCGTGCGTGTTTGTCGTGTACAGAGTGTTTTTATCAATAAGAAATACTTGGAATATATTCTCACAATATATTAATGTAAATAACGTTTGTTTGGAATATATTCTCACAATATATTCTCACAATATATTAATGTCACCAACGTCCATTTATTAATGTCGGACCTCGTCCGGTTCATAAGTGTACGATTTAAATTATATCGCGTAAGCGTGCATGTATTCACACCATAATGTTACCTTTATTTAGAGTATTATAAAACTAAATACACGTAAATTTCAAGTAGTTTAGGCACTTATTAAAGTCTTAATTTGGCGGGTGTTACATACCACTCTTATCTTCAACAACACTTATTACCCAATGAAAAATCTTCAACTATCTTGAACATAAGCATGAAAACCCATTACATAATATTAACCCATCACTCTGAACGTATAAATGTTGAACCTTTTAATTGAAAACTTCATCAATGGTGTCATAAATGTTTAGTAGACTTGAGCTAACCTTTGGGTCTGATCTTCAATGAGTCTGAAGTTGTATTGAACATCTCACCATGAAAAGTAATATAATCATCCATAAGAGCTGTACAAATAACTAACCAGCTATAGTAACGAATACCATGTAGTACCATCCATGACGAGCATCACTAATTCCGCATTAGTGTTTGAAAAATGACTAACAGTGGTAATCGATACCAAATAGTAGTAAAAATGAAGAGCAACATTAAAATGGTTGAACAGTGGTTACTATGTAGAACAGAGGTAAAAATACACTAGCAGTAGTAATTACTATCTAGCAGTGGAAACTACCGAGCAGTGGTAATGTCGAATAGAGGTAAGATCTTTTAGCAGTACCAATTTTGTACTAGCAGCGGTAAGTTTGTACAAACAGTGGTAAATACCTTCTAAGCAGTGGTAAGCATCTTCTAACAGCGGTTATATTGTACAAACAATGGTAAACCTTCTAGCAGTGGTAAGTTTGTACAAGCAGAGGTAACCATGTGCTAGCAGCGGTAACTTGAAGAGCAATGGTAACTTCAGAACTATATATCTCTCCAATGACCTATCTGATGGGTCACCAGCAGTCGGTAAGGTTTTTCCCTTGTCGTTGCACCGGCTACTGGCGACGGGCATCAGTGGGTGTTTTAAATTTGTAATTATGGGGCCTAAGTTTTCCCTAACAATGCTATTCTTAAGGGTGAGCAAGTGGTAGGTATGACCTAGAGTCGTTCTTCAAACCGACTGAATAGAAACTAAGGCGTGGCAGATGAGGGCTTTCAAACTAGTGAAGGGTTTAAAAGATAGTAGGGGAGTTTTAGTTTTTGTATTAACTTAGGAAAATAAATAAATAAAAGCGAAATAAAAATACACTTTCTTTTAGCGAAGCACCAACATAAATCCTAAATAAAGGTACCAAACAGTTAAGACGTGACAAGATTCCCTTAGTTAAATCTCAGTGGAAATCTAAACATGGACCTGAGTTCACATAGGAACAGGAATATTTAATAACACGAAAGTACCCGCATCTATTCTCGAGTGCTTCGTCACCTAATAGGATCAGTTGAATTTCGGGACGAAATTCATTTCAACGGTGGGATAATGTGACAACTGTCAAAAAAAAAAAATCTCAGGTCATTACCGCACTCGAATCTCAAATTACGCTTACAGCATTCCTTAAATCCTAGTGAAAATCCTAGGTTATGACTCCGTAGGCTTATCAAAGTCATAAAATGTCTTAGAGACTACTTGGTGAACTGTAAATTCCCTCTAACATGCCAAATTAGGTTACTAAGTGCCAATAAAATAAAGAAAAACCTATCTCTTTATGTCTTCACAAAATCCTCATCGAATCACAAAAACTGAATTTTCGGTGACACTACAAGTAAATTCAATCGGACGGTACCCGACTTAACACGAACATTAGTGAAAATATTTCTATTAATAACTTAAATCTATTTTTAGACGTTATTTATCATATATTATTATTTTGTTTAAATAATACACGAAAAACTTAGACGTTTTGGCTAAAACGTCTCAAACGCAAAGAAAATGCGTGAATCGAATTCGGCAACCAAACGAACATCAATAAATATTTTGACAACTTAAAATAAAGTATTTTAATAATACTTAAATGAAAAATAATCCCAAACATATCGTGAATTTAAACGACAAAAGAAAACGTTACGCGATTTAACGTATTAACGAATTTACGAGTAAACGAACACAGAACGCAACACAGTCTGGAAACCAATTTTTTTAAAACATTTCTAGCCCTATGGGGCCCCTAAAATTCGTTCACCCCACCACCTACCCTCTTTTCCAATTCAAAATCATTTTTATTCCCTATACACCTCATTACTACTTCCATTTTCCCAAAACTCACAAACACTCTCTTCATTTTCTCTCTCAAAAACACACATATTCTCTCTAAATCCTCTCTAAATTCCAGCAACTTTCAAGAACAAAATCAGGGAGTTGAAGGTGTTCTTTCACAAAATAAACCCTTCAAGGTAAACTAGATCATCTACCTTTAGTAATCTTTCATTTTTCTTGTTTTGTTCTTCATAAATTCGGATTTTAAACCTCTTCTATGGTTAAAATCCTCATAAAATGCTTGATGTTTGTAGGTTATCTCTTTTCACATCCTTATGTGTTAAAAGAAAGAGTAACCCATGATCAAACCGAAAATCAAGTGAAAAATCGTGTTATTACTTGTAATCTTGTTAGATCTTGTTCATCTTTGTGTATGTCTTTCTTTTTTTATGCTAAAAATCATTTCTAACACATCTTGGATGTAATCCAACACCATGCATATGTTAGAGAGTGTATTAAAGGTCAAAAAAATCAAGAACTACTTCTATTTAATGTTTAATGTTTCTCATTTTGAACAAAACATCATTTTAGGGCTTGTTTGGTTTCTGTCCAGGTTTGAGTACGAATCACCAAGGTGTTTCTCACACTTAACATAACCAAAATGGACGTTTTATGAGCCAACAATCAAGTTCAAGATGTTAACTTTCAAACCCCATAAGCCTTATATTTTTATGAGATTGTTTGATATTTTTAATAATTTTTATGAAAACACATAGACAATTTGCTCAGAAAAGTCAGAAACTTTTATCTCAGTGTTTTGACCATAACTAGAGCTTCACACCTCCAAATGACTTGAAACCAACACCAAAAGTTTATAAATTTTGTTAGCTACAACCCTTGTGATGATAACTTTTTCTGGAACCCAATAGATTTTGCCCAAAAGTAATGATTGCATGCATGTGTTCAGATCTGACCTCAGATGGTAAAATTAAAAATAATAAATACTTGACTTCTCTATAATCCCTGGAAAATTTACAGTACATAGATAACATATTGAAGATGATCCTTGATTTTTGCATCATTTTATTTCGGATCATAAGTATTTTTATAAATTCAACAAACTGATGTAATTTTCTAGATATAAGAAGGTGGACTGATTTTTGGTAAAAGTTGGAAACCGACACTTGTGGATTTGTGATTTAAGGAAAGACTAACTCCTGATGACTCATGAACATGTTTAAGGTTTGGGTAAAAGTTTCGGGTCAAACCGAGAAGGTTTGACTGAGGCAACAATAATCGGTCTCGATTTCGAAAACACGAAACTTACTATTTTTGGAATGAATGATAACCAAAAGGGGTTCGGGTGTCTTATGATGTATTTATCGATTTGTGTGTTGTTAATCATAATTTGGGAGGAACCAAAGTTCCAACACTCAAAACACTATGAAATTTGGACATAAACAATTGCGAGACATTATATACTTGTATATTCATTATTATACTCAACGCGATTATTGGACATTAACAAACTTCAAAGCAAACAAACCATTTTGGCACTTTGTAATATAAATATTTATCTAAGCAATCCTATCAAACCTAATTTACCAAGAAACTAATTAGAAACCTCGTGTTCATAGGACTTGGATAGGAGTCATACCCGACAAGCATGCGCGCTACATCCATCGTTTACTCTTACGCTCAATTGTGAGTTTTCACAGCCCCTTTTTACTTGTTTATTATTTTCGGGTGAAAAGCATGATCTCGAACTTTAACTAAATTGGTTGTACTCTTTATGAACTTGTTGAACTTTTGCTATACTATTTATGCGAATTGGTATATACTAATGTTATGCTTGAGTACTATCGTGCTAAAGTCCTCGAAAATACAGTTTACACTACTTATTAACTCGTCCGAGAGCCAGACGAGCCGTTGATATTTATGGATAGCGCTATTTAGGGGGAAACCACTCCTCACTCACACTGGTCGTGAGTGCATAGTATCACCTTACTCATGTTAGCGATAGAACATGGAGCTTGGGGCATGTGTCGGTTGAATCGGTTTAGTAGTGGCCTCAATTGCATTAACACTCTTGTATATTACCTTTCATATTCGCAACAATTACAACCAATCATTTTTATTCATGTCTTTATGGACAAAAGCTTTTAGTTCATTTATGTGTAACATTAAACCTGTGAACTCACCAACTATGTCCATAGTTGACCTGTTGTTTTATCATGCTTTTCAGGAGAACGACAGTAAGATGCACTCTAGGAGTACATTAGCATGGATGCATGTTCACACGCGTTTGCTTTATTTTGAAACTATTTGGAATTTTTAAGAGCTTCTTATAATTTCTTTTCGAACTGTGGTTTGAACTTGTAGTAATGTGTAATATTTTCTCTAAATTATGTATGGTGGTGCTACTATATCTTATGCATTGTTACCCGGTACTGTTACATCTCGTGTTTCCGCTTTAGCGGGGTGTGACAACTAGATTCCCGACTAATTAAAATCCCATTAGCATGTCACACCGGGAGCTAGGTAACATCACAAAGTATTTAGAATAATAAGCAAAATCTTGATTATGGTTTAATAATACTTTCATATGAACGGGAACAAAATCATATAACGATTCTTCGTCATCCTAACAGATTCGTATATTTAAAAAGTTCACTTATGACTTTAAACTAGCCCTTGCTTAAGAATACCCAATAAATCCCCTAATTATCCACAGCATTCCTCACTTTAAGTGGTTCCACCGCTTCAAACCTTGACCATGTCTTATCCTACGATAATCCCCATGTATCCTTGCGGTTCCAGAGTTTCATACCTTTGACAAATTATATTGACACATATGACTGACTACCTTTTAATTGGACGACGTTAAAAAGGTGTTGTAATCACGTTTATTGGTGGAAAGGCGATAGATTAATTTGAAGTTTAAAAGTCTATTTAGAAAGGTTAATTAAACTAGGTATCTCATTTTATATGTTAGTCCGTAATATAACTACCTTTGGTCATTACTCGACTTCCATACATTTGTACTCCACCTTCAAGTGTTTCCAGTACTATATCGAATAACAGTCGAATAGGGGTCATCATATTACTTCGTAATATTGTACCGTTTCATAATATGACTACCTTCGGTCGTTCCTCGACTTCCATACATTTGTAGTCAACCTTGAAGTGTTTCCAGTACGATGTCGAGTAACAGTCGAATAGGGGCCATCATATTACTTTACGATAATTAAGACCGTTTATATTTTACCACTATGATGATCCTATGGCAACAATCAAACAAGAACATGCAATAAGACGATCAAAGCGATACTACCGATATTTAATATTTAATTACAAATCATCCCATAATTAATTAACTATATCGCAAGCAAACACAACAAGTATACTATTCTCTAATCATGGCAATAACTAAGTCTAGCATAATCAATATAAACGTAATTAATTAAGATGGGTAAGGATTAGAAAGCACCAGGATTAAATGCGGGAGAAAGTAGACTTGAATTAATTGACACAATTCCAAGCTTACACCGAAGATTTACAATGCGTTCCGTACTTTCCTTCTATTCTAAACAAGCTCCTAAACTATCCTAAAACCAATTTTTAGTAAGAAAATAGAAAGAAAGTAGAAGCAATATCTTAAGAGAAGTATATTGTTCTAAGAATGGTGTGTGTGAAAATGAAGCCTTAGGGCTGCTATTTATAGGGAATATATGGCTCACATTAGCATCCCTAGGCTCACATTAGCAAAAGGAGTGAAACGTGGTGCACCAGGTACGAAAAAGTAGCGAAAGGTGGTGCACCGGGTGCGAAAAAGTAGCGAAAGGTGGTGCACCAGGTACAAGCAAGGACGAAAAAGCGCAAAAAAGATAGGAGGGTGGAGGCCGGCGGCGGCCGGCAGCCACCCTTCCCGGTCCGTCATCTTTCGTCGCGTTGCTTAATTCGCGCGTATCTTCGTCGTTATGTGTCCGTTTGTGATGATTCTTTTTGTGTTGGATTCGTAATTCAAAAATGAAGACTTTGATATAAAGGTATCCCAAAAGTATGTTTCCTATCTTCAGATATTGCGCACGAATCATTTGGATCTTTCAGCGGGTGTAGAATCTTCATTCTTTATCCGTTTTTGTTGATTCTTCTTCTATTGGATTCGTAATTTGAAAACGAACATCTTGGGTGAGATGGATGTTGATGATGGGCACTTTTGTCTTGAAATCTCATTTTGATGCGTTGAATATTCAAACGTGCGTGGAATCTTCGTTTTTGATTCGTTTTACTTGATTTTTGTCGTGCAACCTTGTTTTAACCATATTGGCATAATATCATTGATTTGTAATATTTTTGAGTTTAAAATGTCAAGAACTGTTCCAGAATGAGAGAGATATCGGTAGTAAAAACATGACTTTTTACGCGATATCAAGTATCCCACACTTAGAACTTTGCTTGTCCTCAAGCAAACTCGAATTTCAACATGGTTAAAAATAAGAATTATTCTGAGGAGGAACTTTTTACTAAAGGGGTTTTTGGAAAAAATGAAATATTTGTTCTTTGAAAACAAGGTTGTAATCTTTGGGAGCATACTTTTGATCTTTGATCTTGGATAGTAACTAGGCGATCCTCTCAAGGTGGTCACTCAAATCACTCAAAGTGTTTAGGGTTTCCTATTCTAAAATTATCAATCACTCAAAACGCCAGTCATGTATCGTTTATCGTCATAGGCTTGATCGAGAATCAAATCGTTACCCTTTTTGGTGAGCGCGAAGTCGATCTAGCCACAATCATTCTAAGGGAAGTGATGTAGGGTTTTTCGAAGTGAAGTGTTGGTGATATGAGAGGGGGTTTTGTTGGGTTTTTTGTGGGTCTCTTTTTGTTGAAGTTGGAATTTTTGGGAGGATTGACGCCCTTTTTCTTTTGGTGTTTGCGGGAGGAGTCTTTTTCTCCAATTGATTTTCTTTTTCTTTAAATTTTTCTTCTTGAACTTCTTTTCTCTTTCTTTTTTTTTCTACGTCATCTCCTTGAGATTTCTCTTCTTTCATCTTTGGAACTTTATTTTAAAGTTTGGGGGTTTCTTTTGAGAAAGCAGGGGTAATGTGTCTATTTTTGGGTGTTTGGGTGTATGGATGGGTTTTAGAATGATGTGATTCAATCTCCTTTTCACTAACCAATCTGGATTCGAAATGCATAGCATGAGCAAGTTTTGATTCTAAACGCATACATCGGCACACTCAAGAATTGAAGATATGAAGGATTAAAGGTGAATACTTTATATGCTCAAGATACCTCATGAATCGAAAGTTGGTTTGTTGTGTGCCTAGTCATGCGATGCTCTTTATGGGATTACTACCCTAATTTCTCAAAAGAATTTGTATTTTATTTATCATTTTCCTCAAAGTAAATTATTCTGTCTAAAATTTTCATTTTCAACGTATTTTTAACTCAATTATGAAAAAAAAAATTCTTATTGGAGAAGGATGGTCTAAAGAGAAACGAGTTTAGAATCAAGCATATACCATTATTCATTTTATAGTAGTGTAACTACTGCTATCCCACACTTAAAAGAACATCGTCCTCGACGTTATTCTAAGCTCTGACTGGGGTAAAATCCCACACTTAAGAATTGAAACATCTAAGACGTATATTTTCAGCAGTGTGTGTTGGGTTTGAATCCCACACTTAGTGATAAGCATAGTGGATATGGTATATTTATAAACGAAAGAAAAATATTAGAACAGAAGTACTCCCGATTTATATATGTGGCTTGTTGGTGATGATGAGGAGTGCTCCGAAGAACATGATTGCCGACTTTTTCGTAGAGTCCCTTCGTTGGTATTGTGTGCTTTTATTTCTTCAAGTCTTTTGTGATTTTTCTCGTAGGTGTGAACACGTTGGATATACTTTTCTTAATTCCGGTGCCAAAAACTTGATGTTTGATGCGGCGCCAAAAACTTGATGTGTTGGTCTTCTTCGTATATCCAAGTGTGAAAGATAGTCGGAGACTTCATCACTTCTTGGTATGTAAAATTGCAGAAATGTAAACACGGGTTGCCTCCCGAGAAGTGCTCTTTTAAAGTCGAGAGCTCGACTTCTTTTCTCCTTGCTAGATGGAGATGGATGCATCCATGGGATCCACTATGTTGATGTTGTGAGCCCTAGGTTGCAGAAAAGTGTATCGAGGTGGATAGATTCTCATGAAATGATTGACTATTGTCGTAATTAATTCAAATGGACTATCTCTCGATGTTTCCTTGTAGTTCAGAAGGTGCTCTGAAGTATTCCTTGCAAGTCCGTGAAGTCCGCAGGTGATGTAATCGACTGCTTTAGTGACAGTCCCAAAAGTGTCGGTCATGGTGGTTATGTCTGTCTTAAGAACCTCTCTTGGAGGTGGGTTTTGCCAGAGAGAGCATACAAACGCCAAGAATTGCAGTTTAATGTCTTCATAATTCTCAGTCTTGGGGTCTCCGTTGAATCTTCTGATGGACGTGCACAAGTTCTCTATTTGCCGGTGTTGATGGTTGTTGAATGGAAAGTTGGATTCTGAGAAAACTAGAATAAGCTGATGAAGTATCTCCTTGCATCCTGAGTGGAATATGAACTTTCTTCTGGAGTTACTTTTCCGTTGTTGAATCTCCCATAGATGGATCGTAACAAAAGTAGCGATATCAAGTGGTGATTCATGTGTGGCCCTAAAAGGTCGTTCGCGCCTTGATTCCTCCCAAATGAGATCACTAAGTTCTTTAATCATTAACTCAATTTGTTTTTCCATAGTGGAGTTGATAACCATAGATCCGCTTTCCTTGGAACTGAGGTGATCTTCTCTACTTAGCAAGTTAAGCAATGATGTGAGGTCATTCATTGTCAAGATGTCGGCACCATTGCTCGGATGTCCAGTAGTCTCTTTCATATGTGCTCTAATGGATCCTAACATCTCCCATTGCGATGAGGTGAATGGGATGTTAGATCTTTTAAAGGAATTATAGATCCTAGTGTAAGTCCATTTCTGTTGTTGACAGAATTGCAGTTCAGCAGGGAGAAGAGCCAGCATGTTGACTACGCTGCATATTCCTCCTACTACTTTGTCAAATCTTTGGATGAATTCTTCGAGCACTTTGTGATCTATGATGGTTTTCGGTTGGTATGTTGTGCATTTTGAATATTCCTCCAGTGTTTCTCTTCTCGTAGGATGGTTGTGGTTACTTCCCGCCATTTCTTCAGTGGTAAACGGATTAATTGGTGGTATGCTGCTTTTGTTTTCTTTTTCCATCTTTCTCATCCCAATTTCTTCCATCGTTGAGTTTTTCACTGATGGAGATGCATGTTTCATCTCTTGTACTGCTCGTCGGAGGTCAATCGGGAAATATGGCATGATTTCCATTTCCGTGCTAGAGTTCCTTTCAGTTGTTGACTTTGCAGTTTCTTTGTCCTCCGCGGTCTTGTTCATGGAGATCATGTATATATCGGCTTGCTCTCCAGGGTTTGGGTTGTCAATATGGAAAGTGATGGTTTCTCCCTGAGACTGCAAGCTAATGGTTTGTGCGAAGACGTTGATGATTGCCTTGGCCGTATTCATGAAAGGTCTTCCTAGTATGATTGGGATGTGTACGTCTTCCTGCATATCTATTACTACAAAATCTGCTGGGTAAAGAAATTTGTCAATCCTAACTAAAACATTTTCAGCTATTCCCCTAGGGTATTTGACCGAGTGGTCTGCAAGCTGTATGGTCATTTTGGTAGGTCGAAGATTTTCTAACTCAAGCCTCTTGAAAAGCAAGTACGACATTAGATTAATACTAGCTCCTAAATCAGCGAGAGAACAGATAATGCCTGAATTGTAGATGGAAATAGGGAGAGTAAAACGTCCGGTATCTCCGAGTTTTTCAGGGATAGTATTTTTCAAGATAGCTGAACATTCCTCGTTCAGCGGGGCATTGGGTACTTCGGGTACCTTATCCTTGGTTGTAAGAAGTTTTTTGAAGTACTTTTTAGAATGAACTTCATGTATGGTATCTAGGAATTTCCTATCAAGTTTAAAAGACTTAAGCTTGTCGGGTTGTTGTTTAAGACAAGCCGGAAATAGAATTTTCCTATTTGATGTAGACTCTAAATCTATTGTCGATGGGACAATAGGTGGTTCCTTCACCGGAGAAGAAATCGTAGGTGGGCTATGTGCTACATGAGAGTCTTGAATATGAGAAGCCTCCTTATGGCAACTAGTTGGACTATCCTAAGGTTTAGCGTTAATACGCTGTGCTAATTGTCCTAATTGGGATTCTAAAGCTTTTAACAAAGTCAAATGATCTCTTAAGATGATATCAGTTTGGTCTTGTCTAGCTGAGAGTCCTTGAAGGACTTGTATCATGGTGTCGTCAAAACTATAGATTTGTGAGGAAGAGGGTTCCAAAGGTTGAGGTTGGTAAGTTAGTGGGCTATTCCTAGGTGGGTTAAGAGAAGGGTTAGTATTGGGTGAAGTTAGATGAGACTGAGGAATCTGGGCTGAGTGGATCGGATTAGCACAATTAAGGCAGGTTTGAACTTGACAGACTTGTTGTTTTTGACTTTTCAATTCCTTGATCTCTTTGGTTAGTTCTTCCACTTGCTGAGTGAGGGTTTTGATAGCTTCATTCCCGATTGTAGTAGGTGAATTCATTAGTGAGGGGTGATTTTCACTGTTCCAGTCATGGTTGTGTATTGTCATTTTCTCAACAAGGCTCCAAGCGTCATCGGCCGTACAGTTCATAAAACTGCCTTGAGAGGCGGTATCAAGTAAAGGACGGTGATGTGGGAAGAGAAAATTTTAGATAATGTGCAACTGGTCTGAGCGCTCAAAACGATGATTTGGACATTTCTTAAGCAATTTCTTAAAGCGTTTCCATGCATCGTAGATTGATTCATCGTGAACTTGGCGGAAGTTTATGATGTTGGACCTAAACGTGGCTTGTTTTGATGGGGGAAAATATTTGGCCAAAAATTTGGTTGCTAATTCTACCCAAGAGGTTATAAAGTCGATTTCTAGTTCCTCAAACCAGGTTTGTGCATTGAGAGTGAGTGAATAGGGAAATAGGTATGGATAGACTATGTCCTGATTAACCCCAATTGGCTTAAAGGAGTTGGATAGGGAAATGAATTTATCAAGGTGGGAGTTGGGATCATCATTTGGTAGGCCATGGAATTGACAGAGATTTTGGACTAACTGAACAATATGGGGCTTTAATTCAAATGAAGTTCTATCGGTTTCCGGATAGACGATTGGTCCTCCTCGACCTTCAATCAAAGGTTTAGAGTCTTCAGCGAGAGTTATACATGCAGCAGTCATAGTCTCATTGGCAGGTGGTTAACTAGTTGAAATGATAGGGGTGGTCATTTCTAAAAGTGGTAAAAGGAATGAAAAATAAAGAAAGATGTATGGGTCTAAGAAATCCTAAAGGTTCACTAGTAAGTAAGTTCGTCTTAACTCCTAAGGATCGTAAAGTTGGTTCCCCAGCAGCGGCGCCAAAAACTTGATGCGTCACCAGCGGTCGGTAAGGATTTTTCCCTTGTCGTTGCACCGGCTACTGGCGACGGGCATCAGTGGGTGTTTTAAATTTGTAATTGTGGGGCCTAAGTTTTCCCTAACAATGCTAATCCTAAGGGTGAGCAAGTGGTAGGTATGACCTAGAGTCGTTCTTCAAACCGACTGAATTGAAACTAAGGCGTGGCAGATGAGGGCTTTCAAACTAGTGAAGGGTTTATAAGATAGTAGGGGAGTTTTGGTTTTTGTATTAACTTAGGAAAATAAATAAATAAAAGCGAAATAAAAATACAAGATAAAGCAAATAAAATAAAGATTGTGTTTGCTGAGATTTCAATAATTAAGTTATGGGATGATGTTTGGAGAAACTGTGTTTAGAGAAACTCGTGATGTAAACACTAGATTCCCGACTAATTAAAATCCCATTAGCATGTCACACCGGGAGCTAGGTAACATCACAAAGTATTTAGAATAATAAGCAAAATCTTGATTATGGTTTAATAATACTTTCATATCAACGGGAACAAAATCATATAACGATTCCTCGTCATCCTAACAGATTCGTATATTTAAAAAGTTCATTTATAACTTTAAACAAGCCCTTGCTTAAGACTACCTAATAAATCCCATAATTATCCACAGCGTTCCTCACTTTAAGTGGTTCCACCGCTTCAAACCTTGACCATGTCTTGTCCTACGATAATCCCCATGTATCCTTGCGGTTCCAGAGTTTCATACCTTTGACAAATTATATTGACACAGATGACTGACTACCTTTTAATTGGACGTCGTTAAAAAGGTGTTGTAATCACGTTTATTGGTGGAAAGACGATAGATTAATTTGAAGTTTAAAAGTCTATTTAGAAAGGTTAATTAAACTAGGTTTCTCATTTTATATGTTAGTCCGTAATATAACTACCTTTGGTCGTTACTCGACTTCCATACATTTGTACTCCACCTTGAAGTGTTTCCTGTACTATATCGAATAACAATCGAATAGGGGCCATCATATTACTTCGTAATATTGTACCGTTTCATAATATGACTACCTTCGGTCGTTCCTCGACTTCCATACATTTGTACTCCACCTTGAAGTGTTTCCAGTACAATATCGAGTAACAGTCGAATAGGGGCCATCATATTACTTTACGATAATTAAGACCGTTTATATTTTACCACTATGATGATCCTAAGGCAACAATCAAACAAGAACATGAAATAAGACGATCAAAGCGATACTACCGATCTTTAATATTTAATTATAAATCATCCCATAATTAATTAACTACATCGCAAGCAAACACAACAAGTATACTATTCTCTAATCATGGCAATAACTAAGTGTAGCATAATCAATATAAACGTAATTAATTAAGATGGGTAAGGATTAGAAAGCACCAGGATTAAATGAGGGAGAAAGTAGACTTGAATTAATTGACACAATTCCAAGCTTACACCGAAGATTTACAATGCGTTCCGTACTTTCCTTCTATTCTAAACAAGCTCCTAAACTATCCTAAAACCAATTTTTAGTAAGAAAATAGAAAGAAAGTAGAAGCAATATCTTAAGAGAAGTATATTGTTCTAAGAATGGTGTGTGTGAAAATGAAGCCTTAGGGCTGCTATTTATAGGGAATATATGGCTCACATTAGCATCCCTAGGCTCACATTAGCAAAAGGAGTGAAACGTGGTGCACCAGGTACGAAAAAGTAGCGAAAGGTGGTGCACCGGGTGCGAAAAAGTAGCGAAAGGTGGTGCACCAGGTACAAGCAAGGACGAAAAAGCGCAAAAAAGATAGGAGGGTGGAGGCCGGCGGCGGCCGGCAGCCACCCTTCCCGGTCCGTCATCTTTCGTCGCGTTGCTTAATTCGCGCGTATCTTCGTCGTTATGTGTCCGTTTGTGATGATTCTTTTTGCATTGGATTCGTAATTCAAAAATGAAGACTTTGATATAAAGGTATCCCAAAAGTATGTTTCCTATCTTCAGATATTGCGCACGAATCATTTGGATCTTTCGGCGGGTGTAGAATCTTCATTCTTTATCCGTTTTTGTTGATTCTTCTTCTGTTGGATTCGTAATTTGAAAACGAACATCTTGGGTGAGATGGATGTTGATGATGGGCACTTTTGTCTTGAAATCTTGTTTTGATGCCTTGAATCTTCAAACGTGCGTGGAATCTTCGTTTTTCATTCGTTTTGCTTGATTTTTGTCGTGCAACCTTGTTTTGACCATCTTGGCATAATATCATTGATTTGTAATGTTTTTGAGTTTAAAATGCCAAGAACTGTTCCAGAATGAGAGAGATATCGGTAGTAAAAACATGACTCTTTACGCGATATCACTATCCGATGAAGCTCAAATTTTAACACAAAGTCTATCAATGTTTCGTTAACATCATATCTAAAAATCAAGTCAATCCAATGGTTAACAAATGCACAGTAATTCTTTGACTTCAGCTGCACAAAAGAACCATAAACTTTATGCAGTAAATTCGAAAATTGATATCTCTATGTAGACACATCCGATCATGATGAAATTTTTACACGATGTTGAAACATATGTCTTGAATAACATATCCAAAAATCATGAATATTTGTTAAATAACGAAGACACAATGATTGAAACATATGTCTTGAATAACATATCCAAAAATCATGAATATTCGTTGAATGATGAAGACACAGTGATCGATTTACTGCAGCTATTCGAAAAAACCATACGATTTCAGTAGCAGATTTCGATTTTACATATCTCTCAATAAAAAGCTCAGATCGAAAATTCCTCCAGTGAGATTTTGGGTCTCTGTGTTATGAACCTACAGTTCAAATTTCACGATGATTGAACGGTTAACGAATGAGATCTGGATTTTTTACTATCATTGCGCAGAGTATGATGAATTTTTTCAGCAATCTTCTAGGGTTTCTTCAATATGAATTCTTTTGTTTAATATGTTTCTTTACAAATCTTGAATAGATTCGACTTGATCTAATACCAATTGTGTAGTCCCAATAAACACTAAACAAAAGATTAAAACATGATAAAGAACAATATGAAGAACGCAAAGAAGATTATAATCGCCAAACCCCTAATCTTATTAATAAAAATCAACAAGACGGATACTTTGTTTGTATCGGGGTTACAAAGAACCTTAGGGGAATACATGGGGAACGATCTCAAGTTATGAGATCGTTGTTTTACCCTACTGGTAAGACACACAACTAAATGTCTACGGATCTCCTTATATATAGAGTTCATCTAGACTTACAAGGAAACCTAATTGTATTAGGAAACTACATCCCCAAATATTTCAATTTAACCCTTCTGAGTTTTACTATTTGTCTCATTAAATTAATATGTAGGGAAATTATGACAACATAATTTTCCTAACAATATAGCTTGCTTAGTCAAAGATTGGGATAGATTATTCTGTAACTTTTACTGATCTAAGTTATTTATAGGTACCAGCTTCTTCTTCTACTACTACTACTACTTCACGGTTTCCGACTACCAAGGCTAGTCGTGTTGCTGCGGGTTTGCTGAGTGATGCATTTGAACAGCTGGTTCAACAAGATGGACAATCTGCATCTGCACAACCTGCTGCACAGCCTGCACAACCACCAGTGAAAGCTTCTGAATGGGTTTCCAGCTTGGAATCTCGCGTTCGTTCCTTAGAATCTCAACATCTGTCTCTTGCTAAGGAGTTTACATCTCAAGGAGTGACTTATGTTACACTACTGAAAGCACATAAGTTGTTGCTTAGAGATGCCGAGGAAAACAAGAGAAAGCTTGATCGTCTTGAGATATTAGTATTGAATTTATACAAGGAAAATCCGTCTTGGGGGAGATTCTGGCATATCATGAGTCATGCAAGGAGGATGAGCTGAGAAATAAACAACTAGAAGCCAGAGATGATGATCCCAATGCACAAAATATATAGTGAGCCAGCTGGTCCTTCAAAGACTAGTGAGCAAGCTATGATTCGGGGGGAGTCTGAGTGTGCTTGTGCTGGTGCGAGTGGTAGTGGAGTTGGAGAAGCTGGTGAGATAACTACTAAATAGTTTGAGTAGTTATGTTTTGTAATTTGAATATTAATATACTTTTGTAATTCTAAACTGGGTTTTTTTTCCGAAAAATGAATCTATAGTTCAGTTTTTTTTGCATTTTCGGGTATCAACTAATTTTTTTCTTTAAAAATGAACCACTAATTTAAAATCTATCATTTTCGTGTATATGCTAACATTTGAAACGGTTGCCGAGGATTATCAGCTGGGGATTTTTTTCTTAAAGATGTATATTGAATCGATCATAAGCGTTTGAATTTCTATATAATCCTCGGCGACCTTTTCAAATGTTAGCATATACATGAAAATGATCGATTTAAAATTAGTGGTTCATTTTTCGGCAAAAAAATTAGTTGATACCCGAAAATGCAAAAAATTAAACTATTGATTCATTTTTCGGCAAAAAACCTTTTTAGACTGGTTGTAATATTATTTATAATCTTTGAAAGATTAACATTTTGTAAGTATATAAGAGTAATTATATAAGATTTAGACTTTATACGTTAATATATGTAATTAGTTTTGTATTAGGCTAATTGGTGTATCAAATAATATATATTATTGAATATATACAAGTACGCAATTTGGCAAAATCGTGCACGTTTCAATCGAATGTAATTCGGTTCAATTAATACGGACGCTAGTGAAAAATCTTATTAAATAATATAACATTATTTAATAACACTATTATATCTAAAATATTATTTTAATAATATTTCGTTTACATTTAGTATCGTACAAATGATGTCTACGCGATATGAAATATTAAACGCGCGAACACACGAAAAAATCTAAGTTATATTTATAACTCATTTATAAAGTATTTTATGAAATACTTAAACAAAAATACCGAATAATTATTCGTATTTTAAAACCCATAATTAAACGCGCATAAAATAATTTAAACGTTTAAACAATCGGAAAAACGAATATCGCACGTAGCGCAAATACAGGGAAGCAAAATTTGGTGAAGTCCACGCCTGTGGAACCCACCAAAAACCGGCCCAAGGTGAGGGTTACCACCCCTCAGCTCATTCATTCAAACACACACACACACACACATAATCACCCATCTCTCTCTCTCTCTTTCTTCCTTTTCTTTCAAAAACTACCACCACACCATCATCACTTTAAATTATCAAAAACCACCATCAAACCATCACAAATCATCAAGCCCATTTGGAGAAAAACGTTCACCTCGCAATGATCTACATTTTTATCTTTCCGGATTCCTCCCGCGTCAACTCGTAAGTTTCCGACAAATCTAGAAAAGTATGACCTAAGGGAAACAGGTCATACACTAACTAAAAACAAACAATAAAGAAAATATTTTGTTTTTTGTTTTTTTTTTATAAGGTTTTATCCTAAGGGTATACTAGAAAACGGGATTGGTTGGGCCTTTGTATCGGACAGTTCGTGTTGGGACATGTTATTGTGACAACAGATCTAGCTTGTAATAGTACTAGAGATTATTGTAATCAAGTTTGTAAATTGGTTTTGAATTGTAAGGAATATATTGGTTGGTAAACATTTTAGAGTTAAATATTAAATGCTGAAAAATGTTGAACATGTTTGACCAAGGACCTGCGATGCGAACTGAGTTGGGTTCGTAGGGCAGGTATACGAAGCGAGTCCAGTGGATTCGCTGGACCAAGTTGGGCTGCGAACCGAGTAGGATCGCAGAGCCCATAAGCTTCGAACCGAGACGTGTTTATTAACAAATTAGGTTTGAAACCTAATTAACTTTTGCCAATTGCTAATTACGAATGAATTGTACTTTCCAGGGCTTTCAACATAATCTAAGGGTTAGGTATTGATCGATTAACATCAGTTATAATCAATACAAAACATATTAGATTATTGATTTCACTAATACTTGTGAAACAAACCGTTTACAATCCGTAAACACCGTATTAAGGGATTCCGCACCTTAATACCTAAAGATAACCTCGTTATCGATCCTAATACATACGGACTTACAATTGGTATCAGAGCCTACGGTGTAACACCCGACAAATTAGGACTATAATTAGTGCCTAATCTTAAGCGTAAATACATGTAATTAAGATTAATTATGTGTATCATTATGTGTATTAACATATTTTAATATATGTACACACGTACGCAATTTGATTAAATCGTGCGATTCGGGTGAAATCCAAATCACCTCAAATATGGACGTTGATGAAAAATTTCTCATAAGTAATGTGAACCTATTTGGTAAGTGAATATTCGTTATTTATTTCATAATAATAAACTAAAACTACCACGTTGGTTTAAAACGTAATTTATCTAAGAAAATGCACAAATCGAGCAAGGCACCCGAACGAAATCCCAAAATGTATTCTCGGTAACTCACCTAAGAGGCCAAAAATTAATTAGTCACTCGGAATATCAATTACATATCAAAATTTAACACGAAGAAATCGAACACTAAACAACACGTTCTAAACCGCGTGATTTAACATCTAACCGACAAATAAACGTAACCCGAACTCGATGGACAAGATCAGGCCTAACCCCTCTCATTTAACCTAACTATAAAAATCACTTTCCTTTCTAATCCCCTCATTTTAACCATTTCCAACCTCTCTCTACCTCACCCATTTCTCTGCCCTCTTCTCACTAAAACGACCAGGAACCTCCACCACCACCACCTTCACCCACCTCTTCCAAGGAAATCTAGCAACCACCATCACCCTCCATCACCTTCATTCATCGGTTTTGCAAGGAGAAGCCAGAATAACGGACAGCAGCAACACAACTTACCATTTTGACTCTAACTCAGCTTTGGCTTGGTATAAATCTTTCCTTTTCTTTAGATTTACTTGGATTAAGCTTATGAACATGTTGGTGCTTCATATCTACTGATTTATGTCCAAAATATTGCTTAATAATCGGATGATGTGACACCCGACGATTTAGGGTTACTTATTAACCTACTAGAAATCCTAATTACGTGTGTTTAGTTTAGTATTAGGCTAAATACTAGTAATTACTTGTAACTATTTGTATATTTATGTGAATATACACCCCCGAAATTGATTTATATTACGCTTACGCAATTTGGTGAAATTGTGCAAAACGACCGGACGGAGTCCGACAGAAAATACGACGTTGGTGAAAACATTTTTGTAAATAACTTGAATCCATTTTTAGAAGTTATTTATCATATATTATTATTATTATATAATAATACCCGAAAAACCTAGACGTTCCGATTAAAACGTCTCAAACGTAACGAAAACGCGCAGAACGCGCCCGACAATCGAACGAAATTCAAAATACACTTTTGAATCTAAAATATATTAATTAGTGAAAAGTTATCAATTAATATACCGTATCTTTAAACAATAACTAAAAACGTCCAAATAAAACGTCACGCGATTTAAAATCCGTACAACGAACGCGCAAATCGAGATTTCTAATTTAACGAATCATTTTTATAAATATTTTTCAAGTATTTAGATTAAATACTTCAAATAAAATATTGAAACTTAAATCGTTACTTAAAAACGCGTATTAAACGTTTAACACCAAACCGAGCGAGTAAACGAACGTAAAACGCAACAAATTAAGCTAGGAATGAAAAATGACCATAATGCCCTTGGTGGGGCCCATGAGAACGACCAGCCACCCCTCTCCTCCCCTTTTTGATGCCCATTCCCCTCCCCCATTCAAATTTCATGCAAGGATATCAATCCCACACTCCACCTCACTCCTCATTCTACACTCCACCCATTTCCACTTTCTCTCTATTCTCTCTCACACTCTTCCTCTCTCTAAACTCCAGAAAACTCAGTCCCTTTCACCACCCAAGAACCACCATTACCACCACCACTAAATCACCATCAACCACCACCATTTGCTAGGGTTTTTCAAGCTCAAGAGCATCATCTTTCTCATCATCACTTGTTATTCATCTTGTTGGTATAAATCACCTAAACTCTTCATTAGTTTTACTTACATAATGTTTATTTACATGTTATTAAGCTCATCCAACAAGTTTATGTCCAAAATATATGTTAAAATACGTTTTTATGAATTTATACACAAAGGTATACAATCTGTCCAGAAAAGTCAGTTTAGTAAATCGACCATAACTTGAGTTCTACAAAGAATTAGAAGATGCATTTTTTTTAAAAGTTGCGTATTGAAAAGATCTACAAATAGTTCTTCTATAGATCTTTCCAGAAATCTACGTACTTTCACATAAATACGAATCTATGCGACTGGTCTGCATGTGCTTGAAAACTGAGTATGGTTCTACCCATAAATTTTATACCTATCAAGATGGACACTATAATTACTGAAAAAATTAAGTTAACCTCTAGACACATGGTAGAACAACTGGTAAAAATTTTGGACTTTAACTCGGAATATAACTAGTTAAGAAAAATAGAGGAAGTGAACCGACAAAACCGAAAAACATAAGTATGGACTGTTTTTGGACTTTTATAAAATCCAAGACTTTTGGTGAACTCCGACATGAACCGACAACATATTTAGACCCTATAAACTGATATTTGGGTTGGGTGAAAGTTTCGGGTCAAACCGAGTAAGTTTGACCAAGTCAACAAAAGTGGCTCGTTTTCGAAAAACTTACTATATTTGGAAAGTGGTAACAAAAATGGGTTTGGGTGACTTAATTAGTAACTTGGATCAAAAACTAATTTTAGAAAGTTTCCCGAACGAAAACCGACACTTAGAACAATTGGATATAAAATTGAAAATTAGATTAGGCATAAGTGCCGCCCTACCAGCGACACTTACTCAAGTGACGCCTATAGCGTCACTTACCATTAGTGACGCCTGAACCAAGTGCTGCATATAGCGTCACTACCCCAAGTGACGCTGCCAACTTAAAAATCACATTTAACGTCACTTGACCTAGTGCCGCTAACCAACTAAGTGACGCCCCTAAGTGACGCCCTGAGTGACGCCCTAAGTGACGCCTAAACAGAAACTTTAAAACTAGATTTCACACTAAGTGTTGACCTTCATGTAACATCTAAACTTATACGATATAACTCGTTAACACATAAACATGCTTTGTAAGCACACGATACAACATCATAATGATAATGTCTTAACGAATTATTATTACAAACTTTCACCAACGGGTCGTACACGTTTTTGATAAACGAACTTGAACTACTATTTGGACATACTAGTTGATGAACTAGCTTTAGGTGGACATAAAACCCCCACCTACCCGATTGGATTAAGTGGACATTAACCCCCACTTATACAATCGCTATAGATGGTCTTTTGAGACATCTACTTATACAACCTCATACGTTTAGGGCGTTAGGAGGTTGCACACGGGAACGAGAACACCCACTACTTGCTAATATTTGATATTACTTGCTACCTGCTTAACTCTGGTGAGTTTCATAGCCCCTTTTTACTTGTTTTAAACTGTTTTGGGGGAGAATACATACATACATGTTTTATACAACTGTCTTTATATATGTTTTATACAACTGTTGTTGTGCAACTATTTTTATACAACTGTCTTTATACATTCTTTATACAACTGTTGTTGTGCAACTATTTTTATACAACTGTCTTTATACATGCTTTATACAACTGTTGTTGTGCAACTATTTTTATACAACTGTTTATAAACAATGGGAAACACAGGAAAACAAAGGATAGCAAGGATAACGCATGAGTGAGACCATAATCCAACAAAGCCCTCGCACATCGTAGTTCGTTAATTTTGAAGCGTGAATATTATTGGATAGATCTATCGGGGATTGACACCCCCGTCCGGGTTAGGTTGCTCTAACTGGTCAAACGGATGCAGTATTATTTGTTTAAACGAGTGTTACGGATTAGACACTCGTCGAGGCAACAACAAGGGTTAAGCTTCGAACTATGAGCTCATGACGCAAAGGATAACAAATGAAAACAAAGGATAACAAGGATAACAAAGGTTAACAAAGGATAAAATGATACTTTTTACAACTGTTTTCGCATTCGTGCAATGCAAAAGAAATCGTGTGTTTCATACTTATGTTTTCAGCTGTTTAAACCTATGAACTCACCAACTTTATGTTGACCCTTTTAGTATGTATTCTCAGGTTTACAGACGTAGTAGGACTACCTACAGGAAACAAGACAGTAGGATGCTTTTGGGAAGCATAGCTCGAGTCGCATATTTTCAAACAAGAGATTTAATTGCATTCCTATATTTTATAGTTATAACTATGTAAATCTGCTTATATCATGCGAACTCCAGATGCTTTTGTAAACATTTAACTTATGGTAATGTAACTATTTTTCAAACGTCTCATGTAGAGGTCGTTTGCTTCAATCTTTGTGTTGTGATATTTAATTTGGTCGGCGCCCCCGTGACACCTCCCACTTCCGCTGCCACGTGTTTTGGGGGTGCGACAGATTGGTATCAGAGACAAAGGTTATAGCGAACTAGGATTGCATTAGTGACCTAGATTATAACCATTAGGTTAGTATTCCTTGTTTAGTATGACTGGTTCAGCGATTGCATCTTTTGAATTTAATTTAACATAGCCTGATCAACTATGTACAATTAAAGGAGAATTGATGCAAGACCTGAAATTGTTATAGTGAATGGGAATGCGTTAGAAGACTTTGACCAAGGATAGAAACGGGACCTACCCTATACGTGCTTGTGTGCTAGGTCATTATATTTCTATATATAACCTTAACTTCTAGTACACTAAACTCCTTGCCACAGAAATGGCAGACTCCTCTAATGTATCATCAACCAGCTTGAACAACGAAACTCAAACGCTATCCACTACTGAGGGTACCACTCCCTTACCCATCTCTACAACATCAAACTCTTCCGAACCTCTTTACTACATGACCGACGAAGCCTGGGTAGTACGAAGACGTCGAGGGAATGCCGGGTCATCCCGAGCAAACCCTTACTCAAACTCTATTGCTAACACCACAACTAATACCCGTCGTCCGGCATACGCCCGTAGGCGGGATGTGCTCCACTCATTATCCTTTATTATGTTCCGTAAACTTTCAAATTTAGACCGGATGTAACATTCCCGGCACTTTTTGTAATTCTTATAATTGTGTCTTTTGAAACTCGTAGCCTGTATTCAACTTTTCAATCTAATGAATTATTGTTATCATTCAACGCTGTTGTATATTACCTCATTATATATACACATGTGATATATCATAACCTCTTGCAACCCTCTTATATGTCTCAGTTCGTTGTTGTTCAGCATCATGCCTCCAAGACGACATACTTACATCGACGCCGAAATCGCTCAAGTCATTGCACAGAGCGTAGCCCAAGTCCTTGCTGCTCAACAAAATCCGAGCGGTGGAGGCGCGCCTGATAACACATCTACTCCAAAACCATGTTCCTATAAAGACTTTTTGAACTGCCAACCCTTGTACTTCAAAGGTGCCGAAGGAGCCATCGGTCTTATACGTTGGATCGAAAAGATGGAATCTGTTTTTCGAATCTGCAACTGTGCTGAGGAGGACAAAGTCAAATTCTCCACCTGCACCTTATCTGAAGGTGCACTCACCTGGTGGAACTCTTATGCTTAGACTCAGGGAATTAATGTCGCCTATCAACTTCCCTGGGAAGAACTCAAGAAAATGCTCAGGGAAGAGTATTGCCCCCGTGAGCAATTACAACAACTTGAGCAGGAATTCTGGAATCTCACCGTACAAGGAAATGACATCACCAGTTACACCACTCGATTCCACCAATTAGCTGTCCTATGTCCATCCATGGTAGACCCCGAATACAAACGTATCGAAAGATACATCTGGGGGCTACCAGATTCAATCCAAGGAATGTAACCTCTTCAAAACCCGGAACCATCCAAAGTGCCATCCGTATGGCACATGAACTCATGGCGCAGATTATCCGTCGTGGTACACCCAGTGAGAAAAGCATCGGAGATAACAAAAGGAAACGCGATGGAAACAACAACGAAAACCCAGGACAACAATTAGCAAAGAGACCAGAGACTGTCAAGGCCTATGCTACAGGACCCGGAGAAAAGAAAGGTTATGAGGGAGACCGGCCTTATTGTTCCAGCTGTAATCGTCATCACAATGGACCCTGTGGTACTCCCTGCAACAAATGCAAACGTTATGGACACCAGACCAAGGATTGTAAGGCAAAAACTTGGTTCGAGTGCGGAAACGCTGGGCATTTCAGGAATGAATGTCCGAAGTTGAACAACAATGCCCGACAGAACCCATAACTTTGTTACGGGTACGTTTCTTTTCGATCACCTGACTCTTTCAAATCTTAATCGATACCGAACGACTTTAAATCCGTTAGACAAACTTACGCTAGAAACACACGCTTACTTTCTCTCAGACTCCACACAAACCGTCACCTCGAGAAAATTTCGGGATGAAATTCTCCTAACAGGGGGAGAATGTGACACCCGACGATTTAGGGTTACTTATTAACCTACTAGAAATCCTAATTACGTGTGTTTAGTTTAGTATTAGGCTAAATACTAGTAATTACTTGTAACTATTTGTATATTTATGTGAATATACATCCCCGAAATTGATTTATATTACGCTTACGCAATTTGGTAAAATTGTGCAAAACGACCGGACGGAGTCCGACAGAAAATACGACGTTGGTGAAAACATTTTTGTAAATAACTTGAATCCATTTTTAGAAGTTATTTATCATATATTATTATTATTATATAATAATACCCGAAAAACCTAGACGTTCCGATTAAAACGTCTCAAACGTAACGAAAACGCGTAGAACGCGCCTGACAATCGAACGAAATTCAAAATACACTTTTGAATCTAAAATATATTAATTAGTGAAAAGTTATCAATTAATATACCGTATCTTTAAACGATAACTAAAAACGTCCAAATAAAACGTCACGCGATTTAAAATCCGTACAACGAACGCGCAAATCGAGATTTCTAATTTAACGAATCATTTTTCTAAATGTTTTTCAAGTATTTAGATTAAATACTTCAAATAAAATATTGAAACTTAAATCGTTACTTAAAAACGCGTATTAAACGTTTAACACCAAACCGAGCGAGTAAACGAACGTAAAACGCAACAAATTAAGCTAGGAATGAAAAATGACCATAATGCCCTTGGTGGGGCCCATGAGAACGACCAGCCACCCCTCTCCTCCCCTTTTTGCTGCCCATTCCCCTCCCCCATTCAAATTTCATGCAAGGATATCAATTCCACACTCCACCTCACTCCTCATTCTACACTCCACCCATTTCCACTTTCTCTCTATTCTCTCTCACACTCTTCCTCTCTCTAAACTCCAGAAAACTCAGTCCCTTTCACCACCCAAGAACCACCATTACCACCACCACTAAATCACTATCAACCACCACCATTTGCTAGGGTTTTTCAAGCTCAAGAGCATCATCTTCCTCATCATCACTTGTTATTCATCTTGTTGGTATAAATCACCTAAACTCTTCATTAGTTTTACTTACATAATGTTTATTTACATGTTATTAAGCTCATCCAACAAGTTGATGTCCAAAATATATGTTAAAATACGTTTTTATGAATTTATACACAAAGGTATACAATCTGTCCAGAAAAGTCAGTTTAGTAAATCGACCATAACTTGAGTTCTACAAAGAATTAGAAGATGCATTTTTTCTAAAAGTTGCGTATTGAAAAGATCTACAAATAGTTCTTCTATAGATCTTTCCAGAAATCTACGTACTTTCACATAAATACGAATCTATGCGACTGGTCTGCATGTGCTTGAAAACTGAGTATGGTTCTACCCATAAATTTTATACCTATCAAGATGGACACTATAATTACTGGAAAAATTAAGTTAACCTCTAGACACATGGTAGAACAACTGGTAAAAATTTTGGACTTTAACTCGGAATATAACTAGTTAAGAAAAATAGAGGAAGTGAACCGACAAAACCGAAAAACATAAGTATGGACTGTTTTTGGACTTTTATAAAATCCAAGACTTTTGGTGAACTCCGACATGAACCGACAACATATTTAGACCTTATAAACTGATATTTGGGTTGGGTGAAAGTTTCGGGTCAAACCGAGTAAGTTTGACCAAGTCAACAAAAGTGGCTCGTTTTCGAAAAACTTACTATATTTGGAAAGTGGTAACAAAAATGGGTTTGGGTGACTTAATTAGTAACTTGGATCAAAAACTAATTTTAGAAAGTTTCCCGAACGAAAACCGACACTTAGAACAATTGGATATAAAATTGAAAATTAGATCAGGCGTAAGTGCCGCCCTACCAGCGACACTTACTCAAGTGACGCCTATAGCGTCACTTACCATTAGTGACGCCTGAACCAAGTGCTGCATATAGCGTCACTACCCCAAGTGACGCTGCCAACTTAAAAATCACATTTAACGTCACTTGACCTAGTGCCGCTAACCAACTAAGTGACGCCCCTAAGTGACGCCCTGAGTGACGCCCTAAGTGACGCCTAAACAGAAACTTTAAAACTAGATTTCACACTAAGTGTTGAACTTCATGTAACATCTAAACTTATACGATATAACTCGATAACACATAAACATGCTTTGTAAGCACACGATACAACATCATAATGATAATGTCTTAACGAATTATTATTACAAACTTTCACCAACGGGTCGTACACGTTTTTGATAAACGAACTTGAACTACTATTTGGACATACTAGTTGATGAACTAGCTTTAGGTGGACATAAAACCCCCACCTACCCGATTGGATTAAGTGGACATTAACCCCCACTTATACAATCGCTATAGATGGTCTTTTGAGACATCTACTTATACAACCTCATACGTTTAGGGCGTTAGGAGGTTGCACACGGGAACGAGAACACCCACTACTTGCTAATATTTGATATTGCTTGCTACCTGCTTAACTCTGGTGAGTTTCATAGCCCCTTTTTACTTGTTTTAAATTGTTTTGGGGGAGAATACATACATACATGTTTTATACAACTGTCTTTATATATGTTTTATACAACTGTTGTTGTGCAACTATTTTTATACAACTGTCTTTATACATACTTTATACAACTGTTGTTGTGCAACTATTTTTATACAACTGTCTTTATACATGCTTTATACATGCTTTATACAACTGTTGTTGTGCAACTATTTTTATACAACTGTTTATAAACAATGGGAAACAAAGGAAAACAAAGGATAACAAGGATAACGCATGAGTGAGACCATAATCCAACAAAGCCCTCGCACATCGTAGTTCGTTAATTTTGAAGCGTGAATATTATTGGATAGATCTATCGGGGATTGACACCCCCGTCCGGGTTAGGTTGCTCTAACTGGTCAAACGGACGCAGTATTATTTGTTTAAACGAGTGTTACGGATTAGACACTCGTCGAGGCAACAACAAGGGTTAAGCTTCGAACTATGAGCTCATGACGCAAAGGATAACAAATGAAAACAAAGGATAACAAGGTTAACAAAGGATAAAATGATACTTTTTACAACTGTTTTCGCATTCGTGCAATGCAAAAGAAATCGTGTGTTTCATACTTATGTTTTCAGCTGTTTAAACCTATGAATTCACCAACTTTATGTTGACCCTTTTAGTATGTATTCTCAGGTTTACAGACGCAGTAGGACTACCTACAGGAAACAAGACAGTAGGATGCTTTTGGGAAGCATAGCTCGAGTCGCATATTTTCAAAACAAGAGATTTAATTGCATTCCTATATTTTATAGTTATAACTATGTAAATCTGCTTATATCATGCGAACTCCAGATGCTTTTGTAAACATTTAACTTATGGTAATGTAACTATTTTTCAAACGTCTCATGTAGAGGTCGTTTGCTTCAATCTTTGTGTTGTGATATTTAATTTGGTCGGCGCCCCCGTGACACCTCCCACTTCCGCTGCCACGTGTTTTGGGGGTGCGACAGATGAACACGTTACTAACCACTGGATAATAGCTTTACCCACAGGACAATAAAATAGATCGGTTTAGATCGAACATAACGAGACCATTTCTTAAAGAAATCTTGCAGTTCTTAAGCCCAAAACGAAGTTTAAGATGTCTAGTTTCATAACCGTAAGCCTTTTGTGTCAATTCATCCATTTAATATTTTTAAGAAACAAAATAAAAGTACATGTACTCTCTGTACCTCCTGACCAGAAACCTGTGTACACTTGTAAACGGGATATCTCGTAAACTAAGCCAAATAAACGAGTGAGACCAGTTGGTATTGATAGATAATTGTGTTAGCTTTAATTTTCCTACTCACACATTCTGTGGATTTTTATAAAACTTAAGTTATGAATTTTCAAATTAATGCATGTCACTGAACTCACTTGTTTGACACCCGACACTTTCCAAATTTTTATCTCGAGTTCTGTTTATCCAGTTCACATGTAAAAAAAGAACGTCATATAAAAATTTCATGAATTTTAGCTAAATTTTACTTGGTCAAATAATTAATTGAAGTCGGATGAAAAATATAACTGGACTTTGACATTCTGTCCGTGAATCCCATTATCCGACAATGCCTATTGTCGGATAATGCATTCCGTGAATACCATATTGTCGGAATGCACATTCCGTGAATCCTAACCCATGGACTTCGAAATTGTCGCATGAAAACCCGAACCCACCCATATTGTCGGATAACCCGACCCGTTTACATTGTTGGATAAAAACATTATTGTCGGAATAAACTCAATTAAAATCCTTATTATTATCGTATATTATTATTGTCGGAGTTAATCACGGAAGAATCTAAACTCTTAATGTCGGAATAGTAATTGACGGATAAATTAAAACCATAGTATCGTATGTATTGTCGGAAGAAATCAAAAACCGAATGGTTTCATAATTGTCGGATAAACACACTTAAACAAATAAAAGTCTTACTGTCGGATAACCAAATCACGGACCTGTTGATCCTTCTAGCGTGCATTGTCGGATAAATATAATCACATAAATACGTGTCTCTATTGTCGCATACGGTATTCTCGAAACAATATATATCTATATACCTACAAGTACACCAGCACAGGAACTACACGAGGAAGTAATAAAATAAAACCAAACATATGATGATAACACCTTGAGAGTATGATTAATGTAAACTATCACCAACGGGCCATACCTATTTTAAAAACATAAACCCAATGATGTGGACATAACTAGTGGGATGAACACTAGCATGGATGGTCTTACGGGACATCTACTTATATAACCTTATATGTCGAGGACATTAGAAGGTTACGGGTTCGGAAAACCTACCAGCTGTTTAGCACTCTACTTACGTTTATAGATATAAACGCGAAGACTCAGGTGAGTCTCATAGCCCCTCTTTACTGTTTTTACCCAGGGGTGGGATTACATGCTCGATTTTGTTTTACATATGAACACAAGTACAAAACCTCGATATATCGATTGCATGAGTTGTTTTATCTCATCATGAAGTCCCTCACAACATAGTTTATTTATATTGTGATAGCGTGAATGTTAGTGTATGGTACCATATGGGATTGACAATCCCCGTCCGGGGTAGTCGCGCTACCACGACTGCGGTCGAACGGACGCATTTTCATTTGTTCATACATGTGTAGATTAGGCACATGTCGGGGGTAAACTCGATCAGGTCCTTGAATGTGGATCCTGGCACACTCAGTTAAGCTCAAACTATGTGCTCATGGCAATTATATACACTCATATTTTATTTGCATGTTTGCAAATCACTAAACTAAATCTTGTGGTTCATAACTTGGATTTCATCGATTTACACCTGTGAGCTCACCAGCTTTCTAGCTGACCTTTTAGCATGTATTCTCAGGTGCCCAGCAGAAGTAGATCTGCTCAGGATATTTTAGCTCGAGTCGCATTCAGATTACAGAAGATTCACATGCATTTCTACATTTTGTACAATTAGATATGCCTTAGAATCTTTTACATTTAACTAAGAGCTTTTGTAACAAGAACAACAATGTAAAAATTTTATATTGACTATGCAATGGTTTTACATGACGCATTTAGAGTCGTTCGCTTTATCTTATGTGCTTTGTTATTGATTAGTAACACCCAAATCTTGCTTCCGCTAAACAATAAATTTGGGGGTGTTACAGATTGGTATCAGAGCCTAAGGTTATAGTGAATTAGGTTGCATTTAGTGAGCCTAGACTATGACCATTAGGCAGTGTTCCTTATTAGGTATGATGAGGTTCAGAGGCCACATGATATTGGGTTAATTCTATATAGCCTGATCAACTACGTATAATTAAAAGAATATGATGTGGGATCTGAAAGGAATCATGACCGAACTGGACTCATTAGTAGACTCTGACCACGAGAGAAACCGGGACTTAAACTTGTACGTGTAAGACACCCTAGGCTATTATGTGATATACTTATATATACATAGATAGGCCTCACTCTTTCTATGACTTGTCTCAGAATGGCAAACTCATCACACAATTCATCACACACTCAATCTGGGTCGCAGAACCCGAGGGTAGCTAGGAGGAACAACATGTTGCCTCGAGCTGGCCCGTATCCAAACAACCTCACTCTGCCGGCCTTGGCTGCTAGGCTAGACCGTCAGGAACAACAACTCCGCACCATGGATATCACCTTGCAGAAAACTAACGAAAACTGGAGACTCACAGCACTCGAACGAATCAACCAAGTCGCCGAGGATCACGAAAACACTGTTAACAATACGAACATACTCTACAACCAAGTGGTGGAATCAAGGGTGGAAAATGGACACTTACGGCACAGAGTAGAGCAATGTGAACAACGCTTGCAAGAAGCCGAAGAATACTCAAAGATGCTGGTACAATGTTTGACCCTAGTAGAAGACAACGCCCGACAAACCAGCAGACTTGCCACCACTGTGGACCGACTTGTCACTCTAATGGAAAGGATAGACCTGCGTTAGAACTAGGGTGACCATCATCTTGTGATCTATATCTATCTATGTAAAACTTCTAAATCATGATTCCCGAGACTCTAATTAGAGATTTTCTATAATCATTCAACTTCGTGTTACGTATTGACAGTTTCTTTCACTGTTTCTGCTTTATGATTATTTCTTACAATGTTGCACATTACCGCTTAAATATGTGTACATCTATCGAGCTTATTATTTTGGTACTATTTCTCATGTACCTTTCATTTATCTTTTGAAGAACTATGCCACCAAAGAAGAAGAGTTATAGTGATGCTGAGCTTGTTGCCATAGTTTCCCGAGCTGTGGCCGAAGCCTTAGCTACTAGAGACTCCCCTCAAAACTCAAGCAGGAATACTAATGCACCGGAAGTCACACCTGTTGTCAAGCCTTGTTCTTACAAGGACTTTCTTAGCTGCAAACCCTTGAACTTCAAGGGCACGGAAGGTGCCATCGGTCTAATCAAATGGATTGAAAGGACCGAGTATGTCTTTGGCTTGTGCAACTGCACGGAGGACAACAAGGTCAAATTTGCTGCATACACTTTCCAAGAGTGTGCTCTCACCTGGTGGAACACTCATGCCAGTTCTGTGGGAATCGAGGTGGCTAACCAACTCCCATGGGCAGAGCTGAAGAAAATGCTTAGGGATGAATACTGTCCCACTGAAGAGCTCCACAAGTTGGAGGAAGAATTCCGCCACTTAACTGTTCAAGGAAACGACATTGCTGGTTACACCACCAAGTTCCAACAACTTGCCCTTCTATGTCCGGGTTTGGTTGACACGGACGAAAAACGCACCAAGAAATATATCTACGGCCTCCCAGAAAGCATTCAGGGAAATGTCGCCTCATCAAGGCCAACCACCATCCACAGTGCCATTCGGCTGGCACATGAACTCATGGCTATGATAGTCAGCCGTGAAACATCAACTACCTCCTCTAACAACAAGAGGAAATTTTCTGGAAACCCTAACAACCTACCAACCTTCAGAAAGCCCAAGACTGTCAGGGCTTACTCCTCTGGACTTGGGGGCAAGAAAGGTTACATTGGGAGCAAACCTCATTGCTCGAAGTGTGACCGCCATCACGAAGGTCCTTGCAGTACTCCTTGCAACATCTGCAAGTGGTACGGGCATTCTAGCAAGGACTGCCGAGCCCCCAGAACCAACAACAACAACCGCAGCAACAATAACAACTCTAACCAACCCAGAGCCTGCTTTAAATGCGGTCTCGCCAGGCACTTCAGAAATTACTGCCCGAAACTGAAGAATGGAAACAATAGCAACAACAATGCAAGGGGAAGAGCCTTTGTTCTGAATTCGGGAGATGCCCGTCAAGACCCGAATGTGGTCACGGGTATGTTCCTCCTCAATGACCTTACTGCCTCTGTTCTTTTTGATACCGGTGCTGATAGGAGTTTTATTTCCCATGAATTTTGCCCACTGCTTGACATCATACCTGTTGCATTAAACGATAAGTATATTGTTGAATTAGCTAACGGTAAACTCATTGAGACCGACAGTGTCATACCTAATTGCACTCTAAACCTCGCCGACGAACTTTTCTCTATCGACCTTATACCCGTCGAGATCGGGAGCTTTGACATCATTGTCGGAATGGACTGGTTGTCCAAACACCGAGATGAGATCGTTTGTTTTGAAAAAGTCATCCGTATTCCCCTCGCTGCTGGTAGAACCTTAGTCATACAAGGGGAGACCAGCAGAACGGGACTGAACATCATCTCTTGTCTGAAAACCCGAAAGTTTCTCAGAAAGGGGTATCCTGCCATCCTCGCACACATCACAGAGAAAAAGTCAGAAGAGAAACAACTTGAGGATGTGCCAATCGTTAGAGACTTTCCCAAAGTCTTTCCAGAAGAACTACCTGGTCTACCTCCACCCAGACAGGTTGAGTTCTCAATCGATCTTGTGTCGGGTGCCGCGCCAGTAGCCCGAGCACCTTACCGCTTAGCCCCATCTGAACTTCAGGAGCTTTCCACCCAACTACAGGAGCTCCTGGATCGAGGATTCATAAGGCCGAGTTCCTCACCTTGGGGAGCCCCGGTCTTATTTGTGAAAAAGAAGGACGGTTCCTTCCGAATGTGTATCGACTACCGGGAGTTGAACAAATTGACCATCAAAAACAGATATCCACTCCCTCGTATTGATGACCTATTTGACCAACTGCAGGGGTCGAGTATTTATTCGAAGATTGACCTTCGGTCAGGTTATCATCAACTTCGAGTTCGCGACACCGACATTTCGAAAACTGCTTTCCGAACTCGTTATGGGCATTATGAATTTCAGGTGACGCCTTTCGGTTTAACAAACGCACAGGCTATATTCATGGACCTTATGAATCGGGTTTGCAAACCTTATCTCGACAAGTTTGTCATTGTCTTTATCGATGACATTCTCATCTATTCGCGCAACGAACGAGAACACGCACAACACCTTAAAACCATCCTAGAGCTATTTAAGCACGAGGAGTTATATGCCAAATTCTCCAAGTGTGAGTTCTGGATACAATCCGTTCAATTCCTTGGACATGTTGTTAATAGTCAAGGAATTCACGTCGACCCATCGAAAATCAAGGCTATCAGAGACTGGCAAGCGCCAACTACTCCGACTGAGGTACGCCAATTTCTAGGGTTGGCCGGGTATTATTGGCGATTCATTGAGAATTTCTCCAAAATAGCTCAACCTCTCACGACACTGACTTAGAAGGACAAGAAGTTCAATTGGACTGATAAACAGGAGTCAGCATTCCAGCTATTAAAAATCAATCTTTGCAGTGCTCCGATTCTATCTTTACCCGAAGGCACCGATGACTTCGTGGTATATTGCGACGCTTCTCATCAAGGTCTCGGTTGTGTACTGATGCAACGAGACAAAGTTATCGCTTATGCTTCGCGGCAGCTCAAAACTCATGAAAAGAACTACACCACCCACGATCTCGAATTAGGAGCTGTTGTCTTTGCTCTCAAAATCTGGAGGCATTACCTCTACGGCACTAAGTGCACAATCTTTACCGACCATACGAGCCTTCAGCATATATTTAACCAAAAGGATCTCAACATGAGACAACGTCGATGGGTCGAGTTACTCACTGATTATGACTGCGAGATCCGTTATCATCCTGGCAAGGCAAATGTTGTTGCCGATGCCCTCAGCCGTAAGGAGCGTGTAAAACCACTTCGAGTCCGAGCTCTCAGTATGACTATTCATAATGACATCACCATTCAGATTCACGCTGCCCAACTCGAAGCTTTGAAACCCGAGAATGTTAAGAATGAAGCCTTGCGAGGCATGGATAAGCAATTTGAAATCAAGCCTAACGGAGTTAGGTACTTCATGAACCGAATCTGGTTACCCGCTTTTGGAAACCTGCGAGACTTAGTGATGGATGAAGCTCATAAGTCCAAATATTCTATCCATCCTGGATCCGATAAAATGTATCACGACATCAAGGAATTCTATTGGTGGCCGAACATGAATGCCGAAATTGCCGGCTATGTCAGCAAGTGCCTTACCTGTTCCAAGGTCAAGGTTGAACATCAAAAACCTTCCGGATTGCTCCAACAACCCAGTATTCCCGAGTGGAAATGGGAGCAAATCACTATGGACTTCATAACTAAGTTGCCAAAGTCACCGAGCGGTTGCGATACCATTTGGGTGATCGTCGATCGTCTCACTAAATCCGCTCACTTCCTTGCAATCAAGGAAACCGATAAAATGGAGCGCCTTTCGCAAATCTATGTCAAGGAGATCGTTACCCGACACGGTGTCCCAATCTCAATTATCTCTGACAGAGACGCTCGCTTCACATCTCACTTTTGGCAATCACTTCAGAAATTGTTGGGTACCCGTCTCGATATGAGTACCTCATACCATCCTCAAACTGAGGGCTAAAGTGAACGGACCATACAGACACTGGAAGATATGCTACGAGCTTGCGTAGTTGATTTCGATGCCAACTAGGAAAGACATCTGCCATTGTGCGAATTTTCCTACAATAACAGCTATCATGCCAGCATAAAGGCAGCACCATTCGAGGCATTGTACGGTCGTAAGTGCCTATCACCGATTTTCTGGACCGAAGTGGGAGACAGCCAACTCACTGGTTCCGAACTCATACACGAAACCACAGAGAAAATCTCTGAAATTCAGAACCGACTCAAAGCTGCCCGTGATCGTCATAAAAGTTATGCTGACGTGAGACGCAAACCACTCGAGTTCCAGGTTGGGGATCGAGTACTCTTGAAAGTATCTCCTTGGAAAGGCGTGATTCATTTTTGCAAACGCGGGAAGTTAAACCCCATATACATTGGACCCTTCGAGATCCTCAAAAGAATCGGCCCCGTGGCTTATCGATTGCAACTGCCATCCGAACTCAGCAGTGTGCACCCTACTTTTCACATTTCAAATTTAAAGAAATGTCTGTCTGATGAGACACTTATTATCCCCTTCGACGAGATTCGGGTCAACGAAAAGCTTCACTTTGTTGAAGAACCTGTCGAAATCATGGACCGGGAGGTCAAACAACTTAAACAAAGTCGTATTCTCGTCGTTAGAGTCCGGTGGAATTCGCGGTGTGGTCCGGAATTCACTTGGGAACGGGAAGACCAAATGCGACTCAAATATCCACACCTGTTCACAGACTCCCCTCATACCACGACTCAGAACTCAATTTCGGGATGAAATTCTTTTAATAAGGGGAGAATGTAACACCCGACAAATTAGGACTATAATTAGTGCCTAATCTTAAGCGTAAATACATGTAATTAAGATTAATTATGTGTATCATTATGTGTATTAACATATTTTAATATATGTACACACGTATGCGATTTGATTAAATCGTGCGATTCGGGTGAAATCCAAATCACCTCAAATATGGACGTTGGTGAAAAATTTGTCATAAGTAATGTGAACCTATTTGGTAAGTGAATATTCGTTATTTATTTCATAATAATAAACTAAAACTACCACGTTGGTTTAAAACGTAATTTATCCAAGAAAATGCGCACATCGAGCAAGGCACCCGAACGAAATCCCAAAATGTATTCTCGGTAACTCACCTAAGAGGCCAAAAATTAATTAGTCACTCGGAATATCAATTACATATCAAAATTTAACACGAAGAAATCGAACACTAAACAACACGTTCTAAACCGCGTGATTTAACATCTAACCGACAAATAAACGTAACCCGAACTCGAGGGACAAGACCAGGCCTAACCCTTCTCATTTAACCTAACTATAAAAATAACTTTCCTTTCTAATCCCCTCATTTTAACCATTTCCAACCTCTCTCTACCTCACCCATTTCTCTTCCCTCTTCTCACTAAAACGACCAGGAACCTCCACCACCACCTTCACCCACCTCTTCCAAGGAAATCTAGCAACCACCATCACCCTCCATCACCTTCGTTCATCGGTTTTGCAAGGAGAAGCCAGAATAACGCATAGCAGCAACACAGCTTACCATTTCGACTCTAACTCAGCTTTGGCTTGGTATAAATCTTTCCTTTTCTTTAGATTTACTTAGATTAAGCTTATGAACATGTTGGTGCTTCATATCTACTGATTTATGTCCAAAATATTGCTTAATAATCGGATGAACATGTTACTAACCACTGGATAATAGCTTTACCCACAGGACAATAAAATAGATCGGTTTAGATCGAACATAACGAGACCATTTCTTAACGAAATCTTGCAGTTCTTAAGCCCAAAACGAAGTTTAAGATGTCTAGTTTCATAATCCGTATGCCTCTTGTGTTAATTCATCCATTTAATATTTTTAAGAAACAAAATAAAAGTACATGTACTCTCTGTACCTACTGACCAGAAACCTGTGTACACTTGTAAACGGGATATCTCGTAAACTAAGCCAAATAAACGAGTGAGACCAGTTGGTATTGATAGATAATTGTGTTAGCTTTAATTTCCCTACTCACACATTCTGTGAAGTTTTATAAAACTTAAGTTCTATTTATCCAGTTCACATGTAAAAATATGATTTAGAAAGCTAAGACATAGGGGAACGTCATATAAAAATTTCATGAATTTTAGCTAAATTTTACTTGGTCAAATAATTAATTGAAGTCGGATGAAAAATATAACTGGACTTCGACATTCTGTCCGTGAATCCCATTATCCGACAATGCTTATTGTCGGATAATGCATTCCGTGAATACCATATTGTCTGAATGCACATTCCGTGAATCCTAACCCATGGACTTCGAAATTGTCGCATGAAAAGCCGAACCCACCTATATTGTCGGATAACCCGACCCGTTTACATTGTCGGATAAAAACATTATTATCGGAATAAACTCAATTAAAATCCTATTATTATCGTATATTATTATTGTCGGAGTTAATCACGGAAGAATCTAAACTCTTAATGTCGGAATAGTAATTGACGGATAAATTAAAACCTTAGTATCGTATGTATTGTCGGAAGAAATTAAAAACCGAATGGTTTCATAATTGTCGGATAAACAAACTTAAACAAATAAAAGTCTTACTGTCGGATAACCAAATCACGGACCTATTGATCCTTCTAGCGTGCATTGTCGGATAAATATAATCACATAAATATGTGTCTTTATTGTCGCATACGGTATTCTCGAAAAAATATATATCTATATATCTATATACCTACAAGTACACCAGCATAGGAACTACACGAGGAAGTAATAAAATAAAACCAAACATATGATGATAACACCTTGAGAGTATGATTAATGTAAACTATCACCAACGGGCCATACCTATTTTAAAAACATAAACCCAATGATGTGGACATAACTAGTGGGATGAACACTAGCATGGATGGTCTTACGGGACATCTACTTATATAACCTTATATGTCGAGGACATTAGAAGGTTACGGGTTCGGAAAACCTACCAGCTGTTTAGCACTCTACTTACGTTTATAGATATAAACGCGAAGACTCAGGTGAGTCTCATAGCCCCTCTTTACTGTTTTTACCCAGGGGTGGGATTACATGCTCGATTTTGTTTTACATATGAACACAAGTACAAAACCTCGATATATCGATTGCATGAGTTGTTTTATCTCATCATGAAGTCCCTCACAACATAGTTTGTTTATATTGTGATAGCGTGAATGTTAGTGTATGGTACCATATGGGATTGACAATCCCCGTCCGGGGTAGTCGCGCTACCACGACTGCGGTCGAACGGACGCATTTTCATTTGTTCATACATGTGTAGATTAGGCACATGTCGGGGGTAAACTCGATCAGGTCCTTGAATGTGGATCCTGGCACACTCAGTTAAGCTCAAACTATGTGCTCATGGCAATTATATACACTCATATTTTATTTGCATGTTTGCAAATCACTAAACTAAATCTTGTGGTTCATAACTTGGATTTCATCGATTTACACCTGTGAGCTCACCAGCTTTCTAGCTGACCTTTTAGCATGTATTCTCAGGTGCCCAGCAGAAGTAGATCTGCTCAGGATATTTTAGCTCGAGTCGCATTCAGATTACAGAAGATTCACATGCATTTCTACATTTTGTACAATTAGATATGCCTTAGAATCTTTTACATTTAACTAAGAGCTTTTGTAACAAGAACAACAATGTAAAAATTTTATATTGACTATGCAATGGTTTTACATGACGCATTTAGAGTCGTTCGCTTTATCTTATGTGCTTTGTTATTGATTAGTAACACCCAAATCTTGCTTCCGCTAAACAATAAATTTGGGGGTGTTACATACGGCTAGATACGCGTAGGTTCGAGGTTATTCGAATAATAACGGTTGATTTGGGATTGTTGTTACATGATTTGTTGCGTAAAAATGATCAAAATCATACTCTGGAAGTTTTTGGGTTTGTTTACGTCCGTAATCTTAGGGTTTAGACGTTCAAAAACCTAAAATTTTCATTTTTGGGGTTTTCAGCCGATTCAGCGAACTGAAGTGGCAAACTGAGATTCTGCGATTTGAGTTTGTCCTACGAACTGAGTTGCAAAGCGAACTGAGTTCTTCTCTGCGAACTGAGTTCTCCCCTGCGAACTGAGTTCATTCTGCGAACTGAGTTCTCTCCTGCAAACTGAGTTCATTCTACGAACTGAGTTCTCCCTTGCGAACCGAGTTCATTCTGCGAACTGAGTTTCTGCGAACTGAGCATTCTGCTTATTTGTTAATTTCTGGAATTTGCAACAATGTCTGACATAAGTAAGATGATTGAGATGGATCATGAGGTTGGGAAATTTAATGTTCCTTTTATATTGCTCCGACTTGAAGACTACTATGGATGGAAAGACAGATTTGAATCACACTGTCGGTTCCATGACTTGTCTATTTGGATGTGCATTAAGAATGGATATACTGCACCTTCTGCTAAGGTTGGTAGTAAGACAGTTGCACTTACCTATACTCAAATGAGTGATGAAGTAAAGAAGGATTATCAAATTGAGAATAAAGCTCATTCTTCAATTAAAATGAGTCTTCCAAAAGAAATCAACCATCAGTTGAAGTCTTTTCATACTGCTAAAGAGCTATGGGAAGCTCTAGAGAAAAGGTGTGATGGAAGTCCTCAAGTTAAGGCAGGTAGGTGTAATCTGTTGAAGAAACAATTCATAGTTTTCAAAGCTATGAAAGGTGAAGATCTTGATGCATATGCCACCAGATATTACCATCTGTTAAGTGAGCTAGATGACCACGGCATTACCTATTCTAATACGGAGAAGACTGACAAGTTTATTGAGAGTCTTCCTTCGAAATGGGAAATGTATGGAGTTATGCTTAAAGATAAAGATGAGCGTTATGCAGCTATGTCTTTGGAGCAAGCAATTGACAAGCTCCGCGGATATGATTTCACAAAGAGATCAAGAGATACTGATCCTGATCAGGTACAGAATCCTGAGCTTTATCATGGAAAAACTACTATCTCTAACAGTTCTTCCAGTTCGACCACTGCTTTACTAGTTGGTGATACTGGAGTAACTGGTGAAATATTATCTGAAGACTTATGCTTTATAAGCTCATCCGGTGGTGAAGCAAAAAGCAAGACAACTGGGAAGTCAACTCAAGAGCATCACAAAATACCTATGAGTGTGAAATCCGCTGAACAACAACTTTCAGTTCTTGCTTCATTTGTTGCTTCATATGAAAATTACATCCAGGGTAAGATCAATAATCCAGCTACTTTTGATGAGGATTATGATCAAGTAGACCCCGACAACTTAGAAGAAATGGATCTCCAGTGGCAACTTGCTATGGTGTCAAGGAGAGGTAAAAATTTCTTAAAGCGTACTGGAAGAAAGATGGTGGGAAATAAAGTTGGGTTTGATAAATCCAAAGTAAAATGTTTTAACTGTCAAGGTTATGGACATTTTGCTAGGGAATGTCAAAGACCCAAAACTGAGAAATCTGCAAATCCAGAAAAACCAAGTGCTTCTTTGTCTTCTAAAACCTTGGTAGTTCAACAACTGGATGGTTCTTATGACTGGAGAGCTTTGTCTGAAGGAGCTCTAATGGCTGAAATTGAAGATCCAGTTCAGACTGAGGGGACACCATCTTACATCTACTGCTGAGGATTATCAAATGAAGATTCCTGATTTGAAGATGCTGGCAGTTGAAGATGATGTGTTGGACTTGGGATCAACTGAAGATCTATGTCCAGAAGACTTTGTTGCACAAATGGCTGAACTCCAAACTGAAAAGAAACGGGTATGTCTTGATGTTCCTACACTTATAGATGTATGTCAGTTAGTGACTAGTTTACAAGCCCAGGTTAACGTCTTTGCTGAATCACATAAGGCTTTAACATCTGAACTAGAACTGGCCAAAATTGATGTACGTAGGTTAAGTGAGGACAAGCTAGACCTTAAGAAACAGATTAAGTCCTGCACATCTGATAAGACTGTACTTAGGAATACAATAAATGAACAATCTGTGACAATAGATGGTCTTTATTTAAACCTAAAGGACTTAAATCAAGGAATAGCTGACAAGGACAAAGAATTAGTTGAATCTAAGGTCAAGCTAGTTGAGCTTAATCGTAAGTTTGAGAGTTATAGAACATCTTCTTTAACTATGTACAATATAATTGATGCTCAACGTAGTGTAAAGGACAAGACTGGCTTAGGCTATAGTGATGTACCTCCGCCTTTTAATGCTAATTACACTACTACTATTGTTGACCTAGAGATGATTGATGCAACTGCTAATTCTGATGTTAATGTACCCGTAGAATCTGAAGTCTCTAAGATACAGAAGGATGTTCCTAAAGAACAATCATCTAAAATTGGTAAGATAGCAGGTTTCACCAATGTACAATTTGTATTGGGTGGAATGCTGAATGATTCCAAAGTAGATGATAAGCTTATTAATGAACAGAATGACTCACCTTTAGTATCTAAGACTCAGATTGAAACTAAGGCAAAAGATGTTAAGTCACGTAGGCAGATGTCTTGCTTCTAATGCCATCAAAAGGGGCATGTGGCTTCTTGTTGTCCCAATAAGAAGTTGGAAGCAATTCATAAGCCTGTGAATAACGAGAAACCAAAACATGTAGACAGGCCTAGTACTAAACCTGGTTTGGGAAGCAAACCTGTGAACATGTTGAAGAGAGACAACACTAGTAGTGTCTCTCCACCTAAACCTAAGAGACCTTATTCTCAAAGTAATAATTCTGTCAATAAATCTAGAGATAAGACACCCTCAAGGTTTAGAACACCAAGTAGAAACCATAGTCAATATGAGAATGGTTCTACCTCTCATGCATAACAACACAGTCAAATGCCTAGGAGGTTTTCCACTCACTCTCCTCACAGGCATAAGACTATAAATCATCAACAATCTCAACCTCCAGTAAATGTCACCAAGACTCCCGATGGGAACAATTATGGTTATTTTAAGGAAGTTCAGATTGTAGATGATAAGGGATAACCCAAGACCGTAATGGCTTGGGTCTCTCTTGAAAAATAATTGTGTGCAACGTGTCATGTGCAGGAGCAAACTGTGAACAAGGACAGCTGGTGGTATGTAGACAGTGGATGCTCAAGACACATGACAGGCGAAAGAAGTCTACTGAAAGACTTCAAAGGTGGTTTGAAACAGCGAGTGAATTTTGTTGGGGATAAAGGAGGAGTGATTACGGGAAAAGGAAAAGTTTCAAATGGAACTTTGACTCTTGAAGATGTGAATTATGTTGAAGAACTAACTCACAACTTGGTGAGTGTTTCCCATGTCTGCGATAAAGGTCATCCAGTTCATTTTATAGAAAAGGAAGCCTTAGTCCTGAAGCCGGGATTTGTTATTCCCGAAGAATGGATACTAATGAGGGTTCCAAGGAAAAAGGACATCTATGCTATTAACATGGGTGTTCCAAATACTTCAAGGGAGTCTACATGTCTATTATCCAAGGCTTCTGAAGCAGATTCTATTCTATGGCATAGGAGAATGGCACATTTGAACTTTCGTAAAATGAATTACATAATCAAAAATGGTTTAGTTCTAGGTGTGCCACATAAACATTTTGAGTTTGAAGACAGGTGTGTTTCTTGTTTGAAAGGAAAACAACATAAGAAACCACACAAGCCCAAAACAGAAAACTCTATATCCTTACCATTTGAATTGTTACATATGGATCTCTTTGGCCCAATAAGCAAAAGAAGCATAGGTGGCAAATGGTATTGTCTAGTTGTTACAGATGATTTCTCTAGATTCTCATGGGTGTTCTTTTTGAAATCTAAGGATGAAACTCCAGGAATGCTTATGGAGTTCTTAGATTTAGTAGAGAATGTCTATAACACGAGAATTAAGAGAATTCGTAGTGATAATGGTACAAAGTTAAAAAATTCTACGTTGAATGTCTATTGCTTAAGTAAAGGAATTCAACATCAATTCAGTGCACCTTATGAACCACAGCAAAATGGTATTGCTGAAAGGAAGAATAGAACTCTTATTGAGGCAGCAAGAACCATGCTTGCAGATTCAGGGCTTCCGGTCATCTTTTGGGCTGAAGCAGTGAATACAGCATGTCATGTCTTGAATAGGGTTCTAACTGTTAAGAAACATAACAAGACTTGTTATGAACTTCTGAACAAAAAGAAACCTAATTTGAAGGGATTTGAGCCCTTTGGTGTCTCATGCATACTTTTGAAGACTAACAATCAACCTAAGTTTGGGGAAAAGGCTGATGAAGGATATTTCCTAGGTTATATTCCTAATTCACCAAACAAGAAGGTTTTCAATAAAGTCACTGGTCGTGTGGAAACTGTCTTCAACATTGAAGTTACAAGTTATACTCATGACAAACACAAGGGATTAGATTGGCAATTCGATTATTCAGATCTGTTTAAGTCATTTAAAGTCCCTCTAAGTGACTATGTGGTTAGTTCAGAAATCCCAGAACATTTATTGTACGGTGACGGGGACACAAACCTGACACATACATCGAATGCTTCTTCATATGGGACGTCTTCAAATAATCACTCGGCTAGTACTTCAAAAGAGCCATCAGTGGATAAACCTCAAGAGCAAGACAAGTTATCAGAAGTTACTCAAAGGGTATTAGATAATATCTTTACTCCTACAAGGGAACTGAGGGAAAAAATAACTTCTGATAAGATGTACAGTTCTGATGAGGATATGCCACCATTGGAAGAGATTGGTAACAATTTGGATGATGAGATACTTGTTGAGCCAGTAACTGTGACTAGAACAAGTAGGAATCATCCTGTGGAAAATATCATTGGTGATCAAAACCTTCCAATGTTAACCAGGAGTCAAGCTAAAGCTAGAACTTCTGAATACACTAGCTTATACGTTTCAATTAAAGAAACGGGGATTACAAATAAATGTCTTTATGCATGCTTTATCTCACAAGTTGAACCTAAAAATGTTCAACTAGCATTAAAAGAAAACTCGTGGGTAGAAGCTATGCAAGAAGAATTGACTCAGTTTAAAAAGCTGAATGTATGGGAGCTAGTTGACTTACCTTCTGGTGAGTATCCTAGTGGAACTAAATGGGTCTTTAAGTGCGAAAGAGACGATTGGGGAATTGTTACTTGCAATAAAGCTCGTTTAGTGGTCCAGGGATTCAATCAAGAAGAAGGAATAGATTACAACGAAGTGTTTGCACCTGTTGCTAGGCTTGAAGCAATAAGGGTATTCTTATCATTTGCAACTTACAAGGAAATTAAAGTGTATCAGTTGGAAGTTAAGAGTGCCTTTTTGTATGGCAAAGTACAAGAATTTGTGTATGTCTCTCAACCACCAGGGTTTGTTGATCCAGATTATCCAGATAGAGTATATCGCTTGAATAAGGCTCTATATGGATTACATCAAGCACCCAGGGCATGGTATGAGACACTATCAAAGTACCTTCTTGAGAATGGATTTACAAGAGGTTCAATTGATAGTACACTTTTCATTAAATGGAAAAAGAATGACTTTCTGCTCGTTCAAGTATATGTTGATGACATCATTTTTGGGTCTTCTGACGAAAAGATGTGTCAAGAATTTGAGAAAGTCATGCGAAAAAGATTTGAAATGTCTGCTATAGGAGAGTTGAATTTCTTCTTAGGATTACAAGTTGATCAAAAAGAAGATGGTATGTTCATTCATCAAAAAAAAGTATACCTATGAACTGTTAGAATGTTTTAAGATGGATGAAACACGCATAAATCATACTCCTATTTCAGAAAATCATGGACTTGGACCAGATACATCGAGTGACAAAGATGTGGATCCTACTCTTTATAGGGCCATGATTGGGTCATTAATGTATCTCACTGCATCCAGGCCGGATATAATGTTTGCAGTATGTATCTGCGCAAGATATCAAGCCTCACCTAAAGAGTCTCATATGCAAGAAGTTAAAAGAATCTTTCGTTACCTAAGAGGGAAATCGAAGCTGGGACTTTGGTATCCGACTGGAGGAGACTTGGATTTTATTGCTTCCACTGATTATGATTATGAAGGATGCAATCAGAATAGAAAGTCCACAACTGGTGGATGTCAGTTTCTAGGAGGAAGATTAGTGTCTTGGCAGTGCAAGAAGCAAACCTCAGTAGCCATTTCAACATGTGAAGCTGAGTATGTTGCTGCACGCAGCTGCTGCTCTCAAGTGTTGTGGATTCAATAGTAAATGAGAGATTATGGATTAAACTTGACCAACACTCCTATGATGATTAACAACGAATCCACAATATCAATAACCAATAATCCTGTAAAGCACAGCAAGACAAAGCACATTGATATCCATCATCATTTCATAAGAGACTGTGCTGAAAAGAAGCTTATACAGTTAGTCAAGGTTCCATCATTGGATAATTTGGCAGACTTGTACACAAAAGCTTTTGACAAGAATCGTTTTGAGACATTGGTTCAACTGAACGGAATGAAGAATCCAGAATAACTAGTCTTCCAAAGGAAATGTAATAGCTTAAGTCTTTCTATTCAAAATAAAAACAAACAAAGGGGGGGGGGGGGCGTATGGCATTCATTTGCTTGTTACCTTAGGGGAATCGCCTCCAATAAATGAACAACAGGAGTTCTTTTAGAAATTGTCTAAGTTTTTATTTGCAAAAACTTGGGAGATGATAGTACATTAGGAGAATAAGCTTAAGAATAATACCTTAAGTATTAAGTATGATGTGTTAATAGATTCCTATAGGTCATTCTAAGATAACGATTTTAACTAGAAATGGACTTATATTTATCTTATTATACACCTATATCCACTGATAATAACCCGTCTCATACTTCATATGTGATAAGAATAACTTTAGTCTAGTCAGCTTCATCATACGATATATTGATAGGCAGATTATGCTAGGATTTCCGAGCGTTTAAGAAATTCTAAATACATGTGTTTTATCTTTTGTGAAACTGCTATACCATGTATGACTCAAGTCTTAATTGTTAAATGATAGTACTTCCATGCACCGTTATCTAAAACAAAAACAAAAAGATACAAAGTCTTAAATGACTACAAGGTGAGTTATATGTCTCTAAAGAGCATCATTTAGTAACCTCTACCTTACATATAAAAGATACAAAGTATCTAATGTCAAGTGTAAGTTATATGCTTCTAAAGGACATCATTTAGTAACTTCTACCTTATAAAAATAGGATACAGTGTTATGAGTTGTACTTGAGTTTCTCAGTATATTGTATAGTAGAAAACAATAGATATTGTACACATTAACAATAAAAAGTTTGCTCGGAAATCTTTGTATAATTTGTTTATGTGGATCATAATATCGATAATCGTCTTGATCTGTCTATGACCTTTGAACATTCACCTTAGTGAATAAGTTCTAAAGAAATTCTAAGTTATTTTTCAACAATGTGTTATATCGTGTGGATAAAGGTAAATAAGATATAATTTTATAAATATAAGTTTATTACTGGTTAAAGTTGAAATTTTATTGTGCTTATATGAATTTTATGAGGTATGAATATTAACGATCGTCTTAGACTTATTAAAAATCAATTAAGTTTTGCTTATTCTTTCTAATATGATCCCTAAGCAGATAATTTTTAATTTTTGCTTAGTATTTTTGTTTACATTTTGATTTTGTAAAAGTCTATTTTATTATAACTCAATAAAGTTTTGGATTGATTTATTTATTGTGTTATCCTTTGGAATTAAGTTAACATTTTATCGTTCCGTGTTTGAATAAATGTGACAAAAACGCAATGGGAAGTTAATACATCTGACTAGTAAAAATAATTAAAAGTTCAATTTATATTTAAATATAAAATTGCAATTTTGGTCAAAACTGCGAAGTTGACCAGTCAACGTTGCGAGGTATAAAAGGGACAAGTCAAGCGACTCAAACCCACAATTTCCACACATTCTGCGAAGCGAAACCAAATCCCCTGCGAGACGAACATCTGCGAAGCAAAGCGAACCACTTATTCGGTTGATTTTCGATTTTCCAGACAGAGGAAGGGATTTTCACTTCGCGTTTCTCATACAACTTTTGATTACGCATCTAAAGAGGTATACCTTGTGGTTTTTAATCGATTATTTCACTTGTAATTGCTTGTTTTATGTTTTCGAAGGTTTCGGTTTGGTTTTTCATAAACTATACGTTAATTGATGAATTACAGAACGTAAAACTATAAACATATGATCTACAAGCCATTACGAACCTGTTTGTATCAGTTATTTGCTTTAAAATTTACATGATCATGGGTTTGAGTTTGAAAATCACAACAGTTGCGTCTGCGAAGTGAGATTCATACTCACTTCGCAACCCGCTCCTGCGAAGCGAACTCAATATTTGGGTTCAGATCGCAGATCAATTATGCGAAGTCAAAACTCGGATCGCAGGTTATTCTGCGAAATGAAACTCATTTTGCAGCTAATAATGGCGAAGTGAGTTGTAATGGTTGACTTTTATTGACCATTGGGAACTAAACTTCACTTCGCATAGGATTCCTACGAAGCGAAGTGACTTTTGTTAATTTTAATTTTTAACATTTTTAAATGTGATTTGTAAACTAAACATTTGATTTAATCGATATTTAGTTTACATAATATATGTTATAACTTGTTTTCGATTTGAGGACTTTGAGGTTACAAATAATTGACAAGTTAACCTTTCATTACATGATTAGACTTACGAACTTTGTTAATAAGTTAAATATATGTAATCACTTAGAACTTTTGAGTTAATTAATATCGAAAGTCTTCCGACTCATAGCGAAGTCGAGCGGCGTGTCCCGATAATTAATCGGCGGTATATTTACTCAAACTTTCTTTTATAACTAACGAATGTAATATAATTTAACAAATATAATTGAAAATTTAACTATGTTTAATTGTTCAATTAAGGTTTGTAGATTAAATTGTTAGTTAATAGTAAACTTAGATGTTTGATGATCAGTCGATCATAATACGTTAAAGTTTAAATTAACTAATGTTTGTTAGTTAATGCTAATTGCCATTTGTGTTATTTATAATAATAGATATGGTAGATAGAGCTTTTGCACCTGGACACAACATTCTGGTGAGTCTCGACACCAGTGAGCGGGGTGCTGAGCGATTTACTGAGATCTGGACGTTTTTGGCACGATCCAGGATTAGATATGCCATTACCGAGTCACCTTCTATATCTCAGAATATATTGACCCAGTTCTGGGACAATATTGAGTTCGATGATGCGGCTAACACTCCGGTTGTCCGAACACGGGTTAATGAACATCCCGTTGTCTTCTCTGCTGACGATCTACGCCATATTTTGAGATTAGGCATTGTAGAGCAGGAAGCTGGTCCATCTGCTTACTCGACGGATTTTATCGAGGGAGCTTTGGGCAGAATGGGATATTCTGGTCCCAGACGTGGACGTCAATTCATCAAGCCGTTCATTCTAGGGCAGTGGAGATTCTTACTCCACATCATTGTTACGATCTTCGGTAACAAGAAGGGAGGATACGATGAGCTTAGCCCTCAGTTATTTTCTGGGCTACTGTCACTGGTTTATAATAAACCATACAGTTTTTCTTCTTATATCTTCAGTTCATTTATCGGTCAGATCACTAGAGCAGTTAAATCAAAGTTTTTGATCTATCCACGATTTTGTATGCTGATTGTTCGCCACTGCATTCCGGATATGCCAACAGTTGCTCCGGATCGCTTTGTTGATCGAGTCAACTTGCGTACATACAATGCTTGTTTTCTCAATTCCTCGAGACGTCCAGACGTAGTGAAGCCGGAAGCGGTTGATTTATTTGGATATCTTCTTGAGGAGAAATATGTGGCTCCAACCAATGATGGGTGGTTAGATGTTGAGCCTGCTGTTGCGGTACCTGCACCTGTTGCTGATGTGGTTATTCATGAAGATCCACAAGAGCTTTTGGATGATGTTTTAGAACATCCGGGACAAAAGGTTGATGCAGAGGTTGCTGCACAGGTTGTGCAGGAGGTGCTAGTATAGCATGATGATGCTATTGATCCTGTTTTACAGGCTATTGAGCAGTATGTTGCACCACCTGAGGTAAATTTTATAATTATATAGTAATATAGGTACTTAGTTGTTTCATTATTATAATATTATTATATAATGCAAATGTTATAGATATTTAGTTAATTAGATAATGTTTCTGATTATAAAATATAAATATCATTATGATCAGGGAGCTGAGACTGCAGACCCAGAGGTCACTCGACCTGAGGGTGAGCAGGGACAACTTGATGGATCTGAGGGTTTACCTTCTAACGTATTTATCAGATTAATGATAAAAATATATAGAACTTGTATGATAGAGCTTCTAGCTAATCATAAATGTTTAATATGTTTAAAATTTAGGATTCTGATGTTGGTCCATCTGGAGGCCGTGATGGTGAGTCGGCTTCAGATGATGATGATAGTACTCCTTCTCCACCTCCATATGCTAGTTATATTAGATATCGATCTAGGATGATTCCAGATCCAGCTCTGAAGGAGAAGAGGAAGGCTAAGGAAGTCGACCCAGACTTCAGTATTATTGATGAGGGTCCTGAGGATGAGGATATATCTCTTATTTTTCAACGCAGGAAGCGTTCGAGGACTTTGACCATTAGAGATGGTAAATTTTAAATCTTTATTTTAAAGTTAGATAATTTTAACTTGTTGTTTATCAGGAGTTAAACTGAGACAGTTCATTCTGTAACAGTTTCTCAAGATACACCATAGGTGGAGTTAATGACACCGGTGGTTTCTGAACCTGTATCTGTACCGACTGAGGTATGATATAAAAGTTTAGTACTACAAGTATTATATAATTACTTAACAAATTGAGACAGAATAATCTGTAACAATTATTTTTCTCTATGTAATTGTATCTATCTTAATAGGCTGAGCTAAGGACAGAGTTACCGACACAAGAATCGGTTTCTCAGACTATCAAATAAGGGGTTGTGGAATTGGTGCGTTCTGCACAGTTTCCTACGACCAAGGCAAGCCGTTTTGCAGCTGGCCTTCTTACAACTGCCTTATCTCAGGCTATTCCACCACTTACTCGTGAGTCTTTTCTTGCTTCCATGACACCGCCTGGACCATCGACGATTCCAGTGACTCCTATGACTGATGCTGAAAGGATTACATCCTTAGAGTCTAGGGTAAAGGAGTTAGAGAAATTGACGGGATCGGTTCCACGGTTGTTAGCTGAGAATCTCTCTTTAGCTCAGCAGTTGGTCACTGTTAGTGAGTCTTATCGCACATTGATGAAGATTCATAACACACTGCTTGATGACTGCAGTGCCCAACGACTGAAGCTTGACAACTTCGAAGAACTTGTTTTGAGTTTACATCAGGAACAGTCAGCTCAGGGGGAGATTAGGGTTTATAAGGCAGCGTGCAAAGAAGATGAGTTGAAGCTGAAGAGGAGACAGGACAGAGATGATGATCCCAGTGTATCGAAAGATAGTGAGCTGACTGGTCCTTCAAAGACTAGTGAGCAAGCTACACTTCAGGGGGAGTCTTAGTCTGCTGGTATTGGTGCTAGTGCTGATGCTAGTGGGAGTGGAGCTGGTGAGAAGTAGTTATATTTTGTATTTGAAACTGATATACTTTTGTAATCTTAGATTGATTGTAATATTATTTATAATCTTTGAAAGATTAATGTTTTGTAAGTATATAAGTTATGTTGATATAAGATTTAGACTTGTGATTTAATAAATAACAAGTGAAAATTATATAAGATTAATTATATAAGATTTAAATTTGAGATGTTTTTATAACAAATTAAAATTATATATAAGATTAATGATTAAATGTACGATTGAGATAAATAAAAGAAATTCTTAGATTGATTCACGGAAATCAATGAAAGAATTTATATTATATTATCTAATTCGTGTTATTTAAAATGATTACAGAAAAGAATGTTGAAAGTGATTCTGATATTGAGATTGTCGATGAAGTTGAAGCGGAAGTTGATTATGATCTAGAGGAAGGTGAGTTTGTACCTCCTGAAGATTGGACTTCTGTTGTCAATATTGGGTTAGTTGAAGGTGTTGATCTTGATGCTAATATAGATGAACATATCATAAATCCTTCAAGGACAATTGTGACTATTCAGGATGAAGAAGAAGAAAGAGTTATAGATTTAGATGAATATCTAAATGAATCAACTGATTCTGACTTTGAAGAAGATCTTCCTGATTGTCATAAAGATAATCCGATCTTTAAGCCTTTGGAGAAGAAAAAAAAGGTGAAGACTGCAATTTCAGAAATTGATATTCCTGGAAAGCGAGTACCTAAGAAAGGTATAATCGGTTGGTATTATGACGCAGATTTAAAGCTTTTTGCAATAAAAAGATATGACGGTGTTGAATACTTTGAAAGAAAGCTTGCAGTTTTTAATTCTTTGCCGAGATTTGAAATACGAGACTTGGCTAGAATGGAAATGAAGAACCCTAGTAATGATCCTTATGGAAGATATGTCGAAAGGGTAATCAAGACTGAGGGTTGGTCAATGAAGTTTGAAAGAATTAAGCCAAGAGTCGGAAAAACTATCAAGTTAAAGGAAAGAAGTCAAAGAACGGGAAGACGACTGCGTAAAAAGATTTATCCAGCAGTTAAGTGCGTACAACAGATACCGTTAAAGCTTATGCCTCAGGATATTCTGGGAAATATGAAGAGATGGCATGTAGAAGCTGGAAATGGTGAAGCTGTGGTTTTTGAAGCTGATAATGAAGTTGAAGATGGAGAAAAAGAACTTTTGAGAATATATGATCATTGACACTTAGTGAATCTTTCCAAGAATGATCTGTTGATGTTATACAAGAACAGGATCACTGCTATTGAAGGTTGGGGAGATTTAGGAAGAGATTATTAGCTGATGGTTAAAACTTGCATTAAACTAAAGATGTATGCTGGGAGTAAAATTTACAAGTAAAGATCAAAGACATTTTTGAAGATATAGATGCTAGAGCTATTGTCAAGGGGGAGTCTGTTGGGACATGTTATTGTGACAACAGATCTAGCTTGTAATAGTACTAGAGATTATGTAATCAAGTTTGTAAATTGGTTTTGAATTGTAAGGAATATATTGGTTGGTAAACATTTTAGAGTTAAATATTAAATGCTGAAAAATGTTGACCATGTTTGACCAAGGACCTGCGATGCGAACTGAGTTGGGTTCGCAGGGCAGGTCTGCGAAGCGAGTCCAGTGGATTCGCTGGGCCAAGTTGGGCTGCGAACCGAGTAGGATCACAGAGCCCATAAGCTGTGAACCGAGACGTGTTTATTAACAAATTAGGTTTGAAACCTAATTAACTTTTGCCAATTGATAATTACGAATGAATTGAACTTTCCAGGGCTTTCAACATAATCTAAGGGTTAGGTATTGATCGATTAACATCAGTTATAATCAATACAAAACATATTAGATTATTGATTTCACTAATACTTGTGAAACAAACCGTTTACAATCCGTAAACACCGTATTAACGGATTCCGCACCTTAATACCTAAAGATAACCTTGTTATCGATCCTAATACATACGGACTTACAGTTAGTCTCCCCGGCAGCGGCGCTAAAAACTTAATGTGGCGTCGACCTTCGCAAGTGTGAATGATCACAACACCAATCGGTGGGTGTTTTAAATTTATATTTGCTGGGGTCTAAGTAAGACTTACTAATACTGAACCAAGGGCTAGTAGATGGTAAGTATGACCTAGAGTCGTTCTTAAAGAGAAACTAAATTGAAACGGAGGTGATCCAATCAATTGTTACATTCTAGTACAGGTTTTTTAAAAGAGTGTGTTGGGGGGTTTGGTTCAGTCAACTATGTAAAGTAAATAAATCGAATAAAATGTAATAATAAATCAGATAATGGAAAGTAGTATTTGTTGTGAGTTCATTAGCTAATAATATGGGATGATGAGTTTCATGGGAAAAATGATTAACTAAATTAGAATTATTTGCAAGATTCTATAACTTGTGGTATAACCAATAGATTCCCTATTAGTCGGTTATCAACTAATATGTCACGAGGAACTAAGGTGTCATGATTCGGATCAGACAGACGATGCTCAACTCTCCACACTCTCCTGTGAGGGAGTCAGTGGCCCATATTATTGAACGAATTTGCTCATGGGTGAAGGAATAGAGTAGCAAGTCCATAATATGTCTAACCGTTCTTAATACCATATAGATTATGAGTCTTGTCCGGACTTGTTTACCAATTCCTATTAGTAAAACTTAAGAGTGATAAGCGAGGGAAAACATTTAGGTTTCTTGCGTATCTTTAGGGTTTTACCGGTTAGAGAAGAGTATCAGTTTAGATTGGATTTTAAACTTGCCTTTCTTGATATAATTAACAAATCCCTATATTTTCGTAAATGGTTATTTAGCCTATAGCCTACCTACTCTTATCTAATTTAAACTAATCTAATTAAAATGCTGACGGTTTTTTGCAGAAAGTTAAACCCTAACCATGGTGTTCGTTCCTTAGAATCTCAGCATTAGTCTCTTGCTAAGGAGTTTACATCTCAAGGAGTGACTTATGCTGCACTACTAAAAGCACATAAGTTGTTGCTTAGAGATGCCGAGGACAACAAGAGAAAGCTTGATCGTCTTGAGAGATTAGTCTTGAATTTATACAAGGAAAAGCCGTCTTGGGGGAGATTCTGGCATATCATGAGTCATGCAAGGAGGATGAGCTGAGAAAGAAGCAACCAGAAGCCAAAGATGATGATCCTAATGCACAAAAATATAGTGAGCCAGCTGGTCCTTCAAAGACTAGTGAGCAAGCGATGATTCAGGGGGAGTCTGAGTGTGCTTGTGCTGGTGCGAGTGGTAGTGGTAGTGGAGTTGGAGAAGCTGGTGAGATAACTACTAAATAGTTTGAGTAGTTATGTTTTGTAATTTGAATATTAATATACTTTTGTAATTCTAAACTGGGTTTTTTGCCGAAAAATGAATCAATAGTTCAGCTTTATTTTGCATTTTCGGGTATCAACTAATTTTTTTCTTTAAAAATGAACCACTAATTTAAAATCGATCATTTTCGTGTATATGCTAACATTTGAAACGGTTGCCGAGGATTATACAGCTGGGGATTTTTTTCTTAAAGATGTATATTGAATCGATCATAAGCGTTTGAATTTCTATATAATCCTCGGCGACCTTTTCAAATGTTAGCATATACATGAAAATGATCGATTTAAAATTAGTGGTTCATTTTTTGGCAAAAAAATTAGTTGATACCCGGAAATGCAAAAAACTAAACTATTGATTTATTTTTCGGCAAAAAACCTTTTTAGACTGATTGTAATATTATTTATAATCTTTGAAAGATTAACATTTTGTAAGTATATAAGAGTAATTATATAAGATTTAGACTTTATACGTTAATACATGTAATTAGTTTTGTATTAGGCTAATTGGTGTATCAAATAATATATATTGTTGAATATATACAATTACGCGATTTGGATAAATCGTGCACGTTTCAATCGAATGTAATTCAGTTCAATTAATACAGACGTTGGTGAAAAATCTTATTAAATAATATAACATTATTTAATAACACTATTATATCCAAAATATTATTTTAATAATATTTCGTTTACATTTTGTATTGTACAAATGATGTCTACGTGATATGAAATATTAAACACGCGAACACACGAAAAAATCTAAGTTATATTTATAACTCATTTATAAAGTATTTTATGAAATACTTAAACAGAAATACCGAATAATTATTCGTATTTTAAAACCCATAATTAAACGCGCATAAAATATTTTAAACGTTTAAACAATCGGAAAGCCGAATATCGCACGGAGCGCAAATACAGGGAAGCAAAATTTGGTGAAGTCCACCCCTGTGGAACCCACCAAAAACCGGCCCAAGGTGAGGGTTACCACCCCTCACCTCATTCATTCAAACACACACACACACACATAATCATTCATCTCTCTCTCTCTTTCTTCCTTTTCTTTCAAAAACTACCACCACACCATCATCACTTTAAATCATCAAAACCCACCACCAAACCACCAAAAATCATCAAGCCCGTTTGGAGAAAAACGTTCACCTTGCAACGATCTACATTTTTATCTTTCCGGATTCCTCCCGCGTCAACTCGTAAGTTTCCGACAAATCTCGAAAACACTCTGATTTTGTTTATTTTCACTTGAATGTTGTTTGTATAAGCTCAAAATGTCCAAATATGGATTGAATAAAAGAATCAGACCAAACAAAAACCGGAAAACTCATTTTTGGGCTCAAAAATCATGACCAGTGGGGAGTGTCGCACGGGCCAAAGCAGTGATGCGTCACTTTCTTAAGTGACGCCTTAAGTGTCACTAAAAACCTTAATTCTGCGTCATGATGTGGCGTCGACCGTCGCAAGCGCGAATGATCACAACGCCAATCGATGGGTGTTTTAAATTTATATTTGCTGGGGTGTAAGTAAGACTTACTAATACTGAACCAAGGGCTAGTAGATGGTAAGTATGACCAAGAGTCATTCTTAAAGAGAAACTGAATTGAAACGGAGGTGATCCAATCAATCGTTACTTTCTAGTACAGGTTTTTTAAAAGAGTGCGTTGGGGGTTTGGTTCAGTTAACTAAGTAAAGTAAATAAAGCGAATAAAATGTAATAATAAATCAGATAATGGAAAGTAGTATTTGTTGTGAGTTCATTAGCTAATTATATGGGATGATGACTTTCGTTGGAAAAATGATTAACTAAATTAGAACTATTTGCAAGATTCTATAACTTGTGGTATAACCAATAGATTCCCTATTAGTCGGTTATCAATTAATATGTCACGAGGAACTAAGTTGTCATGATTCTGATCAGACAGACGATGCTCAACTCTCCACACTCTTCTGTGAGGGAATCAGTGGCCCATATTATTGATCGCATTTGCTCGTGGGCGAAGGAATAGAGTAGCAAGTCCATAATACGTCTAACCGTTCTTAATACCATAAAGATTATGAGTCTTGTAAACAACTAACTTAGGGTTTATGTCCGGACTTATTTACCAATTCCTATTAGTAAAACTTAAGAGTGATAAGCGAGGGAAAACATTTAGGTTTCTTGCGTATCTTACTTTAGGGTTTTACCGGTTAGAGAAAAGTATTAGTTTAGATTGGATCTTAAACTTGCCTTTCTTGATATAATTAACAAATCCCTAGATTTTCGTAAAAGGTTATTTAGCCTATAGCCTACCTACTCTAATCTAATTTAAACTAATCTAATTAAAATGCTGACGGCTTTTTGCAGAAAGTTAAACCCAGACCATGTCAGAAAATGCTATGATAGTTCACAATGTATTTAATCGTTTACCGATGTTTTCGTTGTGAATTTAATTGTTTCGTGATGTTTACATGATAATTACATTGTGATTGGAAGTGTACTATACTCATGGTAATTCCACGTAATCACATTGCTTTTTATGATGCTTGCATTACGTTACAATTAAATCATAGTTTTGACGCAGATATTTATTGACCAAGTATTAAGGTTCGCGACTCCTCTTTACAAGGTTACAATCACGTTTGTTAATTGAAAGGCGAATGTAAGTTTTATGTTTAAGATCACACGATAAGTCCGTTCATAAAGTTTCCATTTATATAACGTTGATCCATAATACAACTACCTTCGGTCGTTTACCGGCTTCCATACGTATGTACTTTGCTTAAAAGCATTTCCAGCACTATACCAAGTAAACAGTCGAATAGGGGCCATCATATTATTTCACGACATATTTAAAGTCATCCCATAATTATATGTTATAACTACATCACAACAAATACAATAGTAATCTACTCGCTAATCATGGCACAAACTAATTCTAGCATAATTAAAGTATACATATTTAATTAAGATAGAATAGGAAAGAAAGAACCCGGATTAGAATGCGAGAAGGAATAGACTTGAATTAATAAGCGTAATTCCAAGCATACACCCAAGATTAAAAGATGTTCCTTACTTTCGTTCTACTCTAAACAAGCTTCCTAACTAGTCTAATACTAATTTTGAAGTAAGAAAATAAAATGAGAAAGTATGAAAGTAATCACTAATACATAGAGTGTTTTGAAGGTGTTTCTAAGGTGTGATTTTTGGTGTGTCTTGAAATGAAGCCTCATGCCTCCTATTTATAGGAGAAATCCGGCTCATGTTAGCATCTTGAGGAGCACTTTAGCAAAAGGTGGAAAAGGTGGTGCACCAGGTACGTACAATCGCGCAAAGGTGTGGCACCGGGTACGAACAATCGCGTAAAGGTGTGGCACCGTGTACGTGAAAGGACCAAAAAGCGGAAATGAGATGGGGGATGGGTGGCCGGCGGCGGCTGGCTGCCACCGGCCCCGGTTCGCCGTCTTTTGCTTCGTTTCTTAATTCACGTGTATTTTCTTCGTTATGCGTCCGTTTTCGTCGATTCTCTTTTTGTTGGATTCGTTTTTCAAAAATGAAGACTTTGATGAAAAGTAATCCCAAAATTGAGCTTCCTATCTCCAGATATTGTGTATGAATCATTTGAATCTTCCGGCGAGCGTATAATCTTCATTCTTTATCCGTTTTTATTGATTCTTCTTCTGTTAGATTCGTATTTTGAAAATGAACATCTTGGATAAGATGGATGTTGATGATGGGCACTTTAGTCTTTAAATCTTGTTTTGATGCCTTGAATCTTCAAACGTGCGTGGAATCTTCGTTTTTCATCCGTTTTGCTTGATTTTTATCGTGCAACCTTGTTTTGACCTCCTTGGCAGATTCTCATTGATTTGGGTGTTATTTGAGTTCAAATGCCAAGAATCATTCCAGAATGAGAGACATATCGGTAGTAAAAACGTGACTTTTTACCCGATATCAGTCACTTGTCTAAGTGCCGCATAAAACCCTTTTTCCCGACACTTGCCTAAGTGTCGCAAATTCAATACCCGACACTTCTAACCGACATTTCTAGCGACACTTGTCTAAGTGTCTCCTATAATTGAATTTTGATTCCATCCAACACTAACCCTAGTGACGCAAGACCCTGAATGGCAACACTCGTACCCGACACTTCCTAAAGTGTCGCCTCTTAAGTGACGCTAATAACTAAGAATTTCCCATTTGATGCTGCACTTCCTGAGTGTGGCATAAACCACTATGTGTCGCTATTAGTGTCGCTAAAAACAGATAGTTTACAACTCATTTTTATACAAAGTGTCAAACTTGTATAACCTCAAACCTTTATATGATACAACTTATAAAACACATTGGAACATACTTTTAAGTATTACAAACAATCACCAATGGGTCGTACAAGTTTTCAAAACTCAATCAAATCAACCAAATCATAGTCATTTGGACATTCTAGTTGGATGAACAACTACAAAGGTGATCTTTATAGATACCTACTCATGTTTATAACCATCGCATGTCGTGGACACCCTCAGATTACAAGTCCTCGGACATCACTAATCAGCTAATCAACTCAAGTTTATTTAGTTAAACTCTCAAGACTCAGGTGAGTCTCATAGCCCTTATTTTACCATTTTACTCAAGGGTGTGATATCATTGCTCGCTTTATTTTACTATGTAAACGCAAGTACAAAATCAAACAAATACTACATGAGTTATCTTACTAATCTTTTCAAAGCCCTCCTCAACATAGTTTGGTAATACGTTGTAGTGTGAATATTAGTATATGGTAGCATATAGGATTGACCATCCTCATCCGGGTTAGCACACACTAACTGGTTAAATGGATGTATTAATATTTGTTCAGACGAGTGTAGATTAGGCACTCGTGGGAGTCACCTCGATCAGGATACCTTAAATGTGGACCTGACAACTCGAGTTAAGCTCAGACTATGTGCCCATGGCTGTATAACATTTATTTTGCTTAATTGCATTTTAAATTCAATTAATTCTTGCGGTTCATACGATATGTATTGACATACAAACGTGTGAGCTCATCAGGTTTTTGCTGACCCATTTTAGCATGTATCACAGGTACTCATAAGTAGGTTGGACTGCCCTTTAGGATATCATTAGCTCGAGTCAGCATTCAAACAAATCAGAGATTTAATTACATTATTATATTTTGTATAAAGTAATTATGTAATGTAAATCTCTCAATTCAGGAAACTGAGCTAACGTAAACTATATTTTGATGTTAACATTGGTTTCATCAATTCAAGTTGTAAACGATGCTTATAGTGGTCATTCATTATATATCTTATGTGCTGTGATTATTGATTAGTCGCGCCCCGACCCGATTCGCTTCCGCAACCCGAATTTGAGGTTGTGACAGATTGGTATAAGAGCCTAAGGTTATAGTGAACTAGGTTGCATTTAGTGGGCCTAGACTATGACCGTTAGGCATTATTTCCTTATTAGGTATGATTGGTTCAGGGATTACATCATACGAGTTTAATTTAACATAGCCTGATCAACTACGTACAATTAAAGGAAGATGATGTGAGAACAGAAATGGTTATGTTGAACAACGATACACTAGTTGACTCTGACCTCGAGTGAACTGGGACTCAAACATGTCTGTGCTAGACACTCAATAGGCTAGTATGTGATATACATATATATATACATAGATACACTTCTCTAAAAATCTTAGGCTATATTATATATACGAATATAGGCCTCATTCTTTCTAACGCTTTGTCTCAGAAATGGCAAACACACTACCCAATTCATCTCACTTTCATCCATATGGACCACAAAACTCAAGGGTATCTAGGAGGAACATTGGGTTGCCTCGAGCTAGCCCATAACCAACTCCATAGTCAGCCCCAAAGGCAGACATCAACTAGCCAATGGCGGTGGTTATCAAACCAACTTAACACCTGGAGTGACGAGGAAGATATCCAACTCTCCACATCAGATGGAGGATATTCCAGCATGGAAGTCTCTCCCTATACCCAAGAACCTGTTAACTTCACTATCCCTATGTTAGCTGCTCGAGTGCACCATCACGAAAGCAGGTTACACGACATTGAAATCGAACAACGTAATATTCGCTCTAACTGGATGGAGAAAACTCAAGACAGTATCGCACAGTTGTACATAGGTCAGGCAGACATATCTGACACTTTGACCCGAACTCACGACCAAGTGGAATATACCACACAAACCATGGAGATCATTCATAACCAAGTAATCATTAACCGAAACAAGATCTCCGTTTTACAATTAAGGCTGCAAGAATGTGAGACGCGCCTGTGGGGAACCGAGGATTCTCTCAGAATGGTTAGCAGACTTGCAGAGTCTGTGGACCATCTCACCTCACTGCTGCCATAACTCAATCTACACCGAGATTAGTGTAGTAACTATCTAGTAGTTTATGGTGTTTCCGTAGGATCTATGTAATTCGACCGGATGTAACAATTCCCGACATCTTTTGCAAACTACCAAGGTCTGTAACTTTTGAAACTCGTAACTCGAAATTGTCTGTAATCATTTAACTCTGTAATAACAATTGACAATTTATCTCTATTACTCTACATTATTGGTCTTTACATTGTGATGTGTATATTACCACTTTTACATATACATCTATCTCAATTATCACTCTGGTACAATCTCTCATGTACCTCTTATTTCTTTCTTGAAGAATCATGTCGCCAAAGCAGAAAAGTTAGAGCGATGCTGAAATTGCAGCCCTCATTTCCCGAGCTGTGGCCGAAGACCTGGCTACTCGGGAATCACCCCGAACCTCTAGGAGAAGTGATGACACCGCTTACACTACTCATGTCATCAAGCCTTGTTCTTACAAGGATTTTCTAAGCTGCAAGCCGCTAAATTTAAAGGGCACAGAAGGTGCCATCAGTCTAATCAGGTGGATTGAAAGGATCAAATCTGTCTTCAGTTTGTGCAACTACATGGAAGACAGCAATGTCAAATTCGTTGCTTACACCTTTCAAGAGGGTGCACTCACATGGTGGAATACTCATGCAAGTTCTGTGGGCATTGATGTAGCAAACCAACTTCCCTGGGCAGACCTAAAGAAAATGCTAAGGGACGAATATTGCCCCACCGAGGAACTCCACCTGTTGGAGGAAGAATTCTGGCATTTAACTGTTCAAGGCAATATTATCGCTGGTTACACCACCAAATTCCAGCAGTCCAGGTTTGGTAGACACAGAAGAAAAACGCATCAAGAAATACATCTGCGGCCTCCCGGAGAACATCCAGGGAAATGTCGCCTCATCCAAGCTAACCACTATCCAAAGCGCTATCCGGCTTGCACATGAACTGATGGCGATGATTGTCAGCCGTGAGACATCCACCACCTCTTCTAACAACAAACGCAAATCTACTGAACACCACGACCAACCAAACAAGAAGCCCAATGCCATCCAAGCTTATACCTCCAACACTGAACCCAAACGTGGGTATACTGGGAACAAACCCTATTGTTCCAAGTGTAACCGCCACCATGATGGTCCTTGTAGTACCCCTTGCAACAACTCTAAGAGGTACGGACATTCGACCAAAGATTGGAGAGCCCCTAAATCCAACAACAACACCTCCAACAGCAACAACAAACAGCCCAAATCTTGCTATGAGTGTGGAGACACTACACATTTCAGAAATGAATGTCCAAAATTCAAGAACAAGGGCAACAACAACGCAAGAGGTATAGCCTTCGTACTCAACTTTGGGGATGCCCGTCAAGACCCGAATGTGGTCTCGGGTATGTTCTTCCTCAATAACTTAACTGCTTCTGTTCTGTTTGATACTGGTGCCGATAGAAGCTTTATTTATGATGAATTTTATCCATTACTTGACATCACCCCTATTACTCTAAATGTTAAGTACATTGTAGAACTAGCGAACGGTAAACTCATAGAAACCGATAGTGTGATACCTAATTGCACTTTAAACCTAGCCAACGAAAGCTTCTTAATCGATCTTATGCCTATTGAAATTGGAAGTTTCGACGTCATCATTGGTATGGACTGGTTGTCCAGACACCGGGCCGAAATCATTTGTTATGATAAGGTCGTTCGCATCCCTCTCACCGCCGGTAGAACTTTGATCATACAGGGGGAGACCGGTGGGACGAGACTAAACATCATCTCTTGTTTGAAAACCCGAAAGTTTCTAAGAAAAGGGTATCCAGCAATCCTCGCACATATCATGGAGAAAAAGTTGGAGGAAATGACTTGAGGATGTACCTATCGTTCGAGACTTTCCAGAATTCTTTCCCGAAGAACTGTCTGGTCTACCACCACCAAGACGGGTTGAGTTCTCAATCGAGCTCGTGCCAGGTGTTGCACCTATGGCCCGAGTGCCATACCGCTTAGCCCCTTCTGAACTTCAAGAGTTATCAAATCATTTACAGGAACTCCTGGAAAGAGGAGTCATTAGACCAAGTTCTTCACCCTGGGGAGCTCCGGTTTTATGCGTGAAAAAAAAGGACGGTTCTTTCAGAATGTGCATCAACTACCGAGAGTTGAATAAGTTGACCGTCAAGAACCGATATCCACTTCCTCGTATCGATGACCTGTTTGACCAACTTCAAGTGTTGAGTTTTGATTCAAAGATCGATCTTCGGTTAGGTTATCATCAACTTCGAATTCGCGACACCGATATCCTGAAGACTGCTTTCCGAACTCGCTACGGGCATTATGAATTTCAAATGATGTCGTTCGGCTTAACCAATGCACCGGACGTATTCATGGACCTTATGAATCGGGTGTGCAAACCTTACCTCGACAAGTTTGTCATCGTATTTATTGATGACATCTTGATCTACTCGCGCGACGAACATGAACATGCGCAACATCTCAAAACCATCTTAGAACTACTCAGACACGAGGAGTTATTTGCCAAATTCTCCAAGTGTGAGTATTGGATGAAAACCATTCAGTTCCTTGGATACGTCATCGATAGTCAAGGAATTCATGTTGATCCATCAAAAATCGATGCTATCAAGTGTTGTCAAGCACCAACAACTTTAACCTAAGTATGCCAATTCTAGGGTCTCGCTGGGTATTATAGGCGATTCATTGAAAACTTCTCGAAAATAGCTCAACCACTCACAAAACTGACTCAGGAAGATAAAAAGTTCGATTAGACTGATAAACAAGAGTCAGCATTTCAACTTCTAAAACAAAAGTTTTGCAGTGCTCCTATTCTATCAATACCCGAAGGCACCGATGACTTCGTGGTATATTGCGATGCTTCCCACTAAGGTCTCGGTTGTGTGCTGATGCAACAAGACAAGGTCATTGCCTACGCCTCTCGACAGCTAAAAATTCATGAAAAGAACTACACCACCCAAGATCTCGAGCTAGGAGCTGTCGTCTTTGCTCTCAAAATTTGGAGACATATCTCTATGGGACTATGTGTATAATCTTACCGACTACAAAAGTCTCTAACACATATTCGACCAGAAGGATCTCAACATGAGGCAACGTCGATGGGTCGATTAGCTTACCGATTACGATTGCAAAATCAAATACCATCCAGGGAAGGCAAATGTTGTTGCCGATGCCCTCAGTCGAAAAGAATGATCAAAACCACTTCAGCCGAGTATTAGAAACCTTCCGGCTTACTCCAACAACCCAAAATCCCTGAATGGAAATGGGAACAAATTACCATGGATTTCATAACTAAACTTCCAAAGTCTTCGAGCAGTTGCAATACCATTTGGGTGATCGTGGATCGTCTCACAAAATCTGCTCAATTCCTTCCAATCTCGATTATCTCCGATAGGGATAGTCAATTCACATCTCACTTTTGGCAATCACTCCAGAAATCATTGGGAACTCGTCTTGACATGAGTACCGCATACCACCCTCAAACCGACGGCTAAATAGAACGAACGATTCAAACACTGTAAGACATGCTACGAACCTGCGTAGTTGATTTCGGTGTAAACCGGGAAAAACACCTACCATTGTGCGAGTTCTCGTACAACAACAGTTATCACTCCAGCATTAAGGCTGCACCTTTCGAGGCACTCTACGATCGTAAGTGCCGATCACCCATTTGTTGGACCGAAGTGGGAGACAGTCAGCTTACTGGTCCGGAACTCACTCATGAAATAACCGAAAAGATCTTCGAGATCGAAAACAAACTCAAAGTTGCACGTGATCATCACAAAAGTTATGCTGACGTGAGACGCAAACCACTCGAGTTCCAGGTTGGAGATCGAGTACTACTCAAAGTTTAACCTTGGAAAGGTGTCATTCATTTCGGAAAAAGCGGAAAACTAACCTCTAGATAGATTGGGCCTTTTCAGATCCTCGAGAGGATTGTTCTAGTGGCATATCGATTGCAGCTGCCACCCGAGCTCAGCAGTGTGCACCCCACTTTTCACATTTCTAACTTAAAGAAATGCCTGTATGATGAGACACTTATTATTCCACTCGATGAAATCCGCATTGACGACAAGCTTCATTTTGTTGAAGAACCCGCCGAAATCATGGACCGTGAGGTCAAACAACTCAAACAAAGTCGTATTCCCATCGTCATGGTCGGGTGAAAGTCGCGGCGTGGGTCGGAATTCAATTGGGAATGTGAAGACCAAATGCGACTCAGTATCCTCAGTTATTCACTGAAGCTACTTCAAACACGACTTCAAACTAAATTTCGGGACGAAATTCTTCTAACAGGGGGAAAATGTGACACCCGTCAAATTAGGACTACCAATTAGTTCCTAATCATCTGTTAATACATGTACTTAGTACTGTATTAGGCTAATTGGTGTATCAAATAATATATATTGTTGAATATATACAATTACACGATCTAGCTAAATCATGCACGTTTCAATCGCATGTGATTCGGTTCAATTAATACGGACATTGGTGAAAAATCTTATTAAATAATATAACATTATTTAATAACACTATTATATCCAAAATATTATTTTAATAATATTTCATTTACATTTTGTATCGTACAAATGATGTCTACGCGATTAGAAATATTAAACGCGCGAACACACGAAACAAATCTAAGTTATATTTTATAACTCAATTACAAAGTATTTTATGAAATACTTAAACAAAAAACTGAATAATTATTCGTATTTTAAAACCCATAATTAAACGCACATAAAATAATTTAAACGTTTAAACAATCGGGAAAACGAACATCGCACGGAGCGCAAATACAGGGAAGCAAAATTTGGTGAAGTCCACCACTGTGGACCCCACCACAAACCGGCCCAAGGTGAGGGTTACCACCCCTCACCTCATTCATTCAAACACACACACACACACACACACAATCACTCATCTCTCTCTCTCTCTCTCTCTCTCTCTCTCTCTCTCTTATTCTTCCTTTTCTTTCAAAAACAACCACCAAACCATCCTATCCTTAAATCATCAAAAACCACCACCAAACCACTACAAATCATCAAACCCGTTTCGAGAAAAATGTTCACCTCGCAACGATCTACATTTTTATCTTTCCGGATTCCTCCCGCGTCAACTCATATGTCTCTGACAAATCTCGAAAACACGCCGATTTCGTTTATTTTCACTTGAATTTTGTTTGTATAAGCTCAAAATGTCCAAATATGGCTTCGGTAAAAGAATCGGAGCAAACGGAAACCGGAAAACTCGATTTTGGGCTCAAAAATCACGACCAGTCAGGAGTGTCGAACGGACCAAAGTAGTGATCTGTCGCTTCCTTAAGTGACGCCCTAAGTGTCGCTAAAAGCCCTAATTAACCGTCACTTGCCTAAGTGTCGCATAAAATCCATTTTTCTTAACACTTGCCTAAGTGTCACAAATTCAATACCCGACACTTCTAACCGCATTTCTAGCGACACTTGTCTAAGTGTCGCCTATAATTGAATTCTGATTTCATCCAACACTAACCCTAGTGACGCACGACCCTGAATACCGACACTCGTGCCCGACACTTCCTTACGTGTCGCCTCTTAAGTGACACTTCCCTAATTGACGCTAATAACAAGAATTTCCAATTTGATGCGGCACTTCCTGAATGTTGCATAAACCACTAGGTGTCGCTATTAGTGTCGCTAAAAACAGAAAGTTTACAACTCATTTTTATACTAAGTTTTAAACTTGTATAACCTCAAACCTTTATATGATACGGCTTCTAAAACACATAGAAACATACTTTTAAGTATAACACTTCAAAGTCATAATAATAATAAAAATAAAGAGATTATTATTACAAACAATCACCAACGGACCGTACACATTTTCAAAACTCAATCAAATCAACCAAATTGTAATCATTTGGACATTCTAATTGGATGAACAACTACAAAGGTGATCTTTATAGATACCTACTCATGTTTATAACCATCGCGTGTCGTGGACACCCTCAGGTTACAAGTCCTCGGACATCACTACTCAGCTAATCAACTCAAATTTATTAAGTTAAACTCTCAAGACTCAGGTGAGTCTCATAGCACCTATTTTACCGTTTTACTCAGGGGTGTGATATCATTGCTCGCTTTATTTTACTATATGAATGCAAGTACAAAATCAAACAAATACTACATAAGTTATCTCACTAATCTTTTCAAAGCCGTCCTCAACATAGTTTCGTAATACGTTGTAGCATGAATATTAGTATATGGTACCATACTGGATTGACCATCCTCATCCAGGTTAACACGCACTAACTGGTTAAATGGATGTATTAATATTTGTTCAGACAAGTAGTAACACCCCCAAATTCGTTGATTTTGGTTAGCGGAAGCATTGGCATAAGCTATGGGTGCCACAATAACAATGTACATGCATACGTATCAGAGCATATGACTACAACAAAACACATCAATTAAGATGCCAAAAGTAATTGTTACAAAGTTTACGATTCATCGAATCGTATAAGTTGAAAAGTAATTAAGTTACAAAAGTAGATTTCGTAAATATGACTAAAGAGTTTAGTTATATAAAAGAAATCCAATTGTCAAATGTTGGCATCCTATTCCTTCGTGGGTCGCCTATGTTCCATGTATGCTGGAGGTTCTTACGTGCAGCTAATTCCCTGAAAAACATAGTGAAAGTCAACCACGAGGTTGAGTGAATTCACAGGTTTTATGTTTGCAATAGTTGAATCAAGTTTGTAAGCACAGTTGTTAATACCAATACGTTCACAAATAGTTATTGCCATAATAGTTAAGTAAACATTTTATGGAATGTTATCCAAATATAGTTCGGTTGGGATGTTTCCCAATATACAATTTGCGTGAGATGTTACCCAAAATACCATTTACGTGGGATGTTACCCAAAATACAGTTTGCAATACGTTGTTGGTCGTTCTCCGGTGTTTCCAAAATAGTACCGGTCGTTCTCCGGTTAAAATATGAACAGGTCGTTCTCCCATCCAACTCGGCTAGTCGTTCTCTGGCAATAAATACTGCTGGTCATTCTCCAGCGAGACACAGTACCGGTCGTTCTCCGGTCGAAAGATGCACAGGTCGTTCTCCCGTCCACTTGGCCAGTCGTTCTCTGGCACAAAAATACGTTGCTGGTCGTTCTCCAGCATTTACATAAAAAGTACCGGTCGTTCTCCGGTTTACCAAACAAGTTTTATCACGTAAAGCAGTAAAAGTAGGGGCTGTGAACTCACCTGTTGAGTTGAGTATGTTCGAGTGCTAGCAAAGCCTAAAGCTCAAGAAGTCTAGTCGAAATCTCCTATCTCCCTAAACGTATGAGATTTAATGAGTACGTGGAGGTCTAAGTTTACCATCCATGCTAGTGTTCGTATAACCAAGTTATGTCCAAGTGTTTGTTCGATGATTATGTTTGAAGTTTTGAAAATGTATTTGACTCGTTGGTGATAGTTTGAAATCAACATTTCAATATTATAAGTGTGTTTGTAATGTTTGTATAGTTCGTATATCGTATCATACGTAAGCATACGTTCCCGGTTAAGTTTGACACTTAGTGCAAAATCATTTGTAAAGTTTTTGTTTTATGCGACACAATGGTTTGTGTCGCATTCTTGCGACATCCGCAATTTAATGCGACGTAAGCATTTCTGTCGCAAATGCTGTGACATAAGTAGTTGTGTCGCAAGTATGCGACATAGGGGTGAATTATGCGACATAAGCCGTTGTGTCGCATAGTGCGATGTAGAAATTGTTCTGTGACATAAGACGTTATGTCGCATAGTGCGACGTAGGAGTGGTACTGCGACACAAAAGCTTGTGTCGCACTACTGTTTTCGGTCCTGTGCGACATAACGAGTTGTTCGAATGAAAACTTAATTTTTCCACCCAAAAATGTTTAGATCTTTCACATACAAACTTGTAACATGATTTTAGGATATAATAATGAAGGAAAAGTGAAAGAAAAGTGATTTTTCATACCAAATCGAGTGAAATCTGAAAGTTAGGTGAGTGATGAAGATGGTGGATCTTGAGCTTGGATCTTGAAGATGAAGTTGATGATGAGTTTTGTTGTTGTTGTTGTTGTTCCAAAAATACAAAGAAAATGGTGGTGATTTGGTGATTTTTGGTGAGTTTTTAGAGAGAGAATTGAGAGAGAATGGGGGTGAAAATGAAAATGAGGTGAAAATGAGGGTGGGGTGGGGTGGTGTTGGCAGATTTTTGGGGCCAAAGGGAGGGGATTTTAGTCCTAAATTGTGGTATTTAACCCGTGTTCGTTTACCCGATCGTTAAATATTAGTTTAATTTAAATTGGTAAATTTTAAATACATTTTTAGAATATATTTAAGTTGAGATATCTTTATTAAAGTAATTTGACTAAGTTGTAAAATTATAACTTTGTTTTGTTAAAGAAATGTCTCAAATTTGTTTCAGTGTACGAAATACTTGTTAAATATTATCAAAATAATATTTAATAGATGTTAATTTTAACTAATAATTTCATATTATTAATTAATTTTATTCACCAACAGTCGTATATTTTTTTTTCACGTTGTTTAAATTGCTCTGTACATACATACAACTATTTATGAATAAGTAATACCACGCGTACTAACTAGTTGGGCTTTGCTAGACTTATCTCTAAAATGTGTTTTGAATTCACTCTAAGTTAGGGAATTAGCCTAAAAGTGCGTGCAGTTAACATTTATAATTATGTCGAAATTTCCCGTCGCGTATGTTTTCCGAAAAGTCATGTCGTTAATAATAATAATAGTTCTGCATGGCGCTTTAAATTGCCATAAAAGTTCTAATAGTTTATGTATACTCGTTGTATAGTTTGGTAAGTGGTGTGTTCGATATGTGGTCAAAGATTATCAAGTGTTAGGTTCGAATCGACATTCAAATAGCACAATGTTTAAGCGTAATAGTTTGTTAAAATGTACCAATGTTGGCGTAGGGATCTGGTTGTGCATCTCTTGCCCCTATGATGTATGCGTGTTCGCGAGCATTTTCGGTGTTGGCGAGGCGGTTGTTGTTCTGATTGTTGTTTCCGTTATTGCGGTTTTTGTTATTCGGATGGTTGTTGGTGTTGTTGAGCTGCGGGCATTGGTTTCGGTAGTGCCCTGGTTCACCACACTCGAAGCACCCATTGTTATTTCGAGTGGGAGGGTTGGTTTTACATGAATGGGCTCGGTGTCCCCATTGATTTCACTTGCCACAAAGGGAACATTCGCCCTCGTGGTGTCACCCGCACTTATCACACTTTGGTTTGTTGCCAAGGTAGGGTTTAGCTCCAGCTGCGGTGGTGGCAACGTACGCTCGGGTGTTCCCCGGGTTTCTGTTTTGCTAACCCTGTCGGTCATTACCCTTACTGTTCCATTTTCGCTTGTTTTGACTTGAATCACCAGCGTTAGTACGGTTGGGTTCACTTTTCCCCGTAGTAGTTTTCAAGGTTCCAATAAGGACTGCATCATCAGTCAAGCTTTGAGCCAGATCAACTGCGCTCCTAAAGGTAGTTGGTTAGGAGGACATCACCATGCCTCTGATTTGTGGGGCCAAACCCCTGATGTATCATTTGATGCATTCCTTCTCAGGGGTCACCATGTGGGGCACAAGATGTGCAAGCTCATGGAATCTAGTTGTATAACCGGTAATGTCAGTGCCAGTCATTTAGATGTTCCACACTTCAGTCTCGAGTTTCTGAACCTCATTTGGAGAGCAAAACGCTTATGTCATCATCTGTTTCAAAGTCTCCCACGAGATGGAGTAAGCAGTTGTGCGTCTGAGGATTTGGACCTGTGAGTTCCACCAGGTTAACGCCTTGTCGGTGAGAGTACACGTGGAGTATTTCACCATGTTGTTGGTAGCGCAGTCGCTGATATCGAAGACTAATTCCATTTTCTCGATCCAGTGAATTAGGCCAATGGCCCCTTCAGTCCCGATGAAGGTGCTCGGTTTGTAGGCCTGGAAAGTTTTGTAAGTACACCCTTGTTGGGTAATCTCAGGTGTTTCGCTGTTGACGAGAGTGGTTCTACTGTTGTGCACCACATTATCATGATTGCGGCTTACCTCATACTAGGCAATTGCTTCTGGCACACGTCGTTCGATAATCTGTTCAGTAGTTTCGACGACAGGAGGTGTAGGCGCTCGGCGACTATTTCGGGTCTTTCTTTGTTTAGGCGGCATTATGACGTTCTGCGATAAAGGAGTGCAGAAGTCAATGCCAATGAAAAGGATGTGAAGAATAAAGTTTCACATGTTTTTAGTGATAGAAGATTAAAAAGGATTGACAAGATCCCCATCACGTATCTTGCGACTATGAAACGCACATATGTACTTAGTATCATATAATCACGTTGGCCAGGCGTCATTATATGATGCTAATTACATACTTCTTTTCATTAACCGTTTAATACGATTAGGTTCACATGAGATCAGAGTGAGTTTGAACGAATCGGATGTAGCACGGTTCAAATAATAGATTGCTCGTATCGATGAGTCGTAAGGATAGTTAGACGTATGCAATTGTGTGTATGCATGTGCGTTCTATCCAAGGCTTTAGTCTAGGTCTCTAAGTCACATAAGAAATCTAGTTTGCTATAACCAATGGCTCTGATACCAATCTGTAACACCCCCAAATTCGTTGATTTTGGTTAGCGGAAGCATTGGCATAAGCTGGGGGTGCCACAATAACAATGTACATGCATACGTATCAGAGCATATGATTACAACAGAACAGATATATTAAGATGCCAAAAGTAATTGTTACAAAGTTTACGATTCATCGAATCGTATAAGTTGAAAAGTAATTAAGTTACAAAAGTAGATTTCGTAAATATGACTAAACAGTTTAGTTATATAAAAGAAATCCAATTGTCAAATGTTGGCATCCTATTCCTTCGTGGGTCCCCTATGTTCCATGTATGCTGGAGGTTCTTACGTGCAGCTAATTCCCTGAAAAACATAGTAAAAGTCAACAACGAAGTTGAGTGAATTCACATGTTTTATGTTTGCAATAGTTGAATCAAGTTTGTAAGCACGGTTGTTAAAACCAATACGTTCACAAATAGTTATTGCCATAATAGTTAAGTAAACATTTTGTGGAATGTTATCCGAATATAGTTCGGTTGGGATGTTGCCCAATATACAGTTTGCGTGGGATGTTACCCAAAATACCGTTTACGTGGGATGTTACCCAAAATACAGTTTGCAATACGTTGTTGGTCGTTCTCCGGTGTTTCCAAAATAGTACCGGTCGTTCTCCGGTTAAAATATGAACAGGTCGTTCTCCCATCCAACTCGGCTAGTCGTTCTCTGGCAATAAATACTGCTGGTCATTCTCCAGCGAGACACAGTACCGGTCGTTCTCCGGTCGAAAGATGCACAGGTCGTTCTCCCGTCCACTTGGCCAGTCGTTCTCTGGCACAAAAATACGTTGCTGGTCGTTCTCCAGCATTTACATAAAAAGTACCGGTCATTCTCGGGTTTACCAAACAAGTTTTATCACGTAAAGCAGTAAAAGTAGGGGCTGTGAACTCACCTGTTGAGTTGAGTATGTTCGAGTGCTAGCAAAGCCTAAAGCTCAAGAAGTCTAGTCGAAATCTCCTATCTCCCTAAACGTATGAGATTTAATGAGTACGTGGAGGTCTAAGTTTACCATCCATGCTAGTGTTCGTATAACCAAGTTATGTCCAAGTGTTTGTTCGATGATTATGTTTGAAGTTTTGAAAATGTATTTGACTCGTTGGTGATAGTTTGAAATCAACATTTCAATATTATAAGTGTGTTTGTAATGTTTGTATAGTTCGTATATCGTATCATACGTAAGCATACGTTCCCGGTTAAGTTTGACACTTAGTGCAAAATCATTTGTAAAGTTTTTGTTTTATGCGACACAATGGTTTGTGTCGCATTCTTGCGACATCCGCAATTTAATGCGACGTAAGCATTTCTGTCGCAAATGCTGTGACATAAGTAGTTGTGTCGCAAGTATGCGACATAGGGGTGAATTATGCGACATAAGCCGTTGTGTCGCATAGTGCGATGTAGAAATTGTTCTGTGACATAAGACGTTATGTCGCATAGTGCGACGTAGGAGTGGTACTGCGACACAAAAGCTTGTGTCGCACTACTGTTTTCGGTCCTGTGCGACATAACGAGTTGTTCGAATGAAAACTTAATTTTTCCACCCAAAAATGTTTAGATCTTTCACATACAGACTTGTAACATGATTTTAGGATATAATAATGAAGGAAAAGTGAAAGAAAAGTGATTTTTCATACCAAATCGAGTGAAATCTGAAAGTTAGGTGAGTGATGAAGATGGTGGATCTTGAGCTTGGATCTTGAAGATGAAGTTGATGATGAGTTTTGTTGTTGTTGTTGTTGTTCCAAAAATACAAAGAAAATGGTGGTGATTTGGTGATTTTTGGTGAGTTTTTAGAGAGAGAATTGAGAGAGAATGGGGGTGAAAATGAAAATGAGTTGAAAATGAGGGTGGGGTGGGGTGGTGTTGGCAGATTTTTGGGGCCAAAGGGAGGGGATTTTAGTCCCAAATTGTGGTATTTAACCCGTGTTCGTTTACCCGATCGTTAAATATTAGTTTAATTTAAATTGGTAAATTTTAAATACATTTTTAGAATATATTTAAGTTGAGATATCTTTATTAAAGTAATTTGACTAAGTTGTAAAATTATAACTTTGTTTTGTTAAAGAAATGTCTCAAATTTGTTTCAGTGTACGAAATACTTGTTAAATATTATCAAAATAATATTTAATAGATGTTAATTTTAACTAATAATTTCATATTATTAATTAATTTTATTCACCAACAGTCGTATATTTTTTTTTCACGTTGTTTAAATTGCTTTGTACATACATACAACTATTTATGAATAAGTAATACCACGCGTACTAACTAGTTGGGCTTTGCTAGACTTATCTCTAAAATGTGTTGTGAATTCACTCTAAGTTAGGGAATTAGCCTAAAAGTGCGTGCAGTTAACATTTATAATTATGTCAAAATTTCCCGTCGCGTATGTTTTCCGAAAAGTCATGTCGTTAATAATAATAATAGTTCTGCATGGCGCTTTAAATTGCCATAAAAGTTCTAATAGTTTATGTATACTCGTTGTATAGTTTCGTAAGTGGTGTGTTCGATATGTGGTCAAAGATTATCAAGTGTTAGGTTCGAATCGACATTCAAATAGCACAACGTTTAAGCGTAATAGTTTGTTAAAACGTACCAATGTTGGCGTAGGGATCTGGTTGTGCATCTCTTGCCCCTATGATGTATGCGTGTTCGCGAGCATTTTCGGTGTTGGCGAGGCGGTTGTTGTTCTGATTGTTGTTTCCGTTATTGCGGTTTTTGTTATTCGGATGGTTGTTGGTGTTGTTGAGCTGCGGGCATTGGTTTCGGTAGTGCCCTGGTTCACCACACTCGAAGCACCCATTGTTATTTCAAGTGGGAGGGTTGGTTTTACATGAATGGGCTCGGTGTCCCCATTGATTGCACTTGCCACAAAGGGAACATTCGCCCTCGTGGTGTCACCCGCACTTATCACACTTTGGTTTGTTGCCAAGGTAGGGTTTAGCTCCAGCTGCGGTGGTGGCAACGTACGCTCGGGTGTTCCCCGGGTTTCTGTTTTGCTAACCTTGTCGGTCATTACCCTCACTGTTCCATTTTTGCTTGTTTTGACTTGAATCACCAGTACGGTTGGGTTCACTTTTCCCCGTAGTAGTTTTCAAGGTTCCAATAAGGACTGCATCATTAGTCAAGCTTTGAGCCAGATCAACTGCGCTCCTAAAGGTAGTTGGTTAGGAGGACATCACCATGCCTCTGATTTGTGGGGCCAAACCCCTGATGTATCATTTGATGCGTTCCTTCTCAGGGGTCACAATGTGGGGCACAAGATGTGCAAGCTCATGGAATCTAGTTGTATAACCGGTAATGTCAGTGCCAGTCATTTAGATGTTCCACACTTCAGTCTCGAGTTTCTGAACCTCATTTGGAGAGCAAAACGCTTATGTCATCATCTGTTTCAAAGTCTCCCACGAGATGGAGTAAGCAGTTGTGCGTCTGAGGATTTGGACCTGTGAGTTCCACCAGGTTAACGCCTTGTCGGTGAGAGTACACGTGGAGTATTTCACCATGTTGTTGGTAGCGCAGTCGCTGATATCGAAGACTGATTCCATTTTCTCGATCCAGTGAATTAGGCCAATGGCCCCTTCAGTCCCGATGAAGGTGCTCGGTTTGTAGGCCTGGAAAGTTTTGTAAGTACACCCTTGTTGGGTAATCTCAGGTGTTTCGCTGTTGACGAGAGTGGTTCTACTGTTGTGCACCACATTATCATGATTGCGGCTTACCTCATACTAGGCAATTGCTTCTGGCACACGTCGTTCGATAATCTGTTCAGTAGTTTCGACGACAGGAGGTGTAGGCGCTCGGCGACTATTTTGGGTCTTTCTTTGTTTAGGCGGCATTATGACGTTCTGCGATAAAGGAGTGCAGAAGTCAATGCCAATGAAAAGGATGTGAAGAATAAAGTTTCACATGTTTTTAGTGATAGAAGATTAAAAAGGATTGACAAGATCCCCATCACGTATCTTGCGACTATGAAACGCACATATGTACTTAGTATCATATAATCACGTTGGCCAGGCGTCATTATATGATGCTAATTACATACTTCTTTTCATTAACCGTTTAATACGATTAGGTTCACATGAGATCAGAGTGAGTTTGAACGAATCGGATGTAGCACGGTTCAAATAATAGATTGCTCGTATCGATGAGTCGTAAGGATAGTTAGACGTATGCAATTGTGTGTATGCATGTGCGTTCTATCCAAGGCTTTAGTCTAGGTCTCTAAGTCACATAAGAAATCTAGTTTGCTATAACCAATGGCTCTGATACCAATCTGTAACACCCCCAAATTCGTTGATTTTGGTTAGCGGAAGCATTGGCATAAGCTGGGGGTGCCACAATAACAATGTACATGCATACGTATCAGAGCATATGATTACAACAGAACAGATATATTAAGATGCCAAAAGTAATTGTTACAAAGTTTACGATTCATCGAATCGTATAAGTTGAAAAGTAATTAAGTTACAAAAGTAGATTTCGTAAATATGACTAAACAGTTTAGTTATATAAAAGAAATCCAATTGTCAAATGTTGGCATCCTATTCCTTCGTGGGTCCCCTATGTTCCATGTATGCTGGAGGTTCTTACGTGCAGCTAATTCCCTGAAAAACATAGTAAAAGTCAACAACGAAGTTGAGTGAATTCACATGTTTTATGTTTGCAATAGTTGAATCAAGTTTGTAAGCACGGTTGTTAAAACCAATACGTTCACAAATAGTTATTGCCATAATAGTTAAGTAAACATTTTGTGGAATGTTATCCGAATATAGTTCGGTTGGGATGTTGCCCAATATACAGTTTGCGTGGGATGTTACCCAAAATACCGTTTACGTGGGATGTTACCCAAAATACAGTTTGCAATACGTTGTTGGTCGTTCTCCGGTGTTTCCAAAATAGTACCGGTCGTTCTCCGGTTAAAATATGAACAGGTCGTTCTCCCATCCAACTCGGCTAGTCGTTCTCTGGCAATAAATACTGCTGGTCATTCTCCAGCGAGACACAGTACCGGTCGTTCTCCGGTCGAAAGATGCACAGGTCGTTCTCCCGTCCACTTGGCCAGTCGTTCTCTGGCACAAAAATACGTTGCTGGTCGTTCTCCAGCATTTACATAAAAAGTACCGGTCATTCTCGGGTTTACCAAACAAGTTTTATCACGTAAAGCAGTAAAAGTAGGGGCTGTGAACTCACCTGTTGAGTTGAGTATGTTCGAGTGCTAGCAAAGCCTAAATCTCAAGAAGTCTAGTCGAAATCTCCTATCTCCCTAAACGTATGAGATTTAATGAGTACGTGGAGGTCTAAGTTTACCATCCATGCTAGTGTTCGTATAACCAAGTTATGTCCAAGTGTTTGTTCGATGATTATGTTTGAAGTTTTGAAAATGTATTTGACTCGTTGGTGATAGTTTGAAATCAACATTTCAATATTATAAGTGTGTTTGTAATGTTTGTATAGTTCGTATATCGTATCATACGTAAGCATACGTTCCCGGTTAAGTTTGACACTTAGTGCAAAATCATTTGTAAAGTTTTTGTTTTATGCGACACAATGGTTTGTGTCGCATTCTTGCGACATCCACAATTTAATGCGACGTAAGCATTTCTGTCGCAAATGCTGTGACATAAGTAGTTGTGTCGCAAGTATGCGACATAGGGGTGAATTATGCGACATAAGCCGTTGTGTCGCATAGTGCGATGTAGAAATTGTTTTGTGACATAAGACGTTATGTCGCATAGTGCGACGTAGGAGTGGTACTGCGACACAAAAGCTTGTGTCGCACTACTGTTTTCGGTCCTGTGCGACATAACGAGTTGTTCGAATGAAAACTTAATTTTTCCACCCAAAAATGTTTAGATCTTTCACATACAAACTTGTAACATGATTTTAGGATATAATAATGAAGGAAAAGTGAAAGAAAAGTGATTTTTCATACCAAATCGAGTGAAATCTGAAAGTTAGGTGAGTAATGAAGATGGTGGATCTTGAGCTTGGATCTTGAAGATGAAGTTGATGATGAGTTTTGTTGTTGTTGTTGTTGTTCCAAAAATACAAAGAAAATGGTGGTGATTTGGTGATTTTTGGTGAGTTTTTAGAGAGAGAATTGAGAGAGAATGGGGGTGAAAATGAAAATGAGGTGAAAATGAGGGTGGGGTGGGGTGGTGTTGGCAGATTTTTGGGGCCAAAGGGAGGGGATTTTAGTCCTAAATTGTGGTATTTAACCCGTGTTCGTTTACCCGATCGTTAAATATTAGTTTAATTTAAATTGGTAAATTTTAAATACATTTTTAGAATATATTTAAGTTGAGATATCTTTATTAAAGTAATTTGACTAAGTTGTAAAATTATAACTTTGTTTTGTTAAAGAAATGTCTCAAATTTGTTTCAGTGTACGAAATACTTGTTAAATATTATCAAAATAATATTTAATAGATGTTAATTTTAACTAATAATTTCATATTATTAATTAATTTTATTCACCAACAGTCGTATATTTTTTTTTCACGTTGTTTAAATTGCTCTGTACATACATACAACTATTTATGAATAAGTAATACCACGCGTACTAACTAGTTGGGCTTTGCTAGACTTATCTCTAAAATGTGTTTTGAATTCACTCTAAGTTAGGGAATTAGCCTAAAAGTGCGTGCAGTTAACATTTATAATTATGTCGAAATTTCCCGTCGCGTATGTTTTCCGAAAAGTCATGTCGTTAATAATAATAATAGTTCTGCATGGCGCTTTAAATTGCCATAAAAGTTCTAATAGTTTATGTATACTCGTTGTATAGTTTCGTAAGTGGTGTGTTCGATATGTGGTCAAAGATTATCAAGTGTTAGGTTCGAATCGACATTCAAATAGCACAATGTTTAAGCGTAATAGTTTGTTAAAATGTACCAATGTTGGCGTAGGGATCTGGTTGTGCATCTCTTGCCCCTATGATGTATGCGTGTTCGCGAGCATTTTCGGTGTTGGCGAGGCGGTTGTTGTTCTGATTGTTGTTTCCGTTATTGCGGTTTTTGTTATTCGGATGGTTGTTGGTGTTGTTGAGCTGCGGGCATTGGTTTCGGTAGTGCCCTGGTTCACCACACTCGAAGCACCCATTGTTATTTCGAGTGGGAGGGTTGGTTTTACATGAATGGGCTCGGTGTCCCCATTGATTGCACTTGCCACAAAGGGAACATTCGCCCTCGTGGTGTCACCCGCACTTATCACACTTTGGTTTGTTGCCAAGGTAGGGTTTAGCTCCAGCTGCGGTGGTGGCAACGTACGCTCGGGTGTTCCCCGGGTTTCTGTTTTGCTAACCCTGTCGGTCATTACCCTTACTGTTCCATTTTCGCTTGTTTTGACTTGAATCACCAGCGTTAGTACGGTTGGGTTCACTTTTCCCCGTAGTAGTTTTCAAGGTTCCAATAAGGACTGCATCATCAGTCAAGCTTTGAGCCAGATCAACTGCGCTCCTAAAGGTAGTTGGTTAGGAGGACATCACCATGCCTCTGATTTGTGGGGCCAAGCCCCTGATGTATCATTTGATGCGTTCCTTCTCAGGGGTCACCATGTGGGGCACAAGATGTGCAAGCTCATGGAATCTAGTTGTATAACCGGTAATGTCAGTGCCAGTCATTTAGATGTTCCACACTTCAGTCTCGAGTTTCTGAACCTCATTTGGAGAGCAAAACGCTTATGTCATCATCTGTTTCAAAGTCTCCCACGAGATGGACTAAGCAGTTGTGCGTCTGAGGATTTGGACCTGTGAGTTCCACCAGGTTAACGCCTTGTCGGTGAGAGTACACGTGGAGTATTTCACCATGTTGTTGGTAGCGCAGTCGCTGATATCGAAGACTGATTCCATTTTTCTCGATCCAGTGAATTAGGCCAATGGCCCCTTCAGTCCCGATGAAGGTGCTCGGTTTGTAGGCCTGGAAAGTTTTGTAAGTACACCCTTGTTGGGTAATCTCAGGTGTTTCGCTGTTGACGAGAGTGGTTCTACTGTTGTGCACCACATTATCATGATTGCGGCTTACCTCATACTAGGCAATTGCTTCTGGCACACGTCGTTCGATAATCTGTTCAGTAGTTTCGACGACAGGAGGTGTAGGCGCTCGGCGACTATTTTGGGTCTTTCTTTGTTTAGGCGGCATTATGACGTTCTGCGATAAAGGAGTGCAGAAGTCAATGCCAATGAAAAGGATGTGAAGAATAAAGTTTCACATGTTTTTAGTGATAGAAGATTAAAAAGGATTGACAAGATCCCCATCACGTATCTTGCGACTATGAAACGCACATATGTACTTAGTATCATATAATCACGTTGGCCAGGCGTCATTATATGATGCTAATTACATACTTCTTTTCATTAACCGTTTAATACGATTAGGTTCACATGAGATCAGAGTGAGTTTGAACGAATCGGATGTAGCACGGTTCAAATAATAGATTGCTCGTATCGATGAGTCGTAACGATAGTTAGACGTATGCCATTGTGTGTATGCATGTGCGTTCTATCCAAGGCTTTAGTCTAGGTCTCTAAGTCACATAAGAAATCTAGTTTGCTATAACCAATGGCTCTGATACCAATCTGTAACACCCCCAAATTCGTTGATTTTGGTTAGCGGAAGCATTGGCATAAGCTGGGGGTGCCACAATAACAATGTACATGCATACGTATCAGAGCATATGATTACAACAGAACAGATATATTAAGATGCCAAAAGTAATTGTTACAAAGTTTACGATTCATCGAATCGTATAAGTTGAAAAGTAATTAAGTTACAAAAGTAGATTTCGTAAATATGACTAAACAGTTTAGTTATATAAAAGAAATCCAATTGTCAAATGTTGGCATCCTATTCCTTCGTGGGTCCCCTATGTTCCATGTATGCTGGAGGTTCTTACGTGCAGCTAATTCCCTGAAAAACATAGTAAAAGTCAACAACGAAGTTGAGTGAATTCACATGTTTTATGTTTGCAATAGTTGAATCAAGTTTGTAAGCACGGTTGTTAAAACCAATACGTTCACAAATAGTTATTGCCATAATAGTTAAGTAAACATTTTGTGGAATGTTATCCGAATATAGTTCGGTTGGGATGTTGCCCAATATACAGTTTGCGTGGGATGTTACCCAAAATACCGTTTACATGGGATGTTACCCAAAATACAGTTTGCAATACGTTGCTGGTCGTTCTCCAGCGTTTCAGAAAAAGTACCGGTCGTTCTCCGGTCTAAATACGCACGGGTCGTTCTCCCGTCCAACTCGGCCAGTCGTTCTCTGGCAATAAATACTGTTGGTCGTTCTCCAGCGAGACACAGTACCTGTCGTTCTCCGGTCAAAAGATGCACGGGTCGTTCTCCCGTCCACTTGGCCAGTCGTTCTCTGGCACTAAAATACGCTGTTGGTCGTTCTCCAGCGTTTACATAAAAAGTATCGGTCGTTCTCCGATTTACCAAACAAGTTTTATCACGTTTATAGTATGAAAATGTTGTTTCATAAATACCAGTTTTGTTGCAAGGATTCAACAGTTCAAAGTACTCAAATCGTGCGAGTAAACAAGTATGATAAACATTCATGTAAGCAAAAGTAGTTATGGAAATCAGTAAAGTAGTTGACTATGTTTTCCACCCCTGTTCAAAAGTAGTAAAGCAGTAAAAGTAGGGGCTGTGAACTCACCTGTTGAGTTGAGTATGTTCGAGTGCTAGCAAACCCTAATGCTCAAGAAGTCTAGTCGAAATCTCCTAACTCCCTAAACGTATGAGATTTAATGAGTACGTGGAGGTCTAAGTTTACCATCCATGCTAGTGTTCGTATAACCAAGTTTTCCAAGTGTTTGTTCGATGATTATGTTTGAAGTTTTGAAAATGTATTTTACTCGTTGGTGATAGTTTGAAATCAACATTTCAATATTATAAGTGTGTTTGTAATGTTTGTATAGTTCGTATATCGTATCATACGTAAGCATACGTTACCGGTTAAGTTTGACACTTAGTGCAAAATCATTTGTAAAGTTTTTGTTTTATGCGACACAATGGTTTGTGTCACATTCCTGCGACATCCGCAATTTAATGCGACATAAGAATTTCTGTCGCAAATGCTGTGACATAAGTAGTTGTGTTGCAAGTATGCGACATAGGGGTGAATTATGCGACATAAGCCGTTGTGTCGCATAGTGCGATGTAGAAATTGTTCTGCGACATAAGACGTTATGTCGCATAGTGCGACGTAGGAGCGGTACTACGACACAAAAGCTTGTGTCGCACTATTGTTTTCGGTCTTGTGCGACATAACGAGCTGTTCGAACGAAAACTTAATTTTTTCCATCCAAAAACGTTTATATCTTTCACATACATACTTGTAACATGATTTTAGGCTATAATAATGAAGGAAAAGTGAAAGAAAAATGATTTTTCATACCAAATCGAGTGAAATCCGAAAGTTAGGTGAATGATGAAGATGGTGATGAAAATGGTGGATCTTGAGCTTGGATCTTGAAGATGAAGTTTGTTGGTGCATCTTAGTGTGTCTGTCAGTTGGTCTAAGTCTTAATGCGTTTGATATGTAATTACATTAGTTATGACATTTGTATTATAAAGTAATTACATTTTGTGTTTTGGTGACACAAGGGTTTTGTGTCGCATAAGTCAACTTAGCGACACAACTTGTGTTGCATGAGTCTGCTTGGCGACACAGCCTGTGTCGCATAGATCAGATTAGGTTTCGAGTATAAATAGATGAGTTTGGCTCATTTTTTAGGGTTGACGAACCTAGGTATTCTGAGAGCATATTGTACTCGAGTTATTGAATATAATCTGATCGGTACTTGCTTGAGTATTAATATACTTTCTTGTTTGTGTTGTTTAATCATTTAACGTTTATATATTCGATCATTGTATTCCGCACGTTGATTGAATATTAGGATTTGATTAGGTCCGACTACAGGGGTCCTACAAGTTTTTATATTTTTTTAAAAACAATTTTCCTCTATTCTATCTATCTTGGAAGTTATGTTCTTGTCTAAATTATAGGGGTATGTCTATGGTGGGGACCACAGATAACTATTGATACTAACAATAAAAGGTTCACTCATAGACGCCGATGTAGAATGTTTAGGTGGTCAAACAATACCAGTAATCATCTTGAAATAATATTTATAAAAGGTGTTCTAAATATGCTAAGTAAATATAAAGAGGACAAATATACTAATAATCGAGATAACACTTACTATTTCCTAATAATTGCATGTTATCCTAATATGATCCCATAGCAGATAAAATAACTACGTCACCAAAAAGAAAATTAATTTACATTTTAATTTTAGGTTTAGTAATTAAATTATTTTAATTTATGTTACTTTCAATTTTTGTATATCTATTTTCACAAGTCCCTAACTTACTCTTGAATCGGGTTACAAAACTTGAAATTAAAAATCAAGTTTTTTGGTTTATGCGACATAAATACTGTCCCGCGACACAATTTATGTCGCCTTTTATGTCTCTTGTTATGTCGCTAGGTTGGGTTGAGGTATAAATACCCCACTCCAGTCGCTTTCACTGTTACCACATCTAGCGACACAAATTCAAATCTAGCGACACAACACACTATTTTAGCGACACAACGCTCGTCTGTGGATTTTGATTTTGATTTTTGGTGGATTTCTGGGCAATCAACCACTCGATTCTTGTTCACCTAATTCTACTCGATCGATAGGTACTAATTTCACCCTATTTTACCGTATATTTAAGATTTAAACCATGATTATAGTTACGGGTTTTAGGGAGATTAGACACGAACAATTCACTTTTAGAAGTTAATATCTATGTTTTCGTGCTCCTCGTTTGATGGCGTACCCTAGGGTATGGCTCGTTTTCGAAAACCCCAAATTCGGGTTTAGGGTTTCTGGGTTGGGGCTTGCTGTTCGTCACTGCGACATAACCTGCGACATAAGCTTTTTATGTCACAGGGTTTCTGAATTCAATTTATGTCGCTGACATTTGCGACACAATAATTTATGTCGTTGACATTTGCGACACAATCATTTATGTCGCTGACATTTGTGACACAACTATTATGTCGCTTATACTAATGCGACATAACTTATGTCGCTTATCTCAGTTTGGCCTATTCCTCACTTCCGTCCAATTTTGGTATAGCCATGGCAGGTGATTTCGTTCAGGATAATGGTGTTTCACTATCCTGTGTTCACTGCTTCTGCCCAAAGACTATCATGTCTTGCAATTCCGCGACTTCGAGAATCACCATTCAGTCGTGGAAGATTTTGTGCTTTCAGGTGTCGTGATAACATTCTTACTTGATCGACTACCTTTCGTTTTTGATGGTCTGGTGGGATCCCCTCATTATCCTGGATCTTTGCCTGCCCTTGTCTTGAATTTTGGCCTTTATGTATTAATAGTATCCTAGGATACTATCTAGGTTTAAGGTTTAGGGTTTAGAATGTGATATTTTGTAATCATAACAATGTAATTATCTATGTTATTATCAATTAAACCCTAAATTGTGCAAATTAGCTTTCTTTCCTAGCTATGTGTGTAATTTTTGTGCTCTGGTGTGCGACACAAAATTTATGTCGCTTCATCTCTGCGACATAAATTGTCTATGTCGCATAAAATTCGATTAATTAGATTTAATTGAAAAAAGCGACACAACTCTTTCCGTCGCATCAGTGATTAGCGACACAATTCCTTATGTCGCTTATCTTTGAAAATCAATTTTAATTCTGAAAGCGACACAAGTCTGTTATGTCGTAGGACTCCTGCGACACAATTCCCTGTGTCGCATAGAACATAATTTTAAATTGATTTATTTTTTTCGATTGAATATGCTTACGCTAACTGTTTTCGAGTTTTATTGTTATACTTTATACAACAATGGCAGATGGTGATGTTCTTTGGGAACCACGTCACAACATCGTGGCATTTTTGGATGATTCAAAGGAGACGACTGCTCCGTACATGCTAATGGTGGCATTTCTACGTCGGTCTCGTATCTATACTGCTATCACCGCGACCACCTATATTTACAAGGATCAGGGGGGGTCCGTTTTGGGAAAATGCCATGATCAACTCCGAGATGCCATTTACCAGGATTATCTACACTCTGGGCGATCGTCAACTCATCATCTCGGAACAGGTTATTCGGGAATTCTTCCAATTTGGTGATACTCCTGAGATGCCCACTCTGTTTGGGAATGAGTTTATTGCTGGAGCTATGACACGCATCGGTTATCCAGGGGTGCCAAATGATCAATACCGAAAGGCGAATCTGCCTAAGGTTTAAGATACTTGATGCATGTGATTATCGTTTGCCTTTCTCCTCGTAAGGCTGGTTTTGACGGAATCAGTTATTCTACGGCCTCTGCCATGCTAGCATTGGTCTACAATAAGCCCTTCAACTTTTCTGGGTATATCTCCAGGGCGATGGTCGACAATGTTAATGCCGGGGACAAGCGTTGGAATCTATATCCACGCTTCATTCAACTTTTTCTTGTTACTCAGCTTCCCGGCCTTCCACAAAATGTTTGAGATCGCCTGCGTCCAACTCCCATGAACGTCCGAATCTGGACGGTTTGTGCGGCAGGTGCGAACGCGAATTGCAATTTTCCACTGTTTGGGCACATAGTTGATGAAGCTTATGTTGCGCCGCCCAACGACGGTTTTATGGATGTTTTGGCTGCACCTGGGCAGCAACCTCAGGAGGAGGAATTACACCTCCATGAGGCACAAATACAGGTTGATGACGTGTTACAGGAAATTGACAATTTTCAAGATGGTGGATAGGTTGATCTACCTAATCTTGAGGATCCAGTTGCTGAAGATTCGGATGGAGGTTCTACTCCTGAGACTTCTCCGAGGGTTGTACCTTCAGAACATGCGCAATATTCAACGGTTTGAACCACGTCGGTTAAAACGTATTCAGCGTCGTATTCGTCAGGGCACGACATCCGTGCGACCTGATCATGGAAAACGACCACGTAGCAATGATCTCACTGATGAAGATTGGGTTCCACCTCAGTCTATTCGTCGTATTTCTACTTCGTCTTCGAGGCCACGGGTCGACATTCCTTGTGTTGAGGTTCCAATTCAACCTCTGCCTTCGGTTATCCAAGAGCTATTGAAAAGGATGGATGAGATGCAGCAAACCATGGACAATCAAGCTCAATTGATTCAGTCTCAGGCATCGGTTTTGGAGGTTCAAGCTGCGCAGATCAAAGAGTTAGAAGAAACGGCAGCTTTAGTTCCTACTTTGAATTCTAGGGTTTTAAAATTAGAATCCCTAGCTGCTGTTCCGGGGGAGTCAGGCCTGCGTGCCATAGAAACAACATCTAGGGCTTCAGCCGGAACACAAACTGGTAATGTAACCGATAATGTAAATATTTCTGATGATAATGAATCTCTTCGTTTGGATTACTTCTCGGTCGATGATATTCCAGGTCAACCAAGACCACTAGTTGTAGATTATTCAAATGCTAATCTATCTTTTATTTAGCGAATGGTTAATGAGGAAAGTCAGGCATCTGAACCTGAATTTGAGATCAATGATGATGTTGAGATTGAGGAAGAGGATATGCGTTCTGATGAATTTTATGATGATGCTCCGACAATTGAGACCGATTCTTCAGAAGATGAAGCAGAGCCAACTAGAACTTCGCAAAATGTTCCAGATACTACAGCGGCTTCTGAAACTGCTTCTACATCAATTTCTCATAGACCAGTGATAAGCTTTATTCCTGGTGAACCTATTCCTGTTACTTGCAAGACATATAAAGTTAGTGGGAATTACATAGGAATTATCAAAAGCTGGAAAACCTACAAAGGTATTTTCATGATTAAGAGAAGCGATGGTATTCAGTACTTTAAAAGGTCATTCAAGAAGCTGAGTACATTGCCGAAGGGAGAAATAAATCGTCTAGCTCAACTGGAATTGATAAATCGAACCAGAGATTCAAGAGCTGATTTTGTACAGACGATTTTGCGTCGTGAAGTGAAGAGTAAAAGATATTACTTTATCAAACCGACACTTGGAATGAGATTTATATTCAAGAAGAGACTTGATCCAGTAACAAGATAGCCGATCTGTAAAACACATTATCCGACAGCTGATTGTTTGACTGAGATTCCGCTTGAGACAGTTCCCTTTAACTTTCTAGAATATTTCATCATTGGGAACTTGATCCACATTCGGGCGAAGCTGTTTTTTTTTTGTTCCAGAATCTGAGCATCTAGAGACGACTTCGGTATATGGTTTAAAGAAAGCTCAATTCAGGGTATTTGATCCTATGAGCTTGATTAATATGTCATAGAAAGACTTGCAGAAATTGTTTGATAATCCGATTCGGTTCAACGTAAGAAATATTATGAATTCGATTCTTGCCAGACAATTTCAGAAGGTTGTGACTGTGTGTGTTACGCATGGGATATATGCTGGAGACAGGTTTCCTGAAGGCTGGGTTTAATTGAAAAATTTTTGAAGACCAAGCTGAAGACACGAGGGATTTTGTTGGTACATCTTAGTGTGTCTGTCAGTTGGTCTAAGTCTTAATGCGTTTGATATGTAATTACGTTAGTTATGACGTTTGTATTATAAAGTAATTACATTTTGTGTTTTTGCGACACAAGGGTTTTGTGTCGCATAAGTCAACTTAGTGACACAACTTGTGTCGCATGAGTCGGCTTGGCGACACAGCCTGTGTCGCATAGATCAGATTAGGTTTCGAGTATAAATAGATGAGTTCGGCTCAGTTGTTAGGGTTGACGAACCTAGGTATTCTGAGATCATATTGTACTCGAGTTATTGAATATAATCTGATCGGTACTTGCTTGAGTATTAATATACTTTCTTGTTTGTGTTGTTTAATTATTTAACGTTTATATATTTAATCTTTTTATTCCGCACGTTCATTGAATATTAGGATTTGATTAGGTCCGACTACAGGGGTCCTACAAAGTTGATGATGAGTCTTGTTGTTGTTGTTCCAAAAATACAAAGAAAATGGTGGTGATTTGGTGATTTTTGGTGAGTTTTTAGAAAGAGAATTGAGAGAGAATGGAGGTGAAGAGAGAGAGAGAGAGAGAGAGAGAGAGAAAATGAAAATGAGGTGAAAATGAGGGTGGGGTGGTGTTGGCAGATTTTTGGGGCCAAAGGGAGGGGATTTTAGTCCCAAATTGTGGTATTTTAACCCGTGTTCGTTTACCCGATCGTTAAATATTAGTTTATTTTAAATTGGTAAATTTTAAATACATTTTTAGAATATATTTAAGTTCAGATATCTTTATAAAATTAATTTGACTAAGTTGTAAAATTATAACTTTTTTTGTTACAGAAATGTCTCGAATTTGTTTCAGTTTACGAAATACTTGTTAAATATTATCAAATAATATTTAATATACGTTAATGTTAACTAATAATTTCTTATTATTAATTAATTTTATTCACCAACAGTCGTATATTTTTGTCACATTGTTTAAATCGCTCTGTATATAATTACAACTATTTATGAATAAGTAATAGCATGCGTACTAACTAGTTGGGTTTTGCTAGACTTATCTCTAAAATGTGTTGTGAATTCACTCTAAGTTAGGGAATTAGCCTAAAAGTGCGTGCAGTTAACGTTTATAATTATGTCGAAATTGCGGAGTGTTACATTCTCCCCATGTTAGAGAAATCTCGTCCCGAGATTTAAAATCAAGTCGGAACTCTCGTCGCGTATGTTTTCCGAAAAGTCTTGTCGTTAATAATAATAATAGTTCTGCGTGGCGCTCTAAATTGCCATAAAAGTTCTAATTGTTTATGTATACTCGTTGTATAGTTTGATAAGTGGTGTGTTCGATATGTGGTCAAAGTTTATCAAGTGTTAGGTTCGAATCGACATTCGAATAGCGCAACGTTTAAGCGTAATAGTTTGTTAAAACATACCAATGTTGGCGTAGAGATCTGGTTGTGCATCTCTTGCCCCTATGATGTATGCGCGTCCACGAGCATTTTCGGTGTTGGTGAGGCGGTTGTTGTTCTGATTATTGTTTCCGTAATTGCGGTTGTTGTTGTTCGGATGGTTGTTGGTGTTGTTGAGCTGCGGGCATTGGTTTCGGTAGTGCCCTGGTTCACCACACTCGAAGCACCCATTGTTATTTCGAGTGGGAGGGATGGTTTTACATGAATGGCCTTGGTGTCCCCATTGACTGCACTTGCCACAAAGGGAACATTCGCCCTCGTGGTGTCGCCCGCACTTATCACACTTTGGTTTGTCGCCAAGGTAGGGTTTTGCTCCAGCTGCGGTGGTGGAAACGTACGCTCGGGTGTTCCCCGAGTTGCTGTTTTGCTGACCCTATCTTTACCCTCACTGTTCCATTTTCGCTTATTTTGACCTGAATCACCAACATCAGTACGGCTGGGTTCACTTTTCCTCATAGTAGTTTTCAGGGTTCTAATCAGGACTGCATCATCAGTCAAGCTTTAAGCCAGATCAACTGCGCTCCTAAAGGTAGTTGGTTTGGAGAAGATCACCATGCGTCTGATTTGTGGGGCCAAACCCCGTATGTATCGTTTGATGCGTTCCTTCTCAGGAGTCACCATGTGAGGCACAAGACGTGCAAGGTCTTGGAATCTAGTTGTATAACCGGTAATGTCACAGCTGGTCATTTGGATGTTCCACAGTTCAATCTCGAGTTTTTGAACATCATTGGGAGAGCAAAACTCTTATGTCATCATCTGTTTCAAAGTCTCCCACGAGATAGAGTAAGCAGTTGTGCATCTGAGGATTTGGACCTGAGAGTTCAACCAGGTTAACGCCTTGTCGGCGAGAGTACACGTGGCGTATTTCACCATGTTGTTGGTAGCGCAGTCGTTGATATCGAAGACCGATTCCATTTTCTCGATCCAGTGAATTAGGCCAATGGCCCCTTCAGTCCCGGTGAAGGTGCTCGGTTTGCAGGCCTGGAAAGTTTTGTAAGAACACCCTTGTTGGGTATTCGCAGATGTTTCGCTGTTGACGGGAGTGGTTCCACTGTTGTGCATCACATTATCACAATTGCGGCTTGCCTCATACTGGGCAATTGCTTCTGCCACACGTCGTTCAATGATCTGTTCGGTAGGTTCGATGACAGGAGGTGTAGGCGCTCGGCGACTATTTTAGGTCGTTCTTTGTTTAGGCGGCATGATGACGTTCTGCGATAAAGGAGTACAGAAGTCAATGCCAATGAAAAGGATGTGAAGAATAAAGTTTCACATGTTTTTAGTTATAGAACATTAAAAAGGATTGACAAGATCCCCATCACGTATCATGCGACTATGAAACGCCCATATGTAGTTAATATAATATAATCACGTTGGCCAGGCATCATTATATGATGCTAAATACATACTTCTTTTCATCAACCGTTTAATACGATTAGGTTCACATGAGATCAGAGTGAGTTTGAACGAATCAGATGTAGCACGGTTCAAATAATGGATTGCTCGTATCGATGAATCGTAACGATAGTTAGACGTATGCAATTGTGTGTATGAATGTGCGTTCTAGCCAAGGCTATAGTCTAGGTCTCTAAGGTCTCTAAGTCACCTAAGAAATCAAGTTCGCTATAACCAATAGCTCTGATACCAATCTGTAACATCCCCAAATTCGTTGATTTTGGTTAGCGGAAGCATTGGCATAAGCTGGGGGTGCCACAATAACAATGTACATGCATACGTATCAGAGCATATGATTACAACAGAACAGATATATTAAGATGCCAATAGTAATTGTTACAAAGTTTACGACTCATCGAATCGCATAAGTTGAAAAGCAATTAAGTTACAAAATTAGATTTCGTAAATATGACTAAACAGTTTAGTTATATAAAAGAAATCTAATTGTCAAATGTTGGCATCCTATTCCTTCGTGGGTCGCCTATGTTCCATGTATGCTGGAGGTTCTTACGTGCAGCTAATGCCCTGAAAAATATAGTAAAAGTCAAGAATGAGGTTGAGTGAATTCACAGGTTTTATGTTTGCAATAATTGAATCAAGTTTGTAAGCACAGTTGTTAAAACCAATACCTTGACAAATAGTTATTGCCATAACAGTTAAGTAAACGTTTTGTGGAATGTTATTCAAATATAGTTCGGTTGGGATGTTGTCCAATATACAGTTTGCGTGGGATGTTACCTAAAATACCGTTTACGTGAGATGTTACCCAAAATACAGTTTGCAATACGTTGTTGGTCGTTCTCCAGCGTTTCCAAAATAGTACCGGTCGTTCTCCGGTCTAAATACGCACGGGTTGTTCTCCCGTCCAACTCGGCAAATCGTTCTCTGGCAATAAATACTGCTGGTCGTTCTCCAACGAGACACAGTACCGGTCGTTCTACGGTCAAAAGACGCATAGGTCGTTCTCCCGTTCACTTGACCATTTGTTCTTTGGCACTAAATTACATTGTTGGTCGTTCTCCAGCATTTACATAAAAACTACCGGTCGTTCTCTTGTTTACCAAACAAGTTTTATCACGTTTATAGTATAAAAATGTGGTTTCATAAATACCAGTTTTGTTGCAATGATTCAACAGTTCAAAGTACTCAAATCGTGCGAGTAAACAAGTATGATAAACATTCATGTAAGCAAAAGTAGTTATGGAAATCAGTAAAGCAGTTGACTATGTTTTCCACCCCTGTTCAAAAGTAGTAAAACAGTAAAAGTAGGGGCTGTGAACTCACCTGTTGAGTTGAGTATGTTCGAGTGCTAGCAAAGCCTAAAGCTCAAGAAGTCTAGTCGAAATCTCCTAACTCCCAAACGTATGAGATTTAAAGAGTACGTGGAGGTCTAAGTTTACAATCCATGGTAGTGTTCGTATAACCAAGTTATGTTCAAGTGTTTGTTCGATGATTTTGGTTGAAGTTTTGAAAATGTATATGACTTGTTGGTGATAGTTTGAAATCGACATTTCAGTATTATAAGTGTGTTTGTAATGTTTGTATAGTTTGTATATCATATCATACGTAAGCATACGTTCCCGATTAAGTTTGACAATTAGTGCAAAATCATTTGTAAAGTTTCTGTTTTATGCGACACAAGGGTTTGTGTCGTATTCCTGCGACATCCGCAATTTAATGCGACGTAAGCATTTCTGTCGCAAATGCTGCGACATAAGTAGTTGTGTCGCAAGTATGCGACATAGGGTGAATTATGCAACATAGGAGTGGTACTGCGCACAAAAGCTTGTGTCGCACTACTGTTTTCGGTCTTGTGCGACATAACGAGCTGTTCGAACGAAAACTTAATTTTTCCACCCAAAAACGTTTAGATATTTCACATACATACTTGTAACATGATTTTAGTCTATAATAATGAAGGAAAAGTGAAAGAAAAGTGATTTATCATACCAAATCGAGTGAAATCCGAAAGTTAGGTGAGTGATGAAGATGGTGATGAAAATGGTGGATCTTAAGCTTGGATCTTGAAGATGAAGTTGATGATGACTTTTGTTGTTGTTGTTCCGAAAATACAAAGAAAATGGTGGTGATTTGGTGATTTTTGGTGAGTTTTTAGAGAGAGAATTGAGAGAGAATGGGGGTGAAGAGAAAGAGAGTGAAAACGAGGGTGGGGTGGGGTGGTGTTGGCAGATTTTTGGGGCCAAAGGGAGGGGATTTTAGTCCCAAACTGTGGTATTTTAACTCGTGTTCGTTTACACAATTATTAAATATTAGTTTATTTTCAATTGGTAAATTTTAAATACATTTTTAGAATATATTTTAGTTGAGATACCTTTATAAAAGTAATTTGACTAAGTTGTAAAATTGTAACTTTTGTTTTGTTACAGAAATGTCTCGAATTTTTTTCAGTTTACGAAATACTTGTTAAATATTATCAAAATAATATTTAATATACGTTAATGTTAACTAATAATTTCATATTATTAATTAATTTTATTCACCAACAGTTGTATATTTTTGTCGCGTTGTTTAAATCGCTCTGTACATAGTTACAACTATTTATGAATAAGTAATACCATGCGTACTAACTAGTTGGGCTTTGCTAGACTTATCTTTAAAATGTGTTTTGAATTCACTCTAAGTTAGGGATTTAACCAAAAAGTGCATGTAAATTAGGCAGTCGTGGGAGACACCTCGATCAGGATACCTTAAATGTGGACCTGACACCTCGAGTTAAGCTCAGACTATGTGCTCATGGCTGTATAACTTTTAATTTGCTTAATTGCATTTTCAGTTCAATTAAATCTTGCAGTTCATACGATATTTTTTGACATACAAACCTGTGAGCTCACCAGCGTTTCGCTGACCCATTTTAGCATGTATCACAGGTACTCAGCAGTAGGTTGGACTGCCCTTCAGGATATCATTAGCTCAAGTCAGCATTCAAACAAATCAGAGATTTAATTGCGTTATTATATTTTGTATAAAGTAATTATGTAATGTAAATCTCTCAATTAAGGAAACTGAGCTAATGTAAATTATGTTTTCATGTAAACATTGGTTTCATCAATTCAAGTTGTAAACCATGCAGGTAGTGGTCATTCATTATATATCCTCTGTGTTGTGATTATTGATTAGTCGCGCCCCAACCCTATTCGCTTCCGCAACCCGAATTTGAGGGTGCGACAATCATAAACCCTTCAAGGACTAATGTGGTTATTCAGGATGAAGATGGAGAAAGAGTTATATATTCAGATGAATATCTAAATGAGTCAACTAATTTTGATTCTAGAGAAGATCTTACTGATAATCCTAAACGTAATTCGATGTTTAAACCGCTGGAAAAGGTGAAAAAGGCAAAGACTTTGATAGAAGAAGTTGATATTACTAGGAAACATGTACCTAAGAAAGGTATTATTGGATGGTATTATGATGCAGATTTGAAGCTTTGTGCAATCAAAAGATATGACGGAGTTCAATATTTTGAAAGGAAGCGTGCAGTCTTCAGTTCTTTACCAAGGTTTAAAATTCGAGACTTAGATAGATTGGAGATGAAGAATCCCAGTAATGATGTTAGTCCGTAATCTCGATCTTGAATCAAGTAACACAAATCAATTGATGGCGGAGTCACCAATTGAATAATCACTCAAACGAATCAATAAAACAAACTTGATATAAAAGAATTCAAACAGTTGTTTATTGATAATAATCGACTAGGTTACAGGTATTTTCGACTGATTGCGTTTAGGGTTTTTCGTCAACCATAAAACAGATTACAAAACGTGTTTATATACTAAACACTCTATCCTGCGACGTTACACACAACGTCGCAGGTCCAGGCCCATGCGACATAGTCAACGTCGCAGGCCCAACTAACTGACGTCGCATGTGCGACATTACATACAACGTCGCACAAATCAGTAAACACAAAACTAATTACAAACTTAAACTAGACCAACTGACAGACACATCAAAATTCATCAACAAACTCCCCCGTGTCTTCAGCTTGGTCTTCACAAATTTCTTCAGTTAAGCCAATCCAACAGGAAACTTTCCATTAGCATGAATACCATGTGTCACACAAACTTTTACCACATTCTGAAATTGATCTGCAAGTTTCTTGTTGAATTCATTGTTTGCATTAACCCGAATTCTATCATCGAAGAGTCGTCTTAAATCTTTTTCATGCATATTTATTAGACTCATAGGATCAAAAACTCTGAACGTTGCTTGTCGTAACTTCCAAATACCTCCAAATTCTAATCGCGGTTCAGAATCTGGAATAAAAGTAATCCCCGCTTCACCAGTATGTGGATCGAGCTCCCATTTAACGAATCTGCTGAGAAAATTATAGGGAACTGATTCCAAAGGAATCTCTGTCAAACAGTCAGCCGGCGAATAATGAACTTTGACCATAGGCTACCCTGTCGTTGGATCCAGCTTCTTCTTGAAACTATACTGCGTACCAAGTGTAGGCTTTATCTTGTTATATATTTTGCTTCGAACCTCTTGACGCAAAGTTCTCTGAATATAATCCGTATAATCATCTTTCAAAGGATTAATCAAATTTAATTGTGCCAATCGATTGATCTCTCCTTTAGGCAACGTACTTAATTGTTTGAACCGAAGCTTGAAGTACTGAATGCCGTCCATTCTCTTAATCATAATCATTCTTTAACGAACCTTCCAACTCTTAATCAAACCGGTATAATCTCCACGAACCTTGTAAATTTTGCAAGTCACAGGTACTGGTTCTGCAGATCTACCTTGAGGCCACCACTGCTTATTTCTTTCTATTCTTTCTTCAGCAGTTTCACTTTTAGATGCCTCTTGAGTTGGATGTACTGATTCAGAATCCTGAGTAGGCGTTGCATAATCTGAACTAGATTCTCCATGAGAAGTTTTAGCAGGCCCCTCATCATCACTCGAATCTGTCTCAATAACAGGTGCATCATCATAATACTCATCTGAACCCAAATGTTCATCATCAATCGACACATCATCATCCATGTCAAATACATATCCTTGTTCAGTCTCCGAACCAGTATCATTGACCATTCTCTGAATATATGTCAAATCAGCCAAAGAGTAATCTACCGCTAATGGTCTTGGCTGACCTGGAATATCATCAACACTGAAATAATCCAAACGTTGAACATTTTCATTAATAATATTTTCAATTACAGGGGTTGGAGTTACAGACTCTGGTCTCAACACTGAAATAATCCAAACGTTGAATATTTTCAATTACAGGGGTTGGATTTAATGACCAGGAATGCAGGAGTGGGCTCAACAACCATTTCTTGTGATGGTTGAGGAGTCGTAGCAGTAGAAATACGACGTGCACGATGAGAAGAAGGTTGAAATTCAGTATCATCGTCAGCACGTGGACGTTTTCCCATATAACGTTTGCCCTCACGAATACGTCGTTGAATTCTCAAATATCGACGCGAATCGTGTACCCTAATCCGTTCCATCTGTGATGGGTGGGGTACTTCACCATCAGAATCTGTGGGCGTCTCACCACCATCCTTCGGTGTCTCAAAAACAGAATCAGAAGAAGATGATTCATCAGTAATATCCTGAGGGGAACCCGGTTGCTGAACCTGTCCAAATTGTTCAATCTGGACCAAATCATCCTCAATATCCTCCCCTGCAGCTTGAACCGGAATATCAACGAACGGTTGATGAGGCTGCTGGGCAGGTACATCCATATATTAAGGGTCTGGAGGTGGCACGTAGTTTTCATCAACAATAGCACCAAATAAAGGAGTATCTGGTGGTGCCTGAACTCCTTTTTCCTGAGCAGTGCAGACAACAAATATTCTGCCCATCATCGGTACTATCCTGTGAATGTTATCGACATCACCGAGTGCTGTAAGATTCGGATGATGAAGATTGATGAATAACTGAATAAAACGAGGATACAACGCTCATTTGTGGTCTCCGGCGTTGACGTTGTCGACCATGTTCTTGAATTTCAACCCAGAATAGTTGAACGGCTTATTGTATACCAAAGCCAACATTGCCGATGCCATACGATGACTTATCCCATCAGTACCAGCCTTCCTGCTTCCTAAGCAAACAATAAAAATGTGCATCAGATATCGCCAAACCCGAGTAAGGTGAGCCTTGCGATATTGATCAGTCGGAATTCCCGGATAACCCATCCGTTGCTTGCCGCCATAAATGAAATGATTCTCAAAACGAACTGGCATATCTGGCTGATCATTGAATTGTAATAACTCTCGAATGCCTTGCTCAGTTACCACAGCCTGTGTATCCCAAACCGTAGAAACGATACGTGGGACATCGTTCTCAGTGACAATCGAAGCATTTCGACAAAATGGGCCGATCAAATTCTTGTACACAACCGTGTCGTCAGATATCGCGTGAGAGATACGCGAACGGCGAAGAAAGTCTATCATCTCACGAAATGGACCCGCGTTCTTGTGATCAGGATTTAAGTATGCCACAGTATTGTGACGCCCCTCATAAGCTAAAGCCATTCCTGAAAACAGTACAGAATATGTACTCGAAAGACGTTAGAATAAAGGCGAAAACATTTCTTTGCAAAACAAAAATTGTCACTTTTCCTGCAATGTGCGACATAGCATATGACGTCGCAGAGATCATTGCGAGGTAGGTACGACGTCGCTAGAAATTGGTAATAAACCAAAAGCGACGTTTACCACAATGTCGCATAAAACGCAAGCGACGTTAAGGGGTACGTCGCATTTTGCAATTAATTGTGAAATTAATCACATATAGAAAAAAATGCGACGTAGTACTCGTTGTCGCTAAGGAGGTCGCAAGGAAAGCGACGTAGTAGTATGAGTTCGCAAAACAGGTTACGTCGCAGAAAAAGCGACATAACACAGGACGTCGCACAAGGTTTCAAATTTGCATAAAATGCGACGTTGTCTGCTACGTCGTAGACGACGTCGCAAAGACGAACAGCATCCCAACCCAGAAAAACCTAACTTTCAAAATTGTGGTTTTTCAAGTCTATCTATACCAATCGGTGCGTTTTAGCAATGGAAACATAAAAACACACAGTCTGCCGTAGGCATCACACATTGACATATCTAATGTACCCGTAAACCAAAACCCCAAAAAGCCGCAATAGAAATTCAATCAATAGAAAAAAAGTAAACGATTAAAGGAGGTAAAATTGGTACCTAACAGTCAAGTAAAGAGATGAGAACAGGAAAACGTGAGCGAGTATGAGTGAAAAGAGGCCGGAAATCACAATCGTAGCAAAGGTCACGACGTCGCAATCGCTAAGATTGAGGTCGTAGTCTACGTCGCAAAAACAATTTGAATAGTGTACCAAAGTACGTCGCGGGGTGGAACTATATATAGTCTAACCCTAACTGCGACGTGGCGTGCGACGTCGCATGCGACGTCGATAATGATGTCGCATGATGGATATGGCAGAAATATCAAATTCGATTGTGATTTCAATTTTTTGACGCGCGATTTGTAAAACCAACTTGTAACTTGGTGTAATAATACGAATTAAGAAAAAGAAAAATATGTGAGCACACACATTCTTTTTGGTGACGGAGTTGATTTAATCTGGTTAGGGATCATATCGGAGTAACATGCATGTATTAGGAACAATAAGTGTTATTTCGATCATCAGTATATTTGTCCACTTTAAATTTACTTGACATGCTAAAAACACCTTTTATAAAAATTATTTCAAAACGATTATCAGTATATTTGTCCACCTAAACATGTTGCACTCACATCTAGGAGCTAATTTTATTATTATTCGCATGTACATTTCGTTGTGGTCCCCACCATAGATATACATCTTAACTTAAGACATAGACCATGTTTCCATTTACAGAGAGAATATAAGAAAATCAAATTTAAGAATCAAGTCAGCGATGACAGGTCTGTACTTACGTACAACAAAGCGACATAACTTGATTCAGGTTTAAGCAAAACCAGACTTGGTCAAACCATTTTTGGCGACCTTGTAAGGAATCTTAATTTTAAAGACTTTGCAAGTACTTTGACTTGTGTTTGCTTAAGTCTTAAGTATATATTAACAGAGACCAGGTCTATACTTACGTATAACAGAGGAAACTGTCAATATATACCCATAAATGATATCAAATAAACTTCTTTCACGAAAACATGTCTAGCATAAGTAAGAAATTAAGACTTGTGTCATATATCTAATGATGTTGTACCACTGGAAATAGACAATGAAGTTTTAGGCTTCTTAAGAGATCTCAAAGAGTTTTGCATAACATGCCTACTAATATATCGTATGATGAAGACAATGTTTATAAAAACTGTTTTCAACATGTCAGATAAATCTACTGACACATCCAAGATAAACCTTAAAATTCCATTTTATGCATGTCACCCGATGTACTATCATATCCCAAGTTGTTTACAGACACAACTTCAACGTCTATTGTAAAATATAGCAACGGTGCATTTCTTTAATACTAAAAAGTAGAAAGAGTGGTTGTTGCAAACTTTTTTTTTTTTTTAATTCAAACAAAAATTTACAAAACACAACCAAGTCACAAATCATTTTTTAGTTTGAAAGAACCTCAAATCAATCATATTGACCAATTCGTTAAAACGAGCGCGTGAAAAGGCTTTTGTGAAAAGATCGGCATTTTACTTAAGGGTGTCTATATGGACAAGGTCTATCAGGTGTTTCTCATAGCAATCCCGAATAAAGTGGAACCTAAGTTCAATGTGTTTGGTCTTAGAATGTTGTACGGGATTGCGTGTTATGGAAATAGCTGCAGTATTATCTATATGAATAGGAGTCATAGAAAGAAGTAACCCGTAATCACGTAGTTGATGCTGGATCCAAAGGACTTGAGAACAGCAGCTTGCAGCAGCAACATACTCGGCCTCAGCTGTAGAAGTTGCAACCGTGGTCTGCTTTTTACACTGCCAAGAAACCAACCATGATCCGAGGAACTGACATCCTCCAGTGGTAGATTTCTTATCCATTTTGCAGCCACCATGATTCGAATCCGAATAGGCAGTTAAAGCGAATGATTTCTCATTTGAATACCATAGACCAAGAGTTGGCCTATATTTTAGGTACCCAAAAATTCGCTTTACAGCCTTCATATGAGTCACCTTAGGCTTCGCTTGATATCTCGAGCACAACGAAACCGCAAACACAATATCCGGTCTTGAGGCAGTAAGATACATTAGAGACCTTATCATAGAACGATAGTCTTTCTCCTTGCAGTCTTCTTCATGCTCATCGGGTCCAAGATTGTAATTTATGTCGATGGGAGTACCATAGGTTTTGCAATCAAGCAAGTCATACCTAGTTAACATATCATTGACATACTTTTACTGATGAATACAAATGCCATTGACTGATTGCTCAACTTGCACACCTAAAAAGAAAGTAAGTTCTCCCATCGCACGCATCTCAAACTCAGACTTCATTAAAACCTCGAATTCCTTGCACAAAGCCTCATTTGGAGAACCAAAAATGATGTCGTCCACATAAACTTGAACCAGTTGCAAATCTTCTCCCTCTCCTTTGGTGAAAAGTGTGCTATCGATTTGGCCTCTCGTGAAACCATTCTTCAACAAATACGTAGTAAGCCTCTCATACCAAAGTCTTGGTGATTGATGAAGACCATACAAAGCTTTACTCAGTTTACACACATGATTAGGATGCGCAGGGTCTTCAAAGCCTGGAGGTTGTTTGACGTATATCTCAGCATCTACCTCACCATAAAGAAATGCACATTTTACATCAAGTTGGTAAACTCGAAAACCTTTGAAAGAAGCAAATGCTAAGAAAATCCTAATGGACTCCAATCGAGCCACAGGAGCAAATACTTCATCGTAGTCCAAACCTTCAATTTGACTGAAGCCTTGAACCACCAAACGTGCTTTATTCCGAATTACCACACCTCGGTCATCCATCTTGTTTCGAAATACCCAACGAGTTCCTGTAAGATGAGCGCCTTTGGGTAATGGTACAATATCCCAAACTTGCAGCTTCTTAAATTGCTGCAATTCCTCTTGCATGGCCTCGACCCAAGATGGATCGTTCAATGCTTCCTCTACCTTTTTAGGTTCAATTTGAGAAAGATGGCATGATTCGACAGTTGCCATGAGGCCCAAAACCTATTGAGCCGAAGTTTGCTTGACTTCAGCTGTTTGCTTTGCTTGAGTTCGTGTTTGAACTTTAGAGTAAGGATCACCAATTATATTCTCAATGGGGTGATCCTTATGTATACGAGTAACTGGAATAACCTTCGGCACAAGAGTCAATCCCAAGTTGTTCAAGTCTCCTTCAGTGACAGGAGTTGCTTCTTCATCTGCTTCATCAGTAAAGAGATAAGAAGAAACCATTTCTTCTTCTGCTCCATCTTCTTCTAAAGGAGGCATGTCTTGATCATCAGGAAGATCCATTGCATTGATATTTCCTGAAGTAGAAGGAATATCAGAAGATGGTCGTGTAGGTATAGGTGTGGGTGTTGGTGAAGGAGTAGATGTAGGTATTGGAGTAGGTGTTGGAGAAGGTTGGTTAGGTGTCGCATCGGGTTTTAGATCAGATGGTTTAGAAGAAGAACCAAATGTTTCTTGAGAAATGTTGATTCAATGAAGCAAGGTAACCAACTCTTCCGTATCATCTTCTTCCGGAATGTTGAAAGAGTTAAAAAAGTTTACCATAGTTGAAAAACCAATCCGGACCCGTGCCTTGAGGGGGTTCCGTATACCTTAAACATTTTACCTCAAAATGTTCCTCTATCTGGTTAGTCGATTTGTTGTAGACTCTTTTGTTTGGAGAATTAACCGAATATCCAAGAAATATCCCTTCAACAACTTTATCACCAAACTTAGAGACACGTTCTTTAGTAACCATAATCATGCATGGACACCCAAACGGCTCCAGAAACTGCAGGTTCGGCTTGCGATTATTGAAAAGCTCATAGCATGTCTTGTTCTTCTTCTTAACTGAGAGCACCTGATTCAAAACATAACAAGCAGTATTAACTGCCTCAGCCCAGAAAATAATAGGCAGCTTTGATTTGTTTGAATGCAGACTTGAGCTAATGATTCCTGATTGGGCAGCCAACAAACTGCTGAGTACCTGTGATACATGCTAAAATGGGTTAGCGAAATGCTGGTGAGCTCACAGGTTTGTATGTCAACACATATTTGTATGAACCGCAAGATTTATTTGAATTTAAAACGCAATTAAGTAAAATAAAAGTTATACATCCATGAGCACATAGTCTGAGCTTAACTTGAGTGTCAGTTCTAATTAAGGAAACCCAACTGAGTTGCCTCCTATGAGTGCCTAATGTACACTCGTCTTCCCAAATGCTAATAAGTCCGTTTGACCAGTTAGTGCAAGCTAACCCGGACGAGGATTGTCAATCCTATATGATATCATATACTAACATTCACGCTACAGATGTATTACCAAAACTATGTTGTGGAGGGCTTTGAAATGATTAGTGAAAACAACTCATGTAGTATTTGATTTGTATTGTACTTGCGTTCATATTGTAAAATAAAATGAGCAATGTAATCACACCCCTGATGAAAACCGTAAAATAGGGGCTATGAGACTCTCCTGAGCCTTGAGAAGTTTAACTTAATAAACTTGTTAAATTAGCCATGAATTGATGTCCGAAGACTTGGAACCTGAGGGTGTCCAAGACACGGGATGGTTATAAACATGAGTAGGTATCTCGAATGACTACCTTTGTAGTTGTTCGTCCAACTAGAATGTCCAAATTACTACGATATGGTTGATTGAATTTGTCCAAATTACTACGATTTGGTTGTCTAACTTTTCCAAGTTACTACGACTTGGTTGATTTGATTATCCAAATTACTACGATTTGGTTGTTTAAATTGTCCATGTTACTATGACTTGGTTGTTTGGTTTGTGTTTTGAAAAACGTGTACAGCCCGTTGGTGAATGATTGTAATAATAATAATATTATTATTACCATTATGACTTAGTGTGAAAGAGAGTTGTAAACAGTCTATTTTTAGCGTCACTTATAGCGACACTTAGGGTCTATGCGACACTCAGGAAGTGTCGCATAAAATGAGAAATTCTGAGGTACTAGCGTCACTTGAGGAAGTGACACATGAGATGCCGCACTTAAGCAAGTGCCGGGTGTGAGTTTCGGATAAAGGTGTTAAGCGTCACTAGGCAAGTGACGGATGTAAGTGTCGGGAAAAAGGGTTTTTATGCGGCACTTAGGCAAGTGACCCAAATTTAGGGTTTTATGCGTCACTTAATGCGACACTTAAGTGATGCACGAAGTGACGCTACACTGGTCTGGCCTATGCGACACTTATGTCTGTTCGACGGATTTTGAGCCAAAAATGAGTTTTCCAGTTTCCGTTTGGTCCGATTCTTTTACCCAACCCTTAAATGGACATTTCAAAGCTAAATAAACAACTTTCAAGTAAAAATATACAAAATCGAAGAGTTTCGAGATTTGTCGGGAATCTTACAACTTAACGCCGGAAGAAACTGAAAGGATAGAAACGTAGATCGTGATGCCGCTGTCAATTTTCTCCAAATGAGTGTGAGGATCCGTGGTTATTTCGTGGTGCTTTTTGGTGGTTTAATGGTGGTGGTGGTGATGGTGAGTTGAGAGAAGAAAAGAAGAAGAAAGAGAGAGAGATGGTGAGAAATGAGAGAAGGGGAAAGGGGAGGGGGTGATGTCCTCTGCTTGGGCCTGTTGGGTGGGGGCCCATCGGGGTGTGGGTCTCCAACTTTTAATCATGTACTTTCGCATTCCGTGCGGTGTTCGTTTTCTAGGTCGTTTAAATAATTTTTCGTACATTTAATTATAGGTTTTGAAATACCAATATTTATTCAACATTTTAATTGAAGTATTTCATCAAATACTTAATAATTGAGTTATAAAATATAACTTTACTTGTTTCATTTTGTTCGCACGTTTATTATTTTAACGCGTAATTGTTATTTGTACGATACGAATTTGAGCTGAAATATTATCTAAATAATATTTTGGATAAAATAGAGTTACTAAATAATGTTATATTATTTAATAAAATTGTTCACCAACGTCCGTATTAATTGAATCGAATTGCATTCGATTTGAAACCTGTACGATTTAATCAAATCACATACTTGTATATATTCAACAATATATATATTGATACATTAATTAACCTAACATAGACACTACTTCAAAAAGGACCTTTTAGGACCTTTTTTCTGGGACACTTTTTGGAAGTGTCCAATAAAATATCTAATAGGACACCTATGTTTTTCACTCATATTATTATAGTATCTATTATGACACTTGATATGTAGGTCATGTTAACTTTATTTTATAGGACACTTATTTGTTAATGTCTTACTATTGTAGAGATTAATAGGACACTTAGCATCCGAGTCTCATTAGATTGAGTTTTAAAGGACGCTTATTGGTTGAGGTCTTATTATATTAAGGAATATTAGGACACTTGATATCTTAGTCCTATCACATTGAGTTTTAAGGACGCTTAAACATTGTGGTCGTATTATTGTGTAATCTAATAGGACACTTGATATGTGTGTCTTATATATTTATCTTCTTAAGACTTTTTTTAGTCGGGCTCCTATGATAATTAAACTTAAGAGGACTTACACTTAATAAGTTAGTCTTATTACATTGAATTTGAAAGACGTTGACTATATGTAGTATTGTAGTATTTAATAATATTACACTTGAAATTTGAGTCATACACATATCTCTAGTTCTATCCTACACTTTTCTACTTGTGGTCTGATACTAATTGGTTGAAATAATTTTTCTACATAATCTATGTGATTTTCTTAATATAAAAATTAATAGGTGAGACAGAGATATAAATGGGGTGTTAGTGGATCATGTAGAAATGAATATTGTTATTTTCGTTTCTAGCTCTTTTATGTAGAAAGTTTGTTATAAATACAAGTAGTGTATAAAAAATATTAAATATGGCCAACAAGATCGAACATGCGACCACATATTTAGAAAATCAAATACACAACCAATGTGACAGCTGCTAATTTGATTTAATTTCTCACTAAATGATATATATTTGGTTCGCTAACAAAAGTGAGTTGTGCGTACTTCTTACTTCTCAATATGACTAGATACGTCAGACTACTAAATTTCAACACATATTTCTCAATTCTATATAGTAGTAACCAACCCACACATTTACCACTTTTATTCTTCTTATCTTATGTATTACACTAAAAAAAAATATTTCAACTTAACTATCATATATAGATGTAATCAGATGTATACATATATATGTGACTTGAGTAAACCCAGTAAATCCTATAAAATGAGGTTTAAACAGTTGGACTACTCAAAGTACAAAAGAACGGTTACTGGTGCAATATAATACACTGTTACAAAGGTATTCGAACAGAGTTTAATTTAATACTTTTATCGTTTTTCAAAATGCAATACACCTCTATTTATAATCCTTTAAAATCTAGTGAAACCCACTTATGGTTGTTGAAACAACATAAAGCAGCCCAACATGCTGTTTTGCGATCCACATTTCGACCACTTAAACACATCTGTTGTTTACAGAAAACCTGATATCAATTTGAAGACATTCGACCTTCATTATATACTTTCAGTTTATTTCCAGAAATAACACATCGATACAGCCTCATAGAAATTGATAAATATGGTTTTTCAGCTCTTTACCCAGCCAATTTACCAAATGACCCATTCTCGCAACTTATTCATATCACATATTCATATGACTTATAAACATGCATTTTCACTTCAAAATGATCAAAATTTGGCACCAAAACATACTTACCTGTATACATCATTTACAACCAAAGCCATAATCACATTTAACCCGTTTTAACACTTGCAACATAATCGAAGACAAGATTATAAGAATCCAAACAGTGTGATTATTCAAAACAATCATAATATTTTTTAGCATTCAAACAATCATAATATATTTTAGGATTCAAAACATTTCGAACAAAATAATCCTTGATGACTTCAGAAGCTCCAAAAACAGATACTTCTGAACGCCCATCTCAGTGTCGAGATTTAAATAAATCTCATTAAATAAATATCATCATAGGGTTTCCATCATCTCCTACAAGTAGATAAAACATAAGACATCAATCAAACTCATATTTAAATAATTATGCAGACCTATTTTTCGAAGCTGGCAATTTCAACCCAAAAGGGTCAATTTGGTTACATTCTATTCTTAAATGATAAAATAAAAATAAAACACCAACACCAAAACAAAAAAGAAAATATATTTTAGCTTAAATGACAAAGGATCGAACCAGGTTAATGTGACCCATTAAAGACATGTTACTAATCAGTCATGCCTATCTATATATAATAGATTGCCTATATAATGGATATGTTCTTTTAGTGGTATATGAAAGCATGGCATAAACTACACTGATAACTTATAGAATCTAAACAGATTTGAGAAACGAACCTGAGATTTACATGAGATCAAGTCAACAAAACTCAAGAAAAAGCTTCTAATTGATCTTCATCTTCATCTATAACTTGGGTATTGGTGTCAACAATTGTTCCCATTAAACCCTCTCTAACCAATTCAATATCCATATTTTCATCATCTTGGGGACCGCTAGATGCATTACTTTGCAAATATGTTTCAACATCATCCAGACATGTTTCTTCACTCATATCATAAGAATCTCTAGCTGTTGTCTTGATCATAACATGCCACCCTTTTTTAATAGGGACCTCAACATAAAACACCTGTTGTGCTTGACTAGCTAATATAAATGGTTCATTATGTGGCTTTAAGCCATTAAAATTAAGTAGAGTAAACCCATTCTCATCGATTCTTCTTCTCCTACCATTTGAGATCCAATCACAATCGAACAACACCACTTTCTTGTTAAAAGAATATTCTAACTCAATGATGTCATTTAAAATCCCATAGTATGTTACATCTCCTAAAACAGGATTGCTATCTCTAGCACTAGAGAAGCTATTCGTCATCGCTTCAAGCATAACTCCACTGTTTTGTGTTTTCCTTTTATGTTCGAGATGTTTTGTGTGAAATCTAAAACCATTTATAATAAATCCCTTATATTGTTTCACAATCTCAGTCGGACCACTTGCCAAAGCCATTAGTTCTTCTGTGATCCTAGGATCCCCTAAATTATCTTGCTGCTCAACCTAAATTTAGTTAAGATGTGTAAATTTTAGCATAAAATATTGGTAGTTAGATTTTAAGATGATAAACAATGTAAACTTATTACTTACATGATCTTGAAACCATGACTCAAAAGTTTCACTATGAATACGTTGAACCTCATGCTCGCGCAATCGTCGATTTCGGTTACGAACAATTTGAAGATGTTCAATGTCATGATAAATATAATAAAAATTCATAATAACAAAACAAGACTATAAGTAAGAATTCTCTGAAAAATTATTACCTACTGAATTCCTCAACTTGGTTAGAATTGAACAATACGTAAGTATGTGCTTTAGTCAACGTCTTAAGGTCCAATGCTTTAATAACAGCAGCACCCACCGGTCGACCTGGCATCGAAAAGATAGGTAAAACGTCGACAGAACCACCATCATCATAATTCCGACTTGCTCTATTATGCCTTGTCTCAACATCAGGGGATAGGTACAATGAACAAAATGACATACACTCTTCTACTAAATACCCTTCTGCGATTGAACCTTCAGGTTTGCTTCTATTCCGCACATAAGATTTTAACGTAGACAAATACCTAGGTGATCAAAAAATTAAAGTTTAATATATGATATTTTAAAAATTTGTAGCAATTAAAATACTAATACATACCTCTCGATTGGATACATCCAACGGTAATGTACCGGTCCAGCGATTTTGACCTCCGAAGCAAGATGAACCGAAAGATGAACCATGACATCAAAAAATGATGGTGGAAAAATCCTCTCTAGATCACAAAGAATTTTCCCAATCTCATTTTCCATTTGAAATAAGTCATGAGGGTTAAGAACTTTCGAACATAGTTGTCTAAAGTAAAGACATAATTTCATTATAGGAGATCGCACATGCTTAGGTAACACATTGCGCAACGCTACTGAAAGTAATTGTTGGATCAGAATATGATTATCATGGCTTTTAAGCCCAAATATTTTTGGTGGTTTCACCTGGACACATCTTGATATATTAGCTGCATATCCATCAGGAACTTTTAAATTTTTTAGGACACCACAAAATATTTCCTTCTCATTCTTCTTCATTGAGAAACAAGCCGGAGGCATGTATGCTTTGTTACTATTTTCAACTTGCGGATGAAGTTCCGATCTTATATTCATTTCTTTTAAATCAAGGTGGGCTTTTATGTGATCCTTAGTCTTTCCATCAAGATTCATGATCGTTCCAACTAGACTATCACAAACATTCTTCTCGATATGCATCACATCTAGATTGTGGCATAGCAAATTCTCTTTCCAGTATGGCAACTCAAAAAAGATACTTCTTTTCTTCCAATTAAAAGGTAGATCTGGGTTATCTTTCACTAATTTTCCAAATTTAACTTCATATCCATCTAGCTCATTAATTATATCCGACCCTATCAAGCGAGAAGGTGCCTTCCCATGTTCTTCGGTACCATCGAAAGACATCTTATCCTTCCGAAAAACATGTTTTTTAGGCAAAAATCGACGATGTCCCATGTAACAAAATTTCCTGCCATGCTTTAAGCGTTGCGAATTTGTATGCTTATGACAACATGGACATGCAAGTTGACCTTTAGTGCTCCATCCTGATAAATTTGCGTAGGCAGGAAAGTCACTTATGGTCCATAATAAAGAAACACGCATTTGAAAATTACTCTTTGTTGAAGAATCATAGGTCTCTACTCCAACATCCCACAATTCTTGAGGTATGGCAAACATCACATTCATTTTTCATACTGTTTTCTTTCCAGTAAAGCATACAATCATTAGGACATGCATCAATTTTTTTGTAACTAAGTCCCAAATCTCTTATAACCTTCTTCATTTCATACAATGACTTAGGTATACAAGCATTTGGAAAAGCCTCTCTCAATGTATCGAGCATCATGGTAAAACCTTGGTCATTGCATTTTCCTAAACACTTACTATGATAGAGTCTAACGATAAAAGAAAGAACTGAGAATTGGTTACACCCATTATATAGTTCTTTCTTTGCATCTTCCAAAACTTTATAAAACTTGCCCGCGTGTGCATTTGGTACATCTATATTTTCATCTTCTGTCCCTATTTCATTTGAAGGCATGTTCTCATCCACCATGAAGAACGCATCATACAACAATCCTTGCATGTCATCTAATTTACCAGATGCGGGAGTATTAGAGTGTTGGGAAATTGAAGGAGAAATTTGATAACCTTTGATAAAACCGTCACATATAAGATGAACTCCAGCCTCCTCCCTATCGACCCATACTTCATTACCACATTTAATGCATGGACATAAAATCTGTCCACTCAAACTCTCTTTAGAAAACATAAGATCAAGAAATTTGTCCAAGCCTTTTTCGTATTCAATATTTACTCTTGGTAGGGACATCCAACTATTATCCATCTTGGCCCTGTTGTATAAAACACAAGAGTCATCAACAATAAGAAATATAACGAAATATTCATACATAAATCGAGTGGGTTAACAATTGCATAAAAATTTACTGAATTAAATATATGATTGTGTTGTTGTCCTGTGTGTAGTATCATTATGCAAGAAAACAGATAATCGAATAAGTCACTCCCATATTGACGGTTACATAATTACCCACTGGATGTTGATGGGTTATAGATACATACAGAAAAATGACATGTTTACAACTTGTATGTGCATTTATACCTTGTAGAACTGATCAGTAGATACATACAGAAAATCGACATGTTTACAACATCTCTAAAATTTGTGTATTAAAAGAATATGTGCTGAATCAGATAAGCAAATAAGTTTTATACCTGATCACTTTGATAGCCGTCTAAATCAGAGGACTGCTATAATTCTTTTGCGTGGAATTTGAGAGAGAGGCAGAGAGCTGTTGTTGTATACGAGAAGATTTAGTTTAGGAGACACCAATAAAAGCTGGAAATTGTTTTAGGGCTTAGCGTGAGAAGCCTTCTCTAAACATTGGTTGTTAATCTGTTATATATATAAATGCCAGTAATTTACCAAAATGTTCTTCAATCGTAATTGGTTTGGACTTTACAGAGTAATCAAAGAATTGGTGTTCGATCCCCATAATCTACTAATTTTTTTTATTACATTATTTATTTTTAATTTCTAAGTCTTTATAACTTATTATTATTTTACTTATACGTATAGTTAACTTTAATATAATTTGAAAATTGATTTATCTTGTGTAATTTTAAGTGAGTTTGGAACTTTGGATCTCATTTGAAGAATTCATAATATCATTCAATGTGTTCATTATAATAAAATCTTTATTTTCAACCTTTGCTATTATTATGGACAATTACAACATTATAAATACACACAAAAAAAACCTTCGTTTTAGTCTATTGTGTATATCAACCTTTTAATGTTGGTCTATTGTGTATCCAATGACTAATTTTATAACCTGGCAATCGTATAATGCACCACGTCGATTGACACCTCATTGACACATCATCAAGAAGGGGTGTCACGTCACGTCACTCTGATACATACAATATACCAAAATTGAAAGATTGGTACACACAATATACCGAAGTCGAATACACACTATAGATCTCAAAATAAAGTTAAATGCATCAATCCCATGATTTAACTGAATGAACATCGGTACATGATGCATATTATTGTGTATATACACACGGCCCCGTCAAATGTAGATTGTTTATAACTCATTATTTAATGTTTTAGATAAACATATGATCATTTTTTTGTAAGCTTCCTAATCTAAGTTGGATTTTAATATTTTTTAAAGTATGATTCATAATGTATGATGTCATCAAATTCTATTTTTTAGTCACTTGTATGATAGAGTAATTATATTAGGGGGAAATCACGGATTTGATCCTTTGATCGAACATTTTTTAACAAAATAATCCATTGACCAACTCGTTTAACAAAATACTCCACCGTTTGGCGCCAAACATGCCGCCCCGGCGCCCCACCATTATTTAATCCGTTTTTAAACCTTTAAGTCAAAAAATTGATAGGCCCGATGGTGACATGTGTGGGGGGTGGGCGCCGATGGTGACATGTGTGAGAGGGTGGGGCGCCGAGTCCAATTCGAGGGGCGCCGGGCCCATCAATTTTTTGACTTAAAGATTTAAAAATGGATTAAATAATGGTGGGGCGCCAGGGCGCCATGTTTGGCGCCAAACGGTGGAGTATTTTGTTAAACGAGTTGGTCAATGGATTATTTTGTTAAAAAGGGTTCGGTCAAAGGATCAAATCCGTGATTTCCCCTTATATTAGTGAATTAGATTTTTGCAGATATCAGAACCTTATTATATTTAAGATTCATAATTTATGATGTCATCATATTCTATATTTTAGTCAATTGGATATAAATGAGTAATTCTATTGATCAATTAGATTTTGAAGACATGAGAATCCACCTGATTCTTATAATATATTTATTGTAAGATAAAATAAGATGATTTCTTTAAAAAATATATAAATTTAAAGATAATAAGTCTTTTAGTTTTAGAATTTTTATAATATACATGTTAAGTAACAATAGCCTTAGTATCAAAATTGACTAAATTATCAGTTAAAAAAAAAGAATATAAAATTTAGACACCAAGACTTCAAATTTGGAAAACGAAAGACAAAAAAAAAATTGATTTATATCTATTTTATATTATCATCATCATTATTATTATATTGTATTATATAAATAATATATATATATATATATATATATATATATTATATAATATAATATAATAATATGATATTATAAAACAATATATATGCCACTTATAGATTAGAAGTATTTTCATCCGCATAAGTATGATACTCAACTTTCTTAAAAATTGGCATTCATTTACACATAAGTTAAGTTATAGTGAGTCTACCAATTCATTCCCTCCCCAAAATTAAATATTCCCTCCCCAAATTTTTAAGATTCCCTCCATCAATTTCAACCTTAATTACTCATTTTCTGTTATTAACAACCTCATAGAAATTACCTTATTGAAAACCCTATCATATCGACCTCTCAATTTTCACAAAACAACAGCGGCAGCAGTAGGAGATCGCATTGGATGCAATCGATTTAGGTATCAAAAACCTAAAATACTCTCTGATTTCTGATTTTTGATTTCGTGATGTTTATGTGTGTTATGTATTCTATATTTACGGGTTTGTATATGTGTGATTGATCCAAAGTTTTCAGATACGTATGTTATGTTGGTTCTACTTAATTAATATTAATTAAACTCTTATTATGGATTGTGTTTGTTAGTTTTAGCCTTTGATTATATATATTTGTCAATTTTATGTATGTAGTAATTTATATGTTAATCCTTTTGTTAGTGGTCAGTGTTTTGAGCTAAAATGGAGCACATAGCTTATGTGATACACTTACAATCATATAACAGTTATTCCTTTTACTTTTCTGACAATTATGTGTGTAGTTATTTATATGTATATCCACTAATTTTGATGTTTTGATTGAGTTTTTACATTTCTTTTAGTTATATTACTTTCGTTACGTTACTAATGGGAAATCAAAGTAAGCAAGATCAAGGTACACATAAACAAATGAATGATTACGAGAAGGCTAAATTGTTGAGGGTTAAACAGAACCAAGAACGGTTAAGGGAGTTAGGAGTTGTAAACATTGCTAACTCTCTTACAAGTTTAGTACAAAGTAAGAAAACAACGACAAGCAAATGCAAAACATCTAGTAATGAGAAGGATGCCGATTATATGCCAGATTATGATGGTGATGGTGAGGAACATTACAATGAAGAAATTAAAACAAGTGCTGGAGTACCCACAAAGGTACCAAGACTTACAATTTTATTGCATATTTATTTGGTTTCTATAAGTTGAATGCTGATTGAAATTTAATTTTTACATCAACAGCGTCCTCAATACATTGCACCCATGTCAATGAACCGGTATGCTAATTTAGCGAAGAAAAAACGGGTGATTGCTCCAAACGTCTCTTGTGTGTTACCACTTAAGGAATCCTGTATTCGAAATGCACAAAGTGTTGATTTTGGTGCATCACAAAAGAGTAATTCAAAACGTTGTGAGGAAGGTCAGAAGCGCAATGGGCTAATGGTTGGCAAATCTGTAGCAAATGAAAAGCAATCAACTGCATCAATGACAACGGCTGATGTAATCTTGAAGAAGAAAGAGACAGCAAAGCAATCAGGGGCAGTCAGACAGAATTTAACAAAGCCTAATTCAAGTGGAGCTAGGAGAAAGTTATTTCTTGTTGATGAAGATAATGATGATGATAACCCAACATCTGAAGGTACGTATGTTTTGGTGTCAAAATTCTATATCTACTATTCATAACTAAATCGAGTATCAAAACTATGTTATATCTTTCCATTCGTATGATTATATATATGAACAAAGAACAAGATTGTGTTGAAAATGAAGATATAGATGAGATGATATTTAATAATATTCAGTATGGGATCAAAGGGGATGATGTGGGAGTCAATGTATATATGTGCCATTAATGTTATTGGTTCTAAATGTGTTTCCTACCATTTATAAGCCGCAATTAGCTGATTAATTATTTTTCTCTTGCATACATTTCCATGTTTACATATGTGGACGCAACTGATAAGGAGCAAGATGGTGCTGAATTTGAATATGAAGATGTGGATGCAGCTGATACGGAGCAAGATGGTGCTGAATATGAAGATGAAGATATGGATGGTGCTGAATATGAAGATATGGATGGTGCTGAATATGAAGATGAGGATGTGGATGGAGCTGACATGGAGCAAGATGGTGCTGAATATGAGGATGAAGATCATATAAATGAATTGGATAATGAGTATGAAGAACTTGTGGTAAACCAACATGAAGGCCCTGGTGCAAATGAAACCGGTCAGTATACTACACTGTTTTGTATCTTTTGACAGTCTTAATGATTAATGTTAAAATTTGGTATTAAATTTTAATTTACTAATGATGTTAGAAGAAACTCAATATAATTAAACCGACTAACTGTATTATTAACGCTTTCATGATCCACAATATATGCATGAAGGGACCAAAAAATACCCATATGGTTCAACATATCAGCCCTATTCCACTTATTCCCATGATGTCTTAATTTATTTACATATAGAATTTGAATTCTGCCATTAATTCTCTCATTCTAAATTATGCTAGGGAGATAAGCAACTAGCATTCTAGTATATAAACTCGATCTGCACAAACCCCCTCTCATCCATTGACATTTATAAGTGAAAAATCAGGACTTGATCTTGAACATAGCCTGCATATGGCTTCTTGTTTGTTATATTAATTGTAAGGACATAGAGCAGTTTTGAAGTTGTTGTTCTCCGTATTCATTTAAATAATTCTTCACATGCTTTATCTTGACTTAATAATTTATAACATGTGTTAACTTTTTGCAGGTGCGAGAAATGTAAATAAAAGAGTAAGGGGTCCAACTCGAATGAAAAAAATCTGGGGTGAATCGGAGATTATTAAGGTTCAATTTAATGAATATGGGCAGCCAATTGACAAGAAAAAAACTAGTCAACTAACCCATTTCATGGGAGCTGTTGCTAGGGGTGGAAAATACTGCCCGATTTACAAACCTTGGCATAAAGTTAGTGATAAAAAGAAACAAGCATTATTAAAACTCTTAAAGGTACTTGCAAAATTTTGTTCATATTCAAATGACTAAGATATTAGTTTGCTAATGTAATTAGATTTATTCTTTCTTTAGTCAAAGTTTGATCTTCCTTCAAGTGCTCATGACTGGATCTTAGCATCATTTGCAAAGAAAGTAAGAAATTGGAGAGCAAGACTCAAAGAATACCATGATCCATCTTTGCCACTACAGGAACAAATAAAGTCGATGCCAGAACGAGTTCATGAACGTCATTGGAAGAGACTAGTTAAGTTTTGGAATAAAGATTCGACTAAGGTATTAACTTGTTTTCTCTTTTTTTAAGTAGTAAGGTATGAAATACTTGTTTTCACTTGCAATAAAGTCGCTTTGATTTTGGCTTTTCACTTTTCCACATTAGAAACTCAGTTGAAAAAACAAGGAAAATAGGGCGAAAAAGAAGATGGTTCAAGTTACCGGTAAAAAAAGTTATGCGAGAGTCCGTGAAGAACTAAAGGTAGTAATTTTCTATCATATTGTAATTATGTGCAGGTTACATAATTTTAATTTAATATGTCTATATTTTAATAAACAACTTTAAATTGCTGAAATAGGAAACATCGGGATGTGAACCAAGTAGAATGGAAATGTTTCGTGCCTGCTTTTCCAAGGATGGAACCACAAAGAATAAAGCAGCTAAAAAAGCAATTGTATGTACTTTTACTACGATTAACACATCAACCGACATCAGACTATTTACATATCTCCATTGCATATTTGAAGAGATTTAGTTAACATTTTGATGTTTAGTAACTATTTATGTTAAATTTCCCTGTTTCATGTTTCATAGATGGAGTAGTTTTAAAGTATATATATATATATATATATATATATATAGTTTCAATATAGAAACGGATGCAACATTACAGTTCCAAGCTTCCAGAAGGTTCCGTTGATAAGCCAGGGCCCGAAGATACATTTTCTAAAGTTATACCCAATGATAAAAATGGTCTTGCACGCATGTTTGGGCTAGGTGTTCGTGCTAGCGATGTTTGGGGTGTGATTCCGAGTCGCTCAGCTTGTCGAAGAGAAAATGCTGAATTGAAAATTCGAAATGAACAACTAGAAGCTGAAGTTGCTCGATTCAAAGCCAAGGAGTCAGAGGGGGAAGAGAGGGAAGGGTCGATCGAACATGGCGAAGCAGGTGTCGCTTTACGGGTATGTCTTTTATTTATTTAATGTTTATTATTTATGTGTTTCTGCTAATTAATATATACATACTTAAATGAATACGATCTACATGTTGGTTGAAAACAAAATTAATAGGTTGGAGCTGAAGTTTACCTTCGAAATATTTTGAACTCTACTGAGATTGTAGCGAAAGGTAGGATTAAGAGCTTGGATCCGGATGAGCATGTTGGTGGTGAAGAAATTGGACCGGGTTGGTGTGAGGTAAATATTCAAGTCCCTGTCAAAAGATCTGCACGTTTGGTGAGGCCATCCGACTTACATGTCACAATTGAAGATGCTGTTGGTGCAACTACTGCATGGCCTTGTACGTTCGTTTCGGTATGTCAATTTAATTAACTTCTTGTTGTATCTTATAATACAAATTGGATTCATTGGCTCTCAACTTTATACTTATGTACGTATTATATGATATATTGTAGGTGATGCGTGAGGACGATGCATGATGACTGAAGTCTGTTTATAGTTTTCTTTTTAGCATGCTTGATACTCTACAATTTACCATTTAGTCGTGAGAGAGCTTTATTTTGGATGATGTTATTACTTTATTAGAAATACTTTTGTTATAGAATGACTTCTTTGAATAATAGTTTAGTTTAGTTCGCTTTCTTTTTATTAAATGATGTTTGACTCGTACATTGTAAATAAATAAAATATTAATCATTGATTAGTATAAGTTTAGGTAATATGTTGTTTTATATATTAAATTTTGTATGTACTCAATGAAATTACTTCTTAGGACATTATTATTTAATCATATTTACAGGGTCAAATGTGTGGATCGTTTTAGTACACCAAAAATTGGTCCTTACAAAATTTTGTATTAGGACCTTTTTCTTCGTCCTAATAAGAGTAATAATGAAATATATGATTTGATCCTATAAGACTTTTTAGGATATTTGTGTGTGTTTCAAAAGATGATAATAGACACACATGTATTAGTGTTTAAAACATCAAAAAGTGTCCTATTTTGTAGTTTGTTAGGACGCCATGTGTGTCGCATTAAAGATTTTATGGGACTATTGAAAAAGTGTTGCATTATGTTTATTAGGACGCCTTTGGTTTATTACGACGCCTTTACATATGACACATAAGCTAGGGGTCCTATTAGATAAACGGTCCTATAAAGTACTCTTTTAGGACACTAATGAGCGTCTTATAACACTAGTTTTGTTGTAGTGAGAACTAATTACATGTATTACACTTGATTAGGCACTAATTACTAGTCCTAATTTGGTGGGTGTCACATTCTCCCCCTGTTAGGAGAATTTCATCCCGAAATTTAGTTCGAAGTCGTGTTTGAAGTAGCATCAGCAAATAACTGAGGATACTTGAGCCGCATTTGGTTCTCCCGTTCCCAGGTGAAATCCGGCCCACGCCGCGAATTCCACCTGACTTTGACAATGGGAATACGACTTTGTTTGAGTTGTTTGACCTCACGGTCCATGATTTCGGGGGGTTCTTCAACAAAATGAAGCTTGTCATCAACTCGAATTTCATCGAGTGGAATAATAAGTGTCTCATCAGACAGACACTTTTTCAAATTTGAAATGTGAAAAGTGGGATGCACGCTGCTGAGCTCAGATGGCAGTTGCAATCGATATGCCACTGGACCTACCCTCTCGAGGATCTCGAATGGTCCAATGTATCTGGGATTCAATTTCCCGCGTTTACCGAATCGAATAACACCTTTCCAAGGTGAAACATTGAGTAGCACTTGATCCCCAACCTGGAACTCGAGTAATTTGCGTCTCATGTCAGCATAACTTTTCTGAAAATCACGTGCGGCTTTGAGTTTGTTTTGGATTTCGAAGATCTTTTCAGTAGTTTCGTGAATGATCTCAGGACCAGTGAGTTGATTGTCTCCCACTTTGGTCCAACAAATCGGTGATCGTCACTTAAGACCATACAGTGCCTTGAAAGGTGCAACCTTAATGCTGGTGTGATAGTTGTTGTTGTACGAAAACTCGCACAGCGGTAGATGTTTTTCCCAGTTTACACCGAAGTCAACTACGCAAGCTCGTAGCATATTTTCCAGTGTTTGAATTGTTCGTTCACTTTAGACGTCGGTTTGAGGGTGGTATGCGGTACTCATATCAAGACGGGTACCCAATGATTTTTGAAGTGATTGCCAAAAATGAGATGTGAAACGACTATCCCTATCGGAGATAATCGAGATTGGAACGCCATGTCGAGAAACAACCTCTTTGATGTAGATTCGTGTGAGGCGTTCCATTTTGTCGGTTTCCTTGATTGCCAGGAAATGAGCAGATTTCGTGAGACGATCAACGATCACCCAAATGGTATCGCAACTGTTCATTGACTTTGGTAGTTTGGTTATGAAATCCATGGCAATTTATTCCCATTTCCATTCAGGAATGTTGGGCTGTTGGAGTAAACCAGAAGGTTTTTGATATTCGGCTTTGACTTTCAAGCAAGTAAGGCACTTGCTGACGTATGTAGCGATTTCAGCTTTCATATTCGGCCACCAATAAAATTCCTTGATGCCGTGATTCATTTTGTCGAATCCAGGATGGATAGAATATTTGGACTTGTAAGCTTCATCCATCACTAATTTTCGCAGGTTCCCAAAACTAGGCAACCAGATTCGGTTTGAGAAATACCTAATCCAGTTAGGTTTGATTTCGAATTTTTTATCTATGCCTCGCAAGGCTTCATTTTTGATGTTATTGGGTTTCAGAGCTTCGAGTTGAGCAGTGAGAATCTGAATGTTCAGATCATTGTGAATGGTCATGCTGAGGGCTTGGACTCGAAGTGGTTTCGTTCGTTCCTTTCGACTGAGGGCATCAGCAACAACATTTACCTTACCCGGATGGTATTTGATCTCGCAATCGTAATCAGTAAGCAATTCGACCCACCGACATTGTCTCATGTTGAGATCCTTCTGATCGAATATGTGTTGGAGACTCTTGTGGTCAAGAAAGATTTTGCACTTAGTGCTATAGAGGTAATGTCTCTAGATTTTGAGGGCAAAGACGACAACTCCTAGCTCGAGATCGTGGATGGTGTAGTTCATTTCATGACTTTTGAGCTGTCGCGAAGCGTAAGCAATAACCTTGTCTCGTTGCATCAGCACGCAACCGAGACCTTGGTGGGAAGCATCGCAGTATACCACAAAGTCATCGGTACCTTCAGGTAAAGATAGAATAGGAGCACTGCAAAGCTTGAGTTTTAATAGCTGGAATGCTGACTCTTGTTTATCAGTCCAATTGAACTTCTTTTCCTTTTGAGTCAGCGTTGTGAGTGGTTGGGCTATTTTGGAGAAATTTTCGATAAACCGACGATAATACCCGGCCAATCCAAAAAATTAGCGTACCTCGGTTGGAGTGGTTGGCACTTGCCAGTCTTTGATAGCCTCGATTTTTTATTGATCGATGTGGATTCCTTGACTATCGATGACGTATCCAAGGAATTGAACGATTTGCATCCAGATGTCACACTTAGAAAATTTAGCATACAACTCTTCATATCTAAGTAGCTCTAGTATGGTTTTGAGATGTTGCACGTGTTCTTGTTCATTTCATGAGTATATGAGAATGTCATCAATGAAGACAATGACAAACTTGTCAAGATATGGCTTGCACACACGATTCATGAGATCCATGAATACGGCTGGTGCGTTGGTTAGACCGAATGACATCACTTGAAATTCGTAATGCTCATACCGGGTTCTGAAAGCAGTTTTCGGAATATCGGAGTTGCGAACACGTAGTTGGTGATAACCTGATCGGAGATCGATTTTTGAATAACAACTTGACCCTTGTAGTTGGTCAAACAGGTCATCAATACGAGGAAGTGGATACCGGTTCTTGACAGTTAGCTTGTTCAATTCACGATAGTCGATACACATTTGGAAAGAACCGTCCTTCTTTTTGAGAAATAGGACTGGAGCTCCCCAAGGTGAAGAACTCGGCCTAATGAATCCTCTTTCCAGGAGTTCCTGTAATTGGTTGGACAACTGCTGAAGTTCGGATGGGGCTAAGCGGTATGGTGCTCGGGCCACAGGTGCGGCACCTGGCACGAGGTCGATCGAGAACTCAACCTGTCTTGGTGGTGGTAGACCGGGTAGTTCTCCGGGAAAGACTTCTGGAAAGTCTCGAACGATGGGCACATCCTCAAGTCGCTTATCCTCCGACTTTTTCTCCATGATGTATGCGAGGATTGCTGGATAACCCTTTCTCAGAAATTTCCGAGTTTTCAAGCAAGATATGATGTTGAGTCTCGTCCCACCGGTCTCCCCCTGTATGACCAAGGTTTTACCGACGGCGAGAGGAATACGAACGATTTTATCGTAACAAATGATTTCGGCACAATGCTTGGACAACCAGTCCATACCAATGATGACGTCAAAACTTCCAATTTCAACAGGCATGAGATCGATTGAGAAGGTCTCGTTGGCTAGGTTTAAAGTGCAATTTGGTATCACACTATCGGTTTCTATGAGTTTACCATTTGCAAGTTCTACGGTGTATTTAACATCTAGGGAAATAGGTGCGATATCAAGTAGGAGCAAAACTCATCAGAAATAAAGCTTCTATCAGCACCAGTATCAAACAGAATAGAAGCAGATAAGTTGTTGATAAGGAACATACCCATGACCACATTCGGGTCCTGACGGGCATCCCCAGAGTTAAGTACGAACGCTCTTCCCCTTGCATTGTTGTTCTTGTTGTTGTTTTTAGGACATTCTTTTCTGAAGTGTCCCGATTCTTCACATCCAAAGCAGGATTTGGGTTGGTTGGAATTGTTGTGAGAGGTGTTGTTGTTGGATTTAGGGGCTCGGCAATCTTTGGTCAAGTGCCAGTACCTCCTGCAGTTGTTGCAGAGGGTACTGCATGGACCGTCATGGTGGTACTTACACTTGGAGCAGTATGGTCTGTCCCCATTGTATCCACGCTTGGGTTCAGAATTTGTGTTGTAAACTTGGATGGCATTGGATTTCTTGTTGTGGTTATTGTGGTGTTCAGACGATTTGCATTTGTTGTTGGAGGAGGAGGATGTGTTGGATGTCTCACGGCTGACAACCAGGGCCATGAGTTCATGAGTTAATTGGATTGCACTTTCAACAGTGGTTGGTTTAGATGAGGCGACGTTCCCCTGGATATTCTCGGATGTATCTTTTGATGCATTTTTCCTCCGGATCAACCAAACCCCGGCATAACAATGCAAATTGTTGGAATTTGTTGGTATATCCAACGATGTCAGTTCCCTGCATTGTCAAGTGCCATAATTCTTCCTCTAGACGGTGCAGTTCTTCTTCGGGACAGTATTTTTCCCTAAGCTTTTTCTTCAGTTCAGCCTAAGGAAATCGGTTTCCTATCTCAATGCCCACAGAGTTTGCGTGGGTGTTCCACCATGTAAGTGCACCTTCCTGAAAGGTGTAGGCAACAAACTTGACTTTGTTATCCTCAGCACAGTTACAGAGGTTGAAGATGGATTCCATACGTTCAATCCACCTGATTAGACCAATAGCACCTTCCGTGCCTTTGAAGTAGAGTGGTTTGCAGCTAAGAAAATCCTTGTAAGAGCAAGGTTTGATAACAGGGTTATTGACTGGGGTTTCGTCATTACTTCGAGAGTTTTGAGGGGAATCCCGAGCAGCCAAAGCATCGACCACTACTCGAGATCCGATAGCAGCAAGTTCGGCATCACTGTAATTTTTCTTCTTTGGCGGCATGATTCTTCAAGAGAGAAACAAGAGGCACATGAGAAGTTGTACCAGAGTGATAATTTGATAGATGTACATATATTAAAATGGTAATATACAACATCAAAAAGTAAAAATTAACAATGTAAGATAGTTGAGAGAAATTGTCGATTGATATTACGATATTAAACGATTACAGACAATTTCGAGTTACGTGTCCCAAAAGTTACAGGATTAGATTTTTAACAAAAGGTGTCGGGAATTGTTAAATCTGGTCGAATTACATATGTCCTACGAAAGCATGATAAAGTACAGATTTAGCCTAAGCTAATCCTGACGTAGATTAAGTTGCGGTAGTAGTGCGGTGAGATGGTCCACAGATTCTGCGAGTCTGCTAACCATTCGAAGAGCGTCCTCGGTTTCCCTTAGACGTGTCTCACACTGATTCAACCTTGATTGTAGGATAGAGATTTCATTTCGGTTGCCAATCACTTGGTTGTGGACAACCTCCATAGATTTGATAGTTTTACCCAGACGGTTGTCAACGGTGTCCATGTTGTTGACAGTGTTTTCATGATCTTCAGAGACTTGATTGATACGTTCGAGTGATGTGAGTCACCAGTTTTCGTTGGTTTCTTGGAGTTCGATATCCATAGTATTAAGTCGTTGCTCGTGACGGTGTAGCCTAGTGGTTAAGTCCGACAAAGTGAAGTGAGTGGGGTATGGGTCAGCTCGAGCCAAACTGGTGTTCCTCCTAGCCACCCTTGGGTTTCGCGATCCATACGGATGAGAGCATGACGAATTGGGTGGTGTGTTTGCCATTCTGAGACAAAGCGTTATAAAGAATGAGGCCTATATTCATATAATACATATATAATATAGCCTAAGATATTGAGCGAGAGCGAGGCCTATCTATGTATATATATATATATAAATATATATATCACATAATAGCCTAAAGTGTCTAACACAGACATGTTTGAGTCCCGGTTTCTCTCATGGTTAGAGTCAACTAGTGTATCCTGTTCAGTCATGACTTCTTTCAGATCTCACATCATATTCTTTTAATTAAACATAGTTGATCAGGGTATGTTAAATTAAACCAATACCATGTAGTCACTGAACCTAATCATACTTAATAAGGAATACTGCCTAGTGGTCATAGTTTAGGCCCACTAAATGCAACCTAGTTCACTATAACCTTAGGCTCTAATACCAATCTGTCGCACCCCCAAATTCGGGTTACGGAAGTGAATCAGGTCAGGGCGTGACTAATCAATAATCACCAACACAAAGATATAAGGAACGACCAATAATGCGTCGTTTTACATTGTATTGATAAAACTAAAGTTTACACCAAAAATATTGTTTACATTAGCTCAGTTCCTTGAAATTGAGAGATTTACATTACATAATTAATCTATACAAAATATAATAATGCAATTAAATCTCTGATTTGTTTGAATGCAGACTCGAGCTAATGATTCCTGATTGGGCACCAACTTACTGCTGAGTACCTGTGATACATGCTAAAATGGGTCAGCGAAACGCTGGTAAGCTCACAGGTTTGTATGTCAACACATATTTGTATGAACTGCAAGATTTATTTGAATTTAAAATGCAATTAAGAAAAATAAAAGTTATACAGCCATGAGCACTTAGTCTGAGCTTAACTTGAGTGTCAGGTCCAATTAAGGAAACCCAACTGAGTTGCCTCCTACGAGTGCCTAATCTATACTCGTCTTTGTAACACCCGCCAAATTAGGACTAGTGATTAGTACCTAATCAGTTGTTAATACATGTAGTTAGTCCTAGGATTAGGATACTTAATGTATCTCAATATATATTGATGAATATATATACGAACATGCGATTTGATTAAATCGTACACAATCCCAAATCAGATGTAATTCGATTCAATTTATACGGACGTTGGTGAACATTTTTATTAAATAGTACAACATTATTAAATAACGCTACTATATCCAAAATATTATTTCAATAATATTTCGATTACATTTCGTATCGTACGAGCAAGGAATATGCTATTAAAATATTAGATGCGCAAACGAAGCGAAACAAGCTAAAGTTATATTTTATATTGCAACCATTAAATATGTGGTAAAATACTTCAACAAAAATATGGGGTGATTATTCACATTTTAAAACGCATATAAAACATATAAAATAATTATCTAACATTTAAACAATCGGGAAAACGAACACCGCACGGAGCGCAAACGCGAGGAACAAGTTTGTTACACACCCACATGGGGTGGGCCCCACGAAAAATGTGCCAAAAGGGGTGAGGTCACCACCTCCCCACCCCATTTTCACTTTACTCTTCTCTCTCCCTTCCTCTCTTTTCTCTCTAAATCACAAACTACCACCACCTCACAAAATCCTAAAATAACACCTCCAAACGACCTCGAATCTTCACACTCGTTTGGAAGAAAATAACCACGAAGCAAAGATCTACACTTCCATCTTTTCGGAATTTTCATCCGACAAATTGTAAGTTTCCGACAAATCCCGAAACCTTTAGATTTCGAGTGTTTTTAGCAAGTAGTTGTTTCTTTAAGCTTAAAATGTCCAAATATGGGTTGGGTAAAAGTTTCAGGCCAAACGGTGGCCGGAAAACTCGTTTTGGCTCAAAAATCCATCAAACAGACCTAAGTGTCGCAAAGACGACCAGTATAGCGTCACTTCGTGCGTCACTTAAGTGACGCATTGAGTGTCGCATGAAACCCTAATTTTGCCTAAGTGCCGCATAAAACCGTTTTTTCCCGACACTCCTACCGTCACTTGACTAGTGACGCACAACAACTTTAACCGACACTTCTAGCGACACTTCCTAAGTGACGCCTAGACCCATACCCGACACTTATAGCGACACTTCCTAAGTGACGCCAAGACCCATACCCGACACTTATAGCGACACTTCCTAAGTGACGCCTAGACCCATACTCGACACTTATACCGACACTTACCTTAGTGACGCCCTACCATGCGTCACTTCCCTTAAGTGACGCACATGCTCAGATTTACTATTTTTAGCGACACTTCCCAAGTGTCGCCCAAGCCTCTAAGTGACGCTATAAGTGACGCATAAAATAGAAGGTTTTAAACTAATTTTACACTAAGTTTTGAGACCCAAATTTGACGCCCCATTTCACCCAAATTCAAGCTCGACCCCAGACAGGGGCTCTGCCCCTTGGACCCCGCCAGGGGCTGCTGCCCTTTGGACCCCGCTACCAGGGGCGCTGCCCCCGGACCCCCGTCATTAACGGGCTTTGCCCTTACCCTAGGGTCACGAGTAAAAGTGTTACATCTAAACTTTCACACAAAGTGTTAAACTTGTATAACATCAAACACGAATGCGACATGACTTCTAAAACACTTTGGAACACGTTTTTCAAGAATAATGATAATATTATTATTACCAACAATCACCAATGGGCCGTACACATTTTCAAACACTTAAACAATCAACCAAATTGTAATCATTTGGACATTCTAGTTGGACAAACAACTACAAGGTAGTCTTATGAGATGCCTTCATATGTTTATAACCATCACGTGTCGTGGACACCCTCAGGTTACAAGTCTTTGGACTTCGATTCTTGGCTAATCAATCTCAGTTTATTTAGATAAACTCTTCAGGCTCAGGTGAGTCTCATGGCCCCTCTTTTTACTGTTTTACTAGGGGTGTGATACATTGCTCTGTTTTTAACGCATGAACGCGAGTACATACTTCCATATACTACATGAGTTGTTTTCAACTAATCAAATCAAAGTCCTCCGTCAGTATAGTCTGGTAATACGAAAGTAGCATGAATATTAGTATATGGTACCATATAGGATTGACCCTCCTCGTCCGGGTTAGCAAGCACTAACCTGGTAAACGGACGTACTAATATTTGGGAAGACGAGTGTAGATTAGGCACTCGTGGAGGCACCTCGCTCGGAATTCTCTATATGGGACCCGACCCTCGAGTTAAGCTCAGACTATGCGCTCATGGTTGTATACATTATCTGTAACTTTATTTGCGGAATGCAAACCAATACTTAAATCTTGCGGTTCATAGAATATTATTTGATACTCAAACCTGTGAGCTCACCAGCGTTAGTTGACCCATTTTAGCATGTATCACAGGTACTCAGCAGTAGATTTGGACTGCCCATTAGGATGCATCTTAGCTCGAGTCTTCATGCAAACTTCAGAGATTTCATTGCATTATTAAATTTTGTATAACTAATTATGTACTTAAATCTCTCATATTACGAACACGAGCTATGTATGAGTTCAAACTGTTGTAAACCTTCTAATATTAATATATTTTGTTAATATGACGCATATAGAGTCGTTTGCTATATATCTGTGTGCTTTGATTATTGATTAGTAACACCTAAAGTATGCTTTCGCGAATCATTAAATTTGGGGGTGTTAAAGTCTTCCCAAATTTTAATACGTCCATTTGACCAGTTAGTGCGTGCTAACCCGGACGAGGATTGTCAATCATATATGATATCATATACTAACATTCACGCTACAGATGTATTACCAAACTATGTTGTGAAGGGCTTTGGAATGATTAGTGAAAACAACTCATGTAGTATTTGATTTGTATTGTACTTGCGTTCATATTGTAAAATAAAACGAGCAATGTAATCACACCCCTGATGAAAACCGTAAAATAGGGGCTATGAGACTCACCTGAGCCTTGAGAAGTTTAACTTAATAAACTTGTTTGATTAGCCGTGAATTGATGTCCGAAGACTTAGAATCTGAGGGTGTCCAAGACACGCGATGGTTATAAACATAAGTAGGTATCTTGAAGGACTACCTTTGTAGTTGTTCATCCAACTAGAATGTCCAAATTACTACGATTTTGTTGATTGAATTTTTTCAAATTACTACAATTTGGTTGTTTAACTTGTCCAAGTTACTACGACTTGGTTGATTTGATTATCCAAATTACTACGATTTGGTTGTTTAAATTGTCCAAGTTACTACGACTTGGTTGTTTGGTTTGTGTTTTGAAAAACGTGTACGGCCCATTAGTGATTGGTTGTAATAATAATAATATTATTATTATCTTTATGATTTCGAAGTGTTATGCTTTAAAACATGTTCCAATGTGTTTTAGAAGTTGTATCGTATAAGGGTTTGAGGTTATAGAAGTTCGACACTTAGTGTGAAAGTGAGTTGTAAACAGTCTGTTTTTAGCGTCAGTTGTAGCGACACTTAGGGTCTATGTGACACTCAGGAAGTGTCGCATAAAATGAGAAATTCTGAGGTACTAGCATCACTTGAGGAAGTGACACATGAGATGCGGCAATTAAGCATGTGCCGGTTGTGAGTGTCGGATAAAGGTGTTAAGCGTCACTAGGCAAGTGACGGATGTAAGTGTCGGGAAAAAGGGGTCTTATGCGGCACTTAGGAAAGTGACGCAAATTTAGGGTTTTATGCGTCACGTAATGCGGCACTTAAGTGACGCACGAAGTGACTCTATACTAGTCTGGCCTATGCTACACTTATGCCTGTTCGACGGATTTTGAGCCAAAAACGAGTTTTTCGGTTTTCGTTTGGTCCGATTCTTTTACCCAACCCTTAGATGGACTTTTCAAAGATAAATAAACAACTTTCAAGTAAAAATATACAAAATCGAAGAGTTTCGAGATTTGTCGGGAATCTTACAACTTAACGTCGGAAGAAACCGAAAGGATAGAAACATAGATCGTGATGCCGCAGTCACTTTTCTCCAAACGAGCGTGAGGATCCGAGGTTGTTTCGTGGTGCTTTTTGGTGGTTTAATGGTGGTGGTGGTGATGGTGAGTTGAGAGAAGAAAAGAAGAAGAAAGAGAGAGAGATGGTGAGAAATGAGAGAAAGGGGAAAGGGGAGGGGGTGATGTCTGTTGTACCCGCAACCGTCGGTTCAGCGTCGTTGTGATTTCTGATGGTGGTGCGGGCGCAGCAGGGGTTTTAAAATTTATATTTAGCTGGGCTTAAATTATACGTACTACCTACTCTGCTTTGCAAGCGGTAAGTATGACCTAAGATCGTTCTATGAATCCAAACGTGTGGGCGATTAAGGCTGGTGCTTTCGGTAGGAAATATTTAGGATAGAACAAAGTAGGTAGGTTTGGGGGGTTTTAAACTAAAGACAAGTAATTAAAATACAGAAAAAAGTAAATTGCAGGAAAATAGGTAAAGATAAATATGTGATTGCTGAGATTTCGATAATTAATGTTTCGGGATGACAGATTAAATAGGAACAATGCTAAGTGTAATGATTTAAACTATCAGGTGTAAACTCTAGAACCCTACCAACTAAATTTCCCATTGGCATGTCACTAGGAACTAGGTTATCGTGATTCTGATCGGAGTAATACGCAAACTTCCAATACTTATCTAGTTGAATGTTAAACAACTTATCTTGGCTTAACGCCGAGGTGCATGAATCAGTAGCGTATCGTCTCATAGGTCCGACCGTTCTTAACCCCTAAAATAGTTTAGTATTTTGTTAGCATGCAGATTAATAACTTTGTATGTTTAGACCGCTGATTATGTAAGACTTAGTGTTTTAAGGATTCTAGGTCACTAGGATTTTATTCTTATTCCTAAGTCTTGTTTTGTGCATTAAGGCTTGGTTACTTCAACTTATGACTTGAGTTCTCCTTTTCAAACAGTTATACATCCCTGGATTATTCGCAGTTTGTAAAAACGTGTTTCATATGCAGACCATGCCTTTCAGTAATCGTACAGTGCACTTTACATGGTAGTTCGACTGCTTCTTACGTCAGACATGCGGTTAGGAGTAATTGATGGTGAACGTGACACTCTAAACTAACTAAATGCTGGTCTTCGTCAGTATATCTAATGAAAAAGAGCAAAAGAGTGTAATAACTCATGATTTAAAATGTAGTCAAATTATGTCGCTTTGTTGTACTAAGGTACAGACCTGCCACCAATGGTTTGACAAAAAGTTATTTTGCTAAACCAAGGTCAAGTTATGTCGCTCTATTGTGTTGAGGCACAGACCTGTCACCAAGACACAATGTCTTGACTTGAGAAATGATTATTTTAATTGGATATCCATAATATGTGTAATATTAGCATGTTATATGTATGAGGTAGTTTGCTATTGGGAATCAAGGATAAAGCTTGCTAGAATAATAATAATATAAGCTCAATTTCTGAAATATAGATTGTTTAGGTGGACAACAATATTGGTAATCATTGTGAGCCATCTTGTATACATAATAATAATGCATAAGAAAATTTGGATTTCCTAGAAGAGTTTCTTGATAGCTAAATCTTAATGTTGAATTATTTTTAAGCTAAAAATTTGGTTTGCGAAATGCTAGCTTGTATGTAAGTCCCTATGCGCCATGTTTGCCTACTAAATTTTGTCGTTTATAAGTTTTAAATCTATAGTCTACTTGAGGACAAGTAGGATTCAAGTGGGGGATGTTTGATATATGCCAAAATGTACTAAATTATAGTACTAATTACCCCCGTGTTTGATAGGTTTCTAATGCATTTTGTATGAATAAGATACTTATTTCGGTCATATTTGCATTAGAAACCTATCAAACACGGGGGTAATTAGTACTATAATTTAGTACATTTTGGCGTTTATCAGTAAACCTAATATGTACAACGAGTGGGTTCACTGTGTCTTACTTGTTGCATGTCATGGGCACAAATAACTACTCACCATAATTAAGGTTGATCAAGTCCTAATTACTAGGTTGCAGTCACGTGGATAACTAGAAAGGGTACTCCATAAATTAAACTCAAGTTAATAAAGTTTTAACGATACAAAGGTCATTAATTCCTATTTTATCTGAACGCGTTTCCGAACATCATTTTATTGTGCATTGACTTTCGTAGGATATACCAGTTAGTTGTAAAGTTGTATTATCCTTTCGGAATTCCAACTGTTAAACCAGAGCTGATTCCAGTGATGTAACTACCTTCGGTCGTTTATCGACTTCCATACATTTGTACTCCATGTAAAACGTTTCCAGTACTATATCAGATAAACTGTCGAATAGGGGCCGTCACATCACTTTTACAATTGTCGTACACTTTATTGCATAATGTCATCCTTACTTATAATTATCTACATCATCAACAATCACAATAATAAACTACTCGCAATTCATGGTAATAGACAAATCACATACAAGGCAATACTACATAATTAAAGTATGAAATAAAGCAAGTATGATAAAGGTTTCGATATCACCCGGAAATAAATGCGTAGCAGCGTATTATTATGATTGACAACTCGTTCACATGTACAAAGATGAATCTTCAAACTACTAACGTTCGTTCTAACCTCTATGTTAATCCGTAGATTAATTACAATAATCGTAGACTAAAATATAAGAGAATTTTTTGAGTGAGAAAGTGGAAATGGAAGAGTGAGAGTATATGTATGAGTGTGAATATGAGAGTGTGTTGAAATGAGAGCTAGGGGCTGCTATTTATAGGAGAGGATTGGCTCAAGTTAGCGTCCCAAAGCTCACAATAGCAAAAGGTGGAAAAGGTGGTGGCACCAGGTACGAAAAGGTGGAAAAGGTGGTGCACCGGGTACGCAAAAGCACATAAAGGTCTAGCACTGGGTACACGAAAGGAAAAAAAAGCGCAATCCGTGAGGGTGAATGGTGGCCGGCGGCGGCTAGGTGGCTGCCGGCGGCGGTGGGGTGGCTGGCCGGCGGCGGCTGGCACCCCCCCCCCCCCCCCGCACCAGTTCGTCGCATGTTGCCTCGTTTCTTAATTCGTGCGTATTTTCTTCGTTATGCATCCGTTTGCGTTGATTCTTTTTGCGTTGGATTCGTAATTCAAAAACGAAGCTTTTGATGAAAAGAAATCCCAAAAATATGTCTCTGAACTTTAGATGTGTCGTACGAATCATTTGGATCTTCCAGCGTACGTAGAATCTTCATTCTTCGTCCATTTTTGTTGATTCTTCTTTTGTTGGATTCGTAATTTGAAAACGAACATCTTGGATGAGATAGATGTTGGTGATGGGCTCTTTTGTCTTGAAATCTTGTTTTGATGTCTTGAATCTTCAAACGTGCGTGGAATCTTCGTTATCTATCCGTTTTGCTTGATTTTCATCGTGCAACCTTGTTTTGACCATCTTGGCACAATACCATTGATTTGTACTGAATTTGGGTTAAAGTGCCAAGAATCATTCCAGAATGAGAGAGATATCGGTAGTAAAAACGTGACTTTTTACGCGATATCAAGTATCCCACACTTAGAACTTTGTTTGTCCTCAAGAAAAGTCATTCTTAAAAGCTTCTGGAAGGATTCTAGTTGCATTAGTTTTTAGAGATACCATTTTTCAAAGAATATAAAGTTAAAGTTATAAAAGAGTATTCACCGGAAACTAAGGTTTTATAGAATTTGATACCTTCTTCGAGCAACATAAATGATGATCATGACTAGGCAATCCTCACAAGTGGGTCACTCAAATCACTCAAGTGTTTAGGGTTTCCTACTTACTAGTGTCAATCACTCAGATAGCCTGTCATGCAGCATTCTCGTCATAGGCTTGATCGAGAATCAGATCTCCATCACTTTTGATGAGGACGGTACTATCCTTTCGAGATATCTTGGAAGGAATCGGATGTTTTGTAACACCCCCAAATTTAATGGTTTGCGGAAGCGAGTTTTTGGGTGTTACTAATCAATAATCACAAGCACAAAGGATACAGTGAACGACTCTATATGAGACATTCGAAAAGTTATTACATTAGTACATAAGTAATTCAAAATACAAGCTCGAGTTCGAGTAAGTTTCCTAGAGATTCTATTACATAACAACTAGTACAAATGTAATGTATGAAAATCTTCAAGCTTGTAAATGCATGCGACTCGAGCTAATAAGCATATCTTACTGGGCATCCCTACTGATGCTGCGTACATGAGAAGCATTACTAAAACGGTCAACCAAAAGGTTAGTGAATCTCACAGGTTTGTAAGTAAATAGTTTGAACACACAAGTAACAGTTGTATTTGTAAACATCAGCCAGCCAGTAAGTAAGTAAGTGGTGGTTGCAGGTCATGCTAACCGTTTGATACCCTTGCCATGAGCCACCATAGTTGAAGCTTAACATACAGTAAATATAGTACCCCCGTGAATGTTAATCCAAAAACATTCATATGAAACGAGTAAGAAACGCCCGTTTCTACAGTAACGGTTCATGGTAGTGCGTGCTACCCTAGGCGGGGATTGTCAGTCCCATATGGATCCATATACTAAAACTCGCGCTTATCCCATAACTAACAACTATGATTAGGAGGCTTTCATTGGATTAGTCGAAACTCATGCAATTGGCGTATCCGTAATTCAGTAAAGTAAGTAAATCATGCCAGCAAGTAAGTACGTGTGTTCATGTAAAACAGTAATGCATCTCACCCCTGAGTGAAAAACAGTAAAATAGGGGCTGTGAGACTCACCTGAGAGTCTAGCAGACGATGCAGAAAGTAAGCGGTATAGTATCCTGACTAGCAACCCTTAGCGTCCTAATACGCGTAAGGTTATGTAAGTAAATGGAGTACTTGTAAAGTATCCATGCTAGTTGTTCCCAACTAGTTAATGTCCATTAGTTTGTTTGTACATTTGAAATTGTTTGTAAGTTGTAGTTTGTAGCAAAGTTGTACGGCCCGTTGGTATCGGAGTGTAATAATAGTCTCATCTATTATTATTATGCAGTTGTTGTAATCGTATAGTTGTCAAGTACGTTTGTATTGTAACGTGTAACGTTCAAGTGAATGTAAATCTGAGTGGGTGTAACCCTAGAATGTATGAGTGAAATCTCATAGGTGTTCGAGTGTAATCTCGTGTATGTGCGCGAGTGGGATCTCGCATTTTAAATAAGTGTAATCTTATATGTATTCGAGTATTGGTGTATACTTCCAAAAGTATAGTATTTTCATGTATAAATCGTATCGTATTTGATTTGGTTGTTAAAAATGATTTTTAAACACTTAGAATGTTTTTAGCTTCTGTTTTTGGGTTTTTGCGACACTAAGTGCGACACAGTGCTTGTGTCTTATGATTTATGCGACACAATGCTTGTGTTCCGCAACACAAGGCTTGTGTCTTATGATATGCAACTTAATGCAACACAAAATGCGACACAATGATTGTGTCTTATGATTTATGCGACACAATCCTTGTGTCTTATGTTTTATGCGACACAATGTTTGTGTCTTATGTTTTATGCGACACAATCCTTGTGTCTTATGTTTTATGCGACACAATGCTTGTGTCTTATGCTTTATGCGACACAAGCCTTGTGTCTCATAAATTTTTGGCCTGACGCAACACAAGGGCTGTTACATTTTCGAGCTCAGTTTTTGGGTCAAATGACCTCGGTTTGACCCGAAACTTTTACACAAGTCTTAGAATGTTATAATGAGCTCATAAAAATTATTAGTTGACGTTTTTAGTGTTCGAGGTGTCATTTTCTCAAAAGTGACCAAAACCGACAATGTTCCGAAATCAAGTTTAAATTATATATTTGGACATTACGAAACTAGGGGAACAACATACATGTAAAAATAATCAAAATCGGAAAGTTTCGAGAGTCGCCGGAAACTTACAAATCGTCGGATCGAGAAACCGAAAAGATGGAATCGTAGCCCTCGTTGCGGTGATCATTTTGCCCCTTTTCTTTTTGTAATCCAAGCTCGTTTAGTGGGTGTTTTCTAGAGAGAGAGAGTGAGCCGAGATAGAGAGAGACTAGAGATTAGAGAGAGAGTTGAGAGAGGTTGAGTAAGGGTGTGTTTGTGTGCTTAAGTGATCAAAAGGGTGAGGGTTGGCACCCCTCATTTTTGGCCGGTTATGGTGGGGCCACCATGATGTGGTCTCACCAATTTTTGTTCCTCCGTGTTTGCGCTCCGTGCGGTGTTCGTTTCCCCAGTCGTTTAAGCGTTAAAATCATTTTATACGCGTTTATTTATACGTTTTAAAATATGAAATCTTACTCGATATTTTGTTGGAGTATTTTATCAAAATACTTGTTTTTAAGTTATAAAACATAACTTTGTTTTATTTTTGTCGGTTCGTCGCGTTTTGCAATATTCGGTAACGTTTTAAATAAAACATGCATGTTTCTTATATTATAACCATAATATAAAGTATAAGTAAATGTTATTAAATAATTCTACATTATCTAATAATTGTTTCACCAACATCCGTATTTTGTACAATTATTATTTTATATGATTTGAACGAATTGTATACGTGTATATATATATCACCTATATATATATCTATATAGTAAGTAATCATCGTATTTAATCCTATTTCATATTAAATACAAGTAATAAGCACGTAATTAGGAAAAATTTCAATTGACCCTAATTTTGCGGTTGTTACATTCTCCCCTTGTTAGGAGAATTTCGTCCCGAAATTTGTTTGAAGTAGTAGTCGGTAGTTCGATATTCGTCAGGTAGCTACAATGTGTACTAGTAGCCTACAGTAGTAGGGTAGGTCCTACAGTATTCGTAGTAAGGCAGTTGTCATGTAGTGACGTACCCTTAGTTTTGTTGCCTGGAGGTAGTGGGCATTGGGCCTTGAAATGGCCTGCATTCCCACAGTTGAAGCATAGCTTCGCTTTAGGAGAGTTCGTACATTTAGGATTGGGTTTGCATCGACCGATGGGTATGGCACACAGTCCTTTATGATGACGAGTGCATTGGAAACAGAGTGGCTTCTTTCCCTTGTAGTTTCCTGAAGGGTTGGTCGGAGAGATTTTCACCCTTTTTGCTGGAGGCGGTGTACAGTCAGTGTCGGCATCCTCTTCAGCAGGAGTACCATGTGAAGTTGGTGGTGAAGCAGGGTTTTCTAAGGCTATCAAATGTAGTTCGTACTCACGTATACGCACGTCATTCTGAAAGACAATTCGTCGTAGGTCCTTGATGTCTTCCCGTGCTTCGTTTAGTTGCTTTCGCACCGAGTTGAGAGTATCATTGAGGCGGTTGACCAGTTCTGTACTCTGGTCCACAGTGACGGGTGTTTTGGCAACAGTTAGAGCAACAGTGGAGGTAGGTGCGGTCGCTGATTCAGTGGTATGCTCTGTATCACTCTCGAGTTCAAGGAGGTAAGGAAACATCATTGGTTCCTCACTGAGTAGTTCATCATCCAATGTAGGGTTGCTGACGGAGTGAGTTATCATTTCCTATGAAATAAGTGTTCTTTTTAAGAATCGCTACATGTAAGTGAAGTTCTATTAGATGATATGTTTAAAATAACGTTAGAGTTCCCGGTCTCAACCAGTGTGAGATATTTGGGAAGGAAGTTTGTTCGCGGTATTTAAAGTGCACTGCAAGTTACAATGTCGGTGTTCATATAGTCGTTCGTTTCCTAGTCCTATCGGGTACTTAGGATCTAAGGAACACATAGAATACAAAACAATACACAAACGTTATTAAGTGAGAAATTTTGGGAAGCAGTTCGGGTAATCTAAGAATGAGCGTACCCGGGTTGAGCAAATCAATAAGCCTCGGATCCTGGGGATCCTCCCTAGCGTTGAGTACATAAGCTCTTCCTTGAGCAGTGTTATTGTTTTTCAACTTCAGCTTTGGGCAATCCTTCCTGAAGTGCCCAGTACCATTACACTCGTAGTAGGTCTTGTGTGCGTTGGTGTTGGTACCAGTGATGTTGGTTCGGAAATCTTTGGCTAGGTTTTCAAATTTCATGCATTTGGAGCAGGGACAGGTACCGTCATGATGACGACTACATTTGGAGCAGTAAGGCTTGCTCCCCTTGTAAGCCTTCGAGTCATCGGCATTAACGGTTGCAGGCTTTTTGTTGGAGGTTTGGTTGGATGAGCTGGGACTTACTTCCCATTTGCGTTTGTTGTTTGCAGATGGGTTTGAAGTTGTACCACGGCGGACAGAATTTGCCGTTAGCTCATGGGCCATACGAATGGCGCTCTGAATAGAACTCGGTTTGGATGAAGTCACTAGGTCTTGAAGTTTGCCGGGGAGTCCATCTATGTATTTCTCAATCCTCTTATACTCGGGATCGACCATGGATGGGCACAAAAGTGCCAGTTGGTGAAAACGGTTGGTGTAACCCGTGATGTCATCACCCTGCATTTTGTGGTTCCAGAACTCTACCTCCAGTTGCTTCAATTCATCTCTGGGGCAATACTCGTCCCTCAATATATGCTTTAACTCATCCCATGAGAGTTTGTAAGCATTTGCGATACCCACAGTCTGGGCATAGGTGTTCCACCAGGTGAGAGCGGTGTCAGAAAATGTACTAGCGGCGAACTCAACCTTGTCCTCCTCAGTGCAGTTGCAGATAAGGAATACTGATTTGATCTTCTCGATCCAGCGTACTAGACCGATCGCTCCTTCAGTACCCTGAAAGCTCAAGGGTTTGCAGTTCTGGAAGTCCTTGTAGGAGCAGGGCTTGGGTTGCGGTGCATTGTTAGCCGTATCTTCGCTACCAGGAGTGGTTGCTCGGACAGCTAAGGCTTGGGCCACACTACGGGCAATCAGATTTGCAATTTCGGTTTCACTAAGCGTGACTTGTCGTCGAGGAGGCATGTTCCTTGAAACAATAAATAAAGAACATGTGAGGGTTTGGACAAGAATTATGATCGTGATGATCGAGTAAGTACAAAGAAACTACGCCAAAGGTTGACACGCTGATAGTTTAACAAAAGTAATAAGATGGTTGAAATTAAAACATACGAGTTCAAAAGATTACAGGCATTTATAGTTTACAAAAGTGCCAGGAATTTGAACATCCGGACGAGCAAGATAAGTTACAAAAGGTGATGGAATTCAAATATAACCATCGGATTAGCGGTCCTAACTGAGACCTATTACATACACGCCTAACTGCTATACACTATGGTCATAGCTATCGTCGGCCTATTCTTGATGTAGATTGTAGGGGTAGTAACGAGCTTCCAGCATATCTTGGTATCGTCGAAGGGTAGGATAAACCAAAGCATCTCCGGTAGCTTGTAGGTACATCCATTTGATCCATGCCGTTACTCGTTGATTTAGATGAGTAGTTACTTCCTTCAAATAGAGAACAGAGTCTCAGATTCGTTCAGGAATGGACCTTTGCAGAATCCTTAACTCCATCTCGTAAGCTTTGCATTTCAGTTGCAGCTCCCAGTTACGGCCATTCAGATCTTCAGCCTGATCCCGTACTCTTTCGTACTCTTCAATGTCTACGAGTCCGAAACCGTGATTCTCAAGTCCTTCCACTGGGGCTATCTCTTCATCGAGATACGTGTACTGGATTTGTTCGTCGTTAATTTGTTCGTTGTCTAACGTGTAGCCGCATGTCGGGAAGTGTGTCATTCCCAATAGATAATTCTACAAAATGGCAGGGAAGGAATTTCAGTCTTCGGAGGTATGTCGGTTATGAGAAATCATAAGAGTTGGCTCAGAAATGGAATGACGAGGGTCAAGTTGTCGTTATTTGGTGTATGCCATAAAGCGGAATTCACAGGTGTCGAGAAAGAGTAATATGTCGGAAGGCGAGGCCTACATATGTATATCTATCTATATCACATAATAGCCTAATGTGTGTCTAGCACAAACAAGTAAAAGTCACGGTTCTCTCGAGGTCAGAGTCAGCTAGTGCATTCCTGTTCAACATAACCCCTTTCAGACCTCACATCATCTTCATTTAATTGTACATAGTTGATCAGGCTATGTTAAATTAAACTTGTATGATGTAATCCCTGAACCAGTTATACCTAATGAGGAATACTGCCTAACGGTCATAGTCTAGGCCCACTAAATGCAACCTAGTTCACTATAACCTTAGGCTCTGATACCAATCTGTAACACCCCCAAATTTAATGGTTTGCGGAAGCGAGTTTTTGGGTGTTACAAATCAATAATCACAAGCACAAAGGATACAGTGAACGACTCTATATGAGACATTCGAAAAGTTATTACATTAGTACATAAGTAATTCAAAATACAAGCTCGAGTTCGAGTAAGTTTCCTAGAGATTCTATTACATAACAACTAGTACAAAAGTAATGTATGAAAATCTCCAAGCTTGTAAATGCATGCGACTCGAGCTAATAAGCATATCCTGCTGGGCATCCCTACTGATGCTGCGTACCTGAGAAGCATTACTAAAATGGTCAACCAAAAGGTTGGTGAATCTCACAGGTTTGTAAGTAAATAGTTTGAACACACAAGTAACAGTTATATTTGTAAACATCAGCCAGCCAGTAAGTAAGTAAGTGGTGGTTGTAGGTCATGCTAACCGTTTGATACCCTTGCCATGAGCCACCATAGTTGAAGCTTAACATACAGTAAATATAGTACCCCCGTGAATGTTAATCGAAAAACATTTATATGAAACGAGTAAGAAACGCCCATTTCTACAGTAACGGTTCGTGGTAGTGCGTGCTACCCTGGGCGGGGATTGTCAGTCCCATATGGATCCATATACTAAAACTCGCGCTTATCCCATAACTAACAACTATGATTAGGAGGCTTTCATTGGATTAGTCGAAACTCATGCAATTGGCGTATCCGTAATTCAGTAAAGTAAGTAAATCATGCCAGCAAGTAAGTACGTGTGTTCATGTAAAACAGTAATGCATCTCACCCCTGAGTGAAAAACAGTAAAATAGGGGCTGTGAGACTCACCTGAGAGTCTAGCAGACGATGCAGAAAGTAAGCGGTATAGTATCCTGACTAGCAACCCTTAGCGTCCTAATACGCGTAAGATTATGTAAGTAAATGGAGTACTTGTAAAGTATCCATGCTAGTTGTTCCCAACTAGTTAATGTCCATTAGTTTTTTTGTACATTTGAAATTGTTTGTAAGTTGTAGTTTGTAGCAAAGTTGTACGGCCCGTTGGTATCGGAGTGTAATAATAGTCTCATCTATTATTATTATGCAGTTGTTGTAATCGTATAGTTGTCAAGTACGTTTGTATTGTAACGTGTAACGTTCAAGTGAATGTAAATCCGAGTGGGTGTAACCCTAGAATGTATGAGTGAAATCTCATAGGTGTTCGAGTGTAATCTCGTGTATGTGCGCGAGTGGGATCTCGCATTTTAAATAAGTGTAATCTTATATGTATTCGAGTATTGGTGTATACTTCCAAAAGTATAGTATTTTCATGTATAAATTGTATCGTATTTGATTTGGTTGTTAAAAATGATTTTTAAACACTTAGAATGTTTTTAGCTTCTGTTTTTGGGTTTTTGCGACACTAAGTGCGACACAGTGCTTGTGTCTTATGATTTATGCGACACAATGCTTGTGTTCCGCAACACAAGGCTTGTGTCTTATGATATGCAACTTAATGCAACACAAAATGCGACACAATGCTTGTGTCTTATGATTTATGCGACACAATCCTTGTGCCTTATGTTTTATGCGACACAATGTTTGTGTCTTATGTTTTATGCGACACAATCCTTTTGTCTTATGTTTTATGCGACACAATGCTTGTGTCTTATGCTTTATGCGACACAGGCCTTCTGTCTCATAAATTTTTGGCCTGACGCAACACAAGGGCTGTTACGTTTTCGAGCTCGGTTTTTGGGTCAAACGACCTCGGTTTGACCCAAAACTTTTACACAAGTCTTAGAATGTTATAATGAGCTCATAAAAATTATTAGTTGACGTTTTTAGTGTTCGAGGTGTCATTTTCTCAAAAGTGACCAAAACCGACAATGTTCCGAAATCAAGTTTAAATTATATATTTGGACATTACGAAACTAGGGGAACAACATACATGTAAAAATAATCAAAATCGGAAAGTTTCGAGAGTCGCCGGAAACTTACAAATCGTCGGATCGAGAAACCGAAAAGATGGAATCGTAGCCCTCGTTGCGGTGATCATTTTGCCCCTTTTCTTTTTGTAATCCAAGCTCGTTTAGTGGGTGTTTTCTAGAGAGAGAGAGTGAGCCGAGATAGAGAGAGACTAGAGATTAGAGAGAGAGTTGAGAGAGGTTGAGTAAGGGTGTGTTTGTGTGCTTAAGTGATCAAAAGGGTGAGGGTTGGCACCCCTCATTTTTGGCCGGTTATGGTGGGGCCACCATGATGTGGTCTCACCAATTTTTGTTCCTCCGTGTTTGCGCTCCGTGCGGTGTTCGTTTCCCCAGTCGTTTAAGCGTTAAAATCATTTTATACGCGTTTATTTATACGTTTTAAAATATGAAATCTTACTCGATATTTTGTTGGAGTATTTTATCAAAATACTTGTTTTTAAGTTATAAAACATAACTTTGTTTTATTTTTGTCGGTTCGTCGCGTTTTGCAATATTCGGTAACGTTTTAAATAAAACATGCATGTTTCTTATATTATAACCATAATATAAAGTATAAGTAAATGTTATTAAATAATTCTACATTATCTAATAATTGTTTCACCAACATCCGTATTTTGTACAATTATTATTTTATATGATTTGAACGAATCGTATACGTGTATATATATATCACCTATATATATATATATAGTAAGTAATCATCGTATTTAATCCTATTTCATATTAAATACAAGTAATAAGCACGTAATTAGGAAAACTTTAAATTGACCTTAATTTTGCGGTTGTTACATGTTTTGGGTTGAAGAAGGTGTGAGGGTTTTCCTTGTATTTTCTCAAAACTTTTCTTATGAGAGTTTCTTTGGAATTTCTCAGATTTTGAAAGGACTACATAGCCTTTTTCTTTCTTTTTTTTTTCTTTGGAATTTTTCTTTTCTTGGCCCTTTTTCTTGATCCTTGGGCTTTTAGGTTTCTTCCGACAGCTTTTACTGAATTTCTTTTTCTTGGAGCTCCTTTTACGGATGATTCTCATCCTTTGGGGAATGCTCTGATATATTTTATGGCTTTGTATTAGGCTGCAGAAGTCTTGGAAAATAAAGAGTATCTTTGAGAGTTTGTTGGAAAATGAAACTTCTGTAGGTTCGGGATGAATATTAGGAGGCTTTGATTGGGTGTAAAAAGTGAAGGTTGAGTGGATGTTTGATGGTGGACGGGTATTTGGATTCCTTAGAAGTTATCAAGATAGGTTGTACCTATGCCACGTATGGTACTCATCGGTGTGATCTCGAAATGTATTACAAGAGCAAGGTCTAATTCAAATGCATACATCGGCGCACACATGAAATGAAAAGTGAAGCATTTTAGAGATGAATGCTAATGATGGGCTCAATCCTCACGAATCGAATGTTTTGGCAATGTGTGCCTAGCCATGTGTTGCCTTTTTCGTCCGTATCTTATTCTAAAATAGTTTTGTTTCATTGTCAAAACTCGTTTCTTGTTGTAATTTATAAATTTGGAAGATAGGATTTCTAAAGAACGATGTTTTTGAATCTAAAAATTTGAAATTTTATCCATTTTTAGCCTTTTAATGAAAATATTGTTTGACTTACGGACAAGAGGTAAAAACTTGCGGTTGAAGGCCGTATATCCCACACTTAGAGGAACATTGTCCCTAATGTTCGAATCTATTCGTTGAGTACCTCTTGTTGAAGTATCCCATACTTAGAGATTCTACTTATTTTTGGATTGTTTCGTAAGTGTAGTGTGGTTTTGATTATCCCACACTTAGTGTTTGGAATATCGGACGAGATAATCAATTCTTTAAACGTGTAGAGGGTTTTGGAACGGTGTACCGCTTTTGCTGTGCACATTGTTGGCTCCTCGTTAGAAGTTTGTTGGTCCGTGGCTTGTAGCTTATGGCTCTCGGCATTCTTCATTGTGTGGTCCACAGTTTTCCCTTGCTTCGGTCTTCTATAGTTTTTCAAACAAACCACTCAATTCAATCAAGTAATAGCTGCTGATAAGAAAAGTAAAGTAATAGTTTAATAAAGTAATAACTGGATAGATGTGATGTCTATGCATCCACAGTACATCAAATACACACAATAATAATAAAGTCTTGGTAGAAAATAGAAAGAAGTCAGAAAGCGGAGCAATCTAGTGCTCGGCTGGTGGTGATACTGCTGCTGAAGATACTATAGGTCCAGGAGATGTCTCATCTGATGAGGAATCATCGTGCTAATAGTGGGTGCCTTCGTCTGATGCATCTCGATCAACCTCTGCTTCTGGTGTACCAGTAGTGAATACTCCATGCTGTATCAAATGATCAATAAAATCTCCTGCAGGCATGTCAAAGCTGTCCAGTGGAATCTCTGGTGTCCTCTGCTGAGAGTATCCTCCAAATAAATCAGTCTGTCTATGAGAGGATACTGGATCAATCGGTGAGGGTGCAGGGCTGACACTCCTGAGAATCCTATGACTCTGAACAATGGTGGCTCGTGTGGAGACTCTGGATATTCTGCTGCTTTACAAAGTATGCCCTCTGACCGAACCAACAGTTGAAGGGACATGCTGTACCGGAGTAGGATCCTGTACTGGTGGTAGTCGTGGTCTAGGTGGAACCATGTGAGGTTCTAAACCATGGCCACGAGCTGAATGTCTGTGAGGTGCTCGAGTAGGAACAGGATGTCTCATAGCTCTATAGCATCTGACTTGAAAACGAACATCTTGGATGAGATAGATGTTGGTGATGGGCTCTTTTGTCTTGAAATCTCGTTTTGATGTCTTGAATCTTCAAACGTGCGTGGAATCTTCGGTTTCTATCCGTTTTGCTTAATTTTCATCGTGCAACCTTGTTTTGACCATCTTGGCACAATACCATTGATTTGTACTGATTGGGTTAAAGCGCCAAGAATTGTTCCAGAATGAGAGAGATATCGGTAGTAAAAACGTGACTTTTTACGCGATATCAATGTCCTTTCCTTGGGCCGGTTGGGTGGGGGCTTACCGGGGTGTGGGTCTCCACTTTTAATCCCGTACTTTCGCGTTCCACGCGGTGTTCATTTTCTCGGTCGTTTAAATAATTTTTCGTATATTTAATTATAGGTTTTGAAATAACAATATTTATTCGACATTTTAATTGAAGTATTTCATCAAATACTTAATAATTATGTTATAAAATATAACTTTACTTGTTTCGTTTTGTTCGTGCGTTTATTATTTTAATCGCGTAATTGTTGTTTGTACGATACGAATTTGAGCTGAAATATTATCTAAATAATATTTTGGATAAAATAGAGTTACTAAATAATGTTATATTATTTAATAAAACTGTTCACCAACGTCCGTATTAATTGAATCAAATTGCATTCGATTTGAAACCTGTACGATTTAATCAAATCGTATACTTGTATATATTCAACAATATATATATTGATACATTAATTAGCCTAACTTAGAACTAATTACATGTATTACACTTGATTAGGCACTAATTACTAGTCCTAATTTGGCGGGTATCACAAACGAACCCAGAAAACAATCGTAATAACCCAATATCTCAAAAATCTATCAAAACACGTAAATCCTTCGCGTACCTTCATTTATACATGTAAACACGTTCAAAACACGATCTGAAACCAAGGATAATGAATCAAAGGCTCTGATACCACTTTGTACGTCCTTTTGGTCAGGATCTATCGAATCGTTGACTTATTAGAAGTGCGGAATCCAAGTAATCAATGTATTGAACGTTTAACGAAACACAAACACTTTATATATTAAAAGTTATGATTATATTGATATATTTCATATAAGATTTTTAAGAAGAACGCTCAAATGTTGCCTAACACTCTCAGGGTTTCATCAACCCTCAAACTAAATCCCTAATGCATTATTTATGTATTTCCAATCTAACCCTTACTACAATTCACCTAGCTAATTTTGGCGACACTAGGCTAGTGTCGCAATTGTGACACTAGGTAAATGTCGCAGGTCTACGCTTAGGCTTTTCTAACTTTCACTAAACTCACTTTTCTTTCACAAACTCGATATACATTATCAACACGTTGTAGACTCTGACCAACTAACTGACACACAAATATGCACCAAATGTTGATTATTGAAAAGAATTTTCAGCGGTTAAAAGTTTGAAATGGATACTTATTTGGGGCAAACCAAAATAAAGAGATAAACACTTAATTTAAAACGGGTGAAGTATAAAACCATTAGAGTGATATTATATTTTTAAGAAATTGATTAAGGATACGTGGAATTGTTTTAGTTGCCGACGTGTCCAAAGGTTAGTATAAAGAAAATGATATTTCCACCATTGAATTTGATAAATCCATCATAACTGTGCATCACATTTTTGTATAGCACAAGTACTTGATGCATAGTTCTAGTTGATATATCAAATTTAATAGTAGAAATATCATCACCCTTAGTATAATGAATAAATTGTATTAATCATTAATGTAACAAATGATATTTTTTTAGTGAATTATATTTAATAATTTGAGGAAGTAATCACTATATTTTTATACATTTTATGATTAATTATGGACACTTGGCAATATAAGAAGTGTCTATGTATCATTTTTAAGAGCATAAGACTCTTTATATATATATATATATATATATATATATATATACTAGTAAATGATTAGGCCGTCCTACGTACGGCCCATCAACATGAAATCTATTCCTTTAACGACCTTAAAATGTGTTATTCCATTACGGGTACATAGTGCAAGTAAAAAAGTAGATATTAGATAAGAATGTTTATACTTAAAAAGATATATTAAAAATACCTTTGATAATAATAACATCCAAAACACTTACATTAAGTGTCAAATAAAACATAGATAACGTGAAAACATAAAATCATATCTCTACATCATTTGGAAAGGCAATAATTAGAACATTAAAATATTTGACTATTTAAATGACAACATGCGTATTATGATTTTTAAGATATTTTTGAACTTTACTCAAATTTAAGACCTTAGAGATAGTATGTCATTTCATAGTTTACATGAGATTAATTTTATTTATAGTTATTGGAGTGAAACAAAGTGATGGTCATCACCATATAATGATAGTTAGTGTCATATTGGTATCTTTATAGTGCTATAGCAAAACTTTAGAATATTTATCCTACGGGGTTAGGACATAAAAATGCAATTAACTATGATATGACATTCATAGTAGATACTCAACTATTCAGCCTTCCATTGTGTCGCACCCCCAAATTTGTACATTGGAAGCGAATCGGGTGGAGGCGTGACTAACAAGTAATCATTGCAAAAAGTTACAACAAATGACCTCTAAGTGAGACATTTAGAAAATACATTTCATAAAACAATAAAGTTTAAAAATTATCATTTGCGAATCCATAACTAAACTTGGAGATTCTAATACATAACCACTATTACAAAATACTAATGCAAGAAAATTTTTGTTGTTTGTAAAATATTCAACTCGAGCTAGTGCTTTCAAAAGCAGCCTACTGCACCTGTAATCCTAAGAATTACATGCTAAAAGGTCAACACAATGTTGGTGAGTTCATAGGTTTGCATAGTTGAAATCTTAGTAAAATCATAGTTTTGAACACAATGCATCAGATTTATCCTAGTGGCACAGTTGCCAAAGTAGTACACTATTGCCCTGAGCTCATAGTCCGAAGCTTAACCAGTTGGTGCCCCTAGTAAGTGCATCTCTCTACACTCAATTATGAAAAATTATGCATCCGTATAGTGGTTAGAGCGACTAACCCGGACGGTCGAAGGTCGATTCCCGATATATCTATCCATAATGTTCGCGCTTAGTACTAACGGAGCTATGAAATTTGTGAGAGGCCAAATCATAGTGAAATCATAGTCTTACTCTGGCAAAAAGTATAAGAAAATTTCAGTTATTTGTGTTCACAAAAACAGAGCATGTAATCTCAACCCAAAGTAAAAAGCAGTAAAAGTGGGACTATGAGATTCACCTGAGTCTAGCAAGTATGACTCATTCGTGTAATCAAAAAAGTAAATAGGATGAAATCCCGTAGTGTTGGTTCTCCGAACCCTGCAACCTTCTGGCATTCAAAATGCACAAGGTTGTAAGTAAGTAAGTAAATATGTTGGTGTCTCGAAGGATCACCCATGTTAGTTGTTCACTCAACTAGGAAATGTCCAAATGTATGTTTAGGTGATGGTTTGTAATAATAATTCCAACTATTATTATTATTATTATTATGAGTTTCATTGTATTCTATATACTTATAAAAGTATTTTTAGTATATTTGTCATTTATGTCCAAGTGTGAAAATATTGTACGGGGGTTCGGGGGCAGCGCCCCTGGTAGCGGGATCCAAGGGGTGGTAACCCCTTGCGGGGTCCAAGGGGCAAAGCCCCTGGTTGGGGTCGAGCTAACCCGTAGGTCAGTTCACAGAGTCAGCTCGCAAGACATGGTCGACTCGCAAGTCTCGTCTCGGAGATCAACTCAGTTCGCAGTGCAAGTTCAACTCGCAGGTTAGGTCAGGTCAGTTCACAGGCCAGGTCAGTTTGCAGGACAGGTCGGTTCGCAAGCCAGGTCGGTTCGTAGGCCAGGTCGGTTCGCAGGCCTGGTCAGTTCGCTGGCCAGGTCAGTTCAAAGTAAAATGTGCAAACTAGAGTTCAATGTGTGAGCTGAATTCGATGTGCGAACTAAGATCTAGCTCAGTTCGCAGATACGGCTGTTCAAAGGTTTTGATTTTTAAAACACAAATCAGTTTAGATTTTCGACATATTTTAGTTAAGTGAGCACTATAACATGATTATAAACCTATTACAAATTATTTTGTAAGTAAAAGTGAAGTTTTCTTACAAATGGTTCTTGATGGATTGTGATGGGTTCTTGAGCTTCATCTTGCTGTTAATGATGATGATGATGTCCGATTATGATGATTTTCGGTGGTGGTGGTGGTGCTTGTTACTGTTGTGGTGTTGTAGTGAGAGAGAGAGAGATTGATACTTAGAGAGAGATGAGAAAATATAGATGCATGTGTATGTGTAAAAATAATGAAGAAGGAAATAAAGTAAAAAGAGGTGAAATGGGTGGGTCGGTTTGTGTTCGCTAGTTTGGGCCGACTCATTTGGGTCTCGGGCTTGCGTGTTTCTGTTTTACTGATTTCATGTTACATTTTGCGTGGTCAGTAAAGCATTTAATCGTGTAATATACCTTCGCAAGATAATAAAGTAAATAAATGTTTGTGTGGGTATTTCCACATTACCTATATAATTTGCCACCAACGTCTGTATTTAGAATTGTCGGATTTGATCTGATTCGAATTTGCACGACTAAACTTAATCGCGTACGTATATATTAATAAATATACAAAATGTTATGGTTATTTAGCCTATCGTAGGACTAAATACTTGTAATTATATCATAGTTAGGCATAATTAAAAGCTCTAATTTGTCAGATGTCACACATTGTATGTAACAAACTAGTTATTTCTTTCCATTGTATGTAATTTTCGGCATTTTTTCCACGTGTCATCTATATAAGGTGCCACGTGTCATCCTTACAAGTTGACACTTCTCCAAATTGCATACAATGGAAAGAAATAACTTGTTTGTTACACACAATGGAGACCCGAATAGTTAATTACATACTATGAATGCCAGGTCATAGTTAATTACATTTATCCTACTCTATAAGTTTAATCTTAATTAAACTAAAACACATATAGTTAAGATGATGTGGAAAGTTTAGAATATCTTTGGTGGTAACGTTTATAATATATATGTTCTCCTTTATGATGTATCACTTGGTGATTATAAAAAACTTTAGCCAACACAATTTGATCAAATATAACCAAATCATTTCCAATAGCCATGATATTTTAAATTATTCTCATTGTTTTCAATTATCAAGCACAATAATTTATGATTTTCATATAAAGGATACTAAAGTTCGATAAACATGTACATGTTATCATAAAAAGATGCATTTAGTAAGATGGTTACATGACTCGAATAAACGAATGTATAGTAAGAATTCATGTTGTAGTCAAAAATTTAGAACTGTAGTTTTTCGCGTCAAATTTTATATCATAAATGTTTACTAAATTAGTATCCTACATACGGCTCATGAACATGAAATTTATTCCTTTAACGACCGTAAAATGTTGTTATTCCATTACGGGTACAAAAGGTAGGTAAAAAGTAGATATTAGATAAAAATGTTTATACATAAAAAGGTATATTAAAAATACCTATGATAATAATAACATCCAAAACACTTACATTAAGTGTAAAATAAAACATAGATAATGTGAAAACGTAAAATCATATCTCTACATCATTTGGAAAGGCAATAATTATAACATTAAAATATTTGACCATTTAAATGACAACATGCGTATTATGATTTTTAAGATATTTTTGAACTTTACTCAAATTTAAGACCTTAGAGATAGTATGTCATTTCATAGTTTACATGAAAGTAATTTTATTTATAGTTATGGGAGTGAAACAAAGTGATGGTCATCACCATATAATGATAGTTAGTGTCATATTGGTATCTTTATAGTGCTATAGCAAAAATGTTAAATATTTATCCTACGGGGTAAGGACATAAAAATGCAATTAACTATGATCTGGCATTCATAGTACGTACTTAACTATTCAGGATTCCATTGTGTCACACCCCCAAACTTGTACAACGGAAACGAATCGGGTGGAGGCACGACTAACCAGTAATCATTGCAAAAAGTTATAACAAACGACCTCTAAGTGAGACGTTTATCAAATACATTTCATAAAACAATAAAGTTTACCAAATATCTTTTGCGAATCCGCAACTAAACCTGGAGATTCTAATACATAACCGCTATTACAAAATACTAATGCAAGAAAATTCCCGTTGTTTGTAAAATATTCGACTCGAGCTATTGCTTTCAAAAGAAGCCTACTACACCTGTAATTGTTGGTACATCTTTGTGTGTCTGTCAGTTGGTCTCAGTCTGTAATTGTGTCGATATTGTAATTACGTATTGAATAGTATTAGACTTAGTTTAATTACAATTTTTGTAATCATGCGACACAAGGATTGTGTCGTAGAATCATTCTATGCGACACAAGTATTGTGTCGCAGAATCAGTATATGCGACACAAGGATTGTGTCGCAGAATGTCTGGATTAGACTATAAATAGAAGCTCGACAGCTTCTGTTTTAGCAAGACTTTCACACACATAACACTTCTGTTTTTCATAGAAAATTCACTAGGTTGTGTTATTTTGATCTTTGTGTGTTTGTCCAAGTGTATGTATTGTTGCTAGTTCATTATATATAAACATACACCTTTGTGTTTTGGTTATTTATTGTGTTAATCTTGCATATCTTGGTGTGTTTGATTTCCGCTCTAACGCACAAGTTAAACTACTCGATTTGGTCCGTAAACAAGGAACCTACAATTGGTATCAGAGCCACATACTCTTGAGTTGTGGTTTCGAGTTAGTTTTTGCAAGATTTTTGTTTAAAAGTGATATTTTTAATTTTTGTGTTCTTGGTGTTCTTTGTCAAAAAGCTCAATTTTAGCCTATTTTGGTGTTTAATCTTCAAAGAAAGGTGTTTGTCAAACCTTTAGATTTGGTAGATCAAAAGTTGGTGATTTTGTCTCTTAAAATATTGGGTTTTAGGACTGATAGGAAGCTTGGCGTAATTGTTTATTATTTGTATGGAAAATTGAAATATTTTTGTGGGCTCTAGGTTGTCTGCTTGTGCCCTTTTGCGACACAAGTCTTGTGTCGTATACACTGTTCATACGACATAAACATACGACATTAAATTGTCTACGACACAAAGTGCGACATAAACCTACGACACAAATTATTTTGACTTTGACTAGTCTGTGACACAAGTTGCGACATAATCCACGACATAACAGTTGTGTCGCATTTTTGTCTTCTGTCTGATTAAGTTCTGCGACACAACACTTGTGTCGTATTTATACTTTACGACACAACACTGTGTCGCATAATTCCAGACTTAGACAAAAATCAGTTTGTTTGTTGTGTTTTTCTTGATTTTGTTTGCAGATTGTCAACATGTCCCTTCAAAGCGTTGATGCAGTTTTACAACATAATGCTACGATCGGTAGTGCAAACAAACCTCCTTATTTTGCACCGGGTTTGGAATTTCGAGCATGGAAACAACGTTTTATGTCGTTTGTTTTATTCACTGACCCTGATATGGAGTTGGCTCTTCTTGAACGGTATGAAGCGCCTGTTGCTCTTGGAGAACACATGGGTGTTCCTCCACCAAAACCCGTTCGTTCATACACTCCCGAAGAACGAAAAGCATGGGAAATTGAACGCAAAACTCATTCTGCTATTACTATGTCACTTCCAACTGACGTTTTGGATATGTTTCCATAAACAATCGCTTATGATCTTTGGATTGCAATTGAGAAGAGATTTTGTTGTAACACTGAATACATCGAGAGCAAATTGGAATTAATCAAAACTCAGTTTGATTATTTCTATATCCAGAAAAATGAGACTGTCAGAGACATGCTTTGCAGATTTACACGCACAGTAAACGAACTGCAAGCTGGAGGATATAATCTAAAAAATTCTGAGATTAACAAAAAGGCTTTAGCTGCTCTACCACCAAGTTGGGAAACACGAGTTTTGTAATTAGAAAGTGATCCAAAAACAATGCAATTGTCTCTGGATGATCTTGTTGGAAAACTTGAAGCTGGTGCATTAGATATTCAAAAGAAGGAAACAAGATCTATTGCTCGTGCATCAGAATCAAGTAATGGTGGAACAGCTTTCATTACAGCTGAGCCAAATTCTTAGAGATCCTTTTCTTACTGTAATCCTACTGTTGGAACTTTTTCAGCCCTACCAACTTATAATGCTTCTTCAAGCAAAACATGTTCATCATCATCTGTTCCTTCTTCAGCAACCACAGATGAACATGCAGCAATGTTTACTGCCTTCTTGTCATCATATGAAGACTTTCTTTCTAAAAGAGTCAGTACATTGGAGCTGACTGATGAGGACTTCAATCAGGTTGATCCCGATGAGTTAGAAAGGATTGACATTAGATGGAATATGGCTATGCTCACTCGCAGAGCCAAAAACTATCTAAGAAGAACTGGAAAGAGATCTCTTGAAGATGCAGCTGATCGAACACCAATGGGATTTGATAAAAGTAAAATCAAGTGCTATAAGTGTCAGAATCTTGGACACTTTGCCCGCGAATGTCAGAAAGGCCGACAACCTGCTACGGGTTTCACAAAACCATCTGTTGCTCCAAAACAGATTGAACATACTACTGCTAAGGCTGCATTGTTGATTGAGGATGGAGATGCTTATAATTTTTCTGCATTTGAAGATCACGAGCAATGCTTCATGGCCATCAACAATGAGGTACAATTTGCTTCATTTACTTGTAACTCATGTATTAGTTTAACTGGTAAAGTAAATGGGCTTATGGAACATAATGACAACCTGAAGTCAGATATCTTGAATTTGATGGAAGCAAATAAAGTGTTGAAAACTAATGAGAAACTCTTTGATAGTAACATCAATCAACTCATTGAAGATAAAAAGGAGCTGAAAGCTCTAATTTTCAGCAATCAGGATGAAATTGACAGTTACTTAAAAATGATTTCTCATTTAAAAAAGGAATTGGCTATCTCTGAAGCCAAAGTTGTTGATTACAAACGAAAACTCAAGAATATCAACACTTCAGCCATGGTCTTTACTGAGATCCTTCAGACGGGTAGGACTAATTCTAAAGATAAGTCCGGTTATGGTTATCATCATCAACCGCCTCCGTCTTTAGATGTGAATTTGGTTAGACCGTCTAAAGATGAAATTAAAGATTTTGTACCTACTGCGTTAGTAGATGCAAAGCCCATTGAAATATCAGTTAATGAACCTGTTGTTAAGCGGGTAGATATGCCTGTAACTGAACCTGTTAGTTTGCCTACTTTTAAATTGCCTGAATTCTATCAAACTAACATAAAGATCAATCATGATAAGAAGAAAACCAAGCTAACTAAGATTGAACCAGTGAAGCCTTTTGAACCTGTTAAGTTTACCTCCTCAGGAATTGTCCAGTTAACACCCTTTGGTAGTTTTCAGCCTGCTCCCTTAAAAACTACTAAAAAGGAGGTCGAGGTTGAGGATGTTCCTTGTAAGAGTGTGTCTCAATGTGAAAAGAAAAACATTAAGCCTGATCATCACACTATTACTTCTAAGATAAACGATGAAACTTTTCAAAGGAATGCTAAGGCTCAGGCTGAACTTAAAAGGAAAGATTTAAAGAATACTAATGATAACTCAATCAAGAATTCTGTCAAATCTTCTGTTTCACATTCTGAGGCATCCACTTCAACATACTCTCATAAGTTGCCTGTCTCACCTCAATTCTTAGGCAGTAACGACCAAACCTTTAAGGAAACACGATCATGTTTCTACTGCAAGAAACAAGGTCACTTGATTAATCAATGCCCGTTGCTTTCGAGAAAGAAGTTGTCAAAAGGTGTTCCCAAAAATTCTATTTACAAAAATTCATCTGCTAAATCATTTTCAAAGAAGGATTCACTTTCTCATACTTCTATCCCGAAAGTTAATGCTGCTAGGCCTAGTAAACCTCAGGTTAAACAGCCTGACAACGTTAACAAGCAACCCACTATTGTTCCTGTGAAAATTTGTAGACCAAAAGAGTCATCAAATGACTCATCATCAAGTAATACTGCATCAGGAAGTGCATCTGATTTCTTGAAAAACAAAGTTTTAACTGATGTAGTTATTATTGATGAGGTCTCTGGAGTACCCAAGTCTGTAAAGGCCTGGGTCTCCGTTTCTAACTAACTCTCTTCCCATGTTGTGCTGTAGCAGTCAGGTCATATACAAAGCAGTAAATGGTATGTGGATAGTGGCTGCTCACAGCACATGACCGGTGACATGTCTCTTCTGTCAAACGTTAAACCATATCGCGGAGGACATGTTGCTTTTTTAGGAGATGCAGGTGGTAACATAACGGGACAAGGTACTCTTTCTAATGGGAAAGTGAGTTTTGATAAAGTAAACTATGTCGAGGAACTGCAACACAATCTGATCAGTGTTTCTCAAGTCTGCGACAAGAAGTTCACTACAGCATTTACAGATGTTGAATGCTTAATTTTGAAACCGGGATTTGTTATTCCCGAGGAATGGGTGTTACTGAGAGCACCCCGTGTACGCAACTCGTACATTTTGGATATGCAAACTGTGACTACCAAGGAGCATACTTGTTTGCTATCAATAGCATCTTCTAAAGATTCACTGCTTTGGCACAGACGTATGGGACACATTCATTTTCGCAGAATGAATTATCTTGTCAATAATGATCTTGTGTTAGGTGTGCCCAAAAAGTCATTCAAAATAGAAAATGAATGCGTTTCCTATCTCAAAGGGAAACAACACAAGAAGTTCCATAAGTCTAAGCAGGTGAACTCTATTGAATCTCCATTGGAGTTGCTTCACATGGATTTGTTCGGTCCTGGGAATAAGAAAAGTATTGGAGGAAAATCATACTGTCTGGTTGTTACTGATGATTACTCAAGGTTTTCTTGGGTATATTTCTTGGCTGGAAAGGATGAAACGGCTGATACTTTAACCTACTTGTTCGACAGATTGGAAAACTTGTGTAACCTGAAAATCAAGAAACTGCGTAGCGATAATGGAACAAAATTCAAGAACAGAACCTTGGAAATGTATTGTCTTCAAAAAGGAATCTTTCACCAGTTTAGTGCTACTCGTACTCCTCAGCAAAATGGTGTCGCTGAAAGAAAGAATAGGATAATCATTGAAACAGCAAGAACCAGTTTACTACGTGCTATGTGTTGAATCGAGTTTCGATGGTTAAGAAACGAAACAAAACATGTTATGAATTGCTGAATAATCACAAACCAAATTTGAAGTTTCTTGAACCTTTCGGGTGTCCTTGCACAATCTTAATTACTAAGGACTCGGTAGGCAAATTTGATGAAAAAGCTGTCGATGGCCTATTTTTGGGATATTCTGTGAACTCGCTGAACAAACGAGTCTTCAACAAGTCCACTGGGAGAATAGAGGAACATTATGAAGTAAGGTTTATGAAATATACTGATTCTCCAAAAGGCAAGGGACCTGAGTCCTTGTTTGAGTATGATACGTTGGTGGACTCATTCAATCTTCCCAAATTTAGTGAAGAAGATCAGGTGGTGTCTCTACTTCATGGCTTGGATCTTACTTCCGACTTAGTTTCCAAGTCTAGAGTAGTACCTCCTGAAAATATTGTCAATGATGATAATTCCTCCGATGTTGATCATGTGGCTTCTGAATCTAATCCTCAAACTGAAACCGATATTATCTTTCCACTTGAAACTGAGAACATTGTCACTGATAGCTCAGTTGCAATTGAAAATTCAGAAGGTTTTCTTTCAAATTTGGATCCGATCATTGTGCCTGATCAGATCCCTCAGCTTAGAATTCATTCTACTCACCCCACTAAAAATATCATCGGTGAGCTTCAACAAGGTGTTTTAACCAGGGGTCAGGTAGCTGCTAACGAAATCCGTGAAGAATCATCAACTGGCTCTTTTGCCTACATTGAAGAAGAAATGGAAGAATGCTTCTTATCTCAGCTTAAACCAAAGAAAATAGACGAAGCTTTGAAAGACCCATACTGGGTTGAGGCTATGCAGGAAGAATTGAATTAATTCAAAAAACTTGATGTCTGGGATTTGGTTCCTTTACCCAAAGGTGTTGATCCAATTGGAACTCGCTGGGTATATCGCGTGAAAAAGGATGACAGAGGTGTAGTTATTCGGAATAAGGCTCGGTTGGTTGTTCAAGGTTTTACACAGATTAAGGGTTTAGACTATGATGATGTGTTTGCTCCAGTTGCAAGATTGGAATCCATTCGCATCTTTCTAGCTTATGCGTCATTCAAAGGCTTTCGGGTCTACCAACTAGATGTCAAGAGCGCATTTCTGTATGGAGAAGTTCTAAAGGATGTGTATGTAATGCAACCTCCCAGTTTTGAAGATCAAAATCATCCTGACTATGTTTTCAAGTTAGGCAAGGCTCTATATGGTCTTCATCAAGCTCCACGAGCTTGGTACGCGAGGTTGGAAAATTCTCTCTTGAGAAATGGCTTCTCTCGGGGCCAAATTGATAGCACTCTCTTCATAAAAAGGGTTGGAGAAGATTTGTTACTTGTGCAGGTCTATGTGGATGACATTATATTTGGTTCAACAAATGATTCTTCGTGCAGAGACTTCGAGAAGATTATGAAGTCCGAGTTTGAGATGAGTGCCATGGGGGAACTTAAGTTCTTTCTAGGTGTACAGGTTGAGCAGTCTGATAAAGGTCTTTACATTCATCTGTCCAAATATGTGATTGACATGTTGACTCGGTATGAACTCCATGACTGTAAGCCATATGGTACTCCTATAGAAACAGATCACAAGCTCGGACCTGCTGAACACGAAGAGGAGTGCAAGGAGCGGGATTATCGTTCTATGATAGGATCACTGATGTATCTCACTGCATCCAGACCAGATATTGTGTTTGCTGTGTCTATCTGTTCCAGGTATCAAGCAAAGCCCAAGGTTTCTCACATGAAGGCTGTGAAGTGAATTTTTGGTTACCTCAAATATAGACCATCACTTGGTCTATGGTACTCAAATGAGAAAAATTTCTCTCTCACTGCCTATTTTCTGATTCTGATTATGGCGGCTGCAATTCGGATAAAAAGTCAACTACAGGAGGTTGCCAATATCTCGGCTCTCGATTGGTGTTTTGGCAGTGTAAAAAACAAACCACTATTTCCACCTCAACAGCGGAAGCTGGATACATTGCTGCTGCAAGCTGTTGCTCCCAGATTTTGTGGATTCAACACCAATTGCATGATTATGGGTTACTTCTTACCTTGACTCCAATTCATATTGATAATACTGCTGCTATATCTATTATTCGCAATCCCGTTCAACACTCTAAGACCAAGCACATAGAGATTAGGTTTCACTTCATACGAGATTGCTATGAGAAACACTTGATTGACCTTATTCACATAGATACCCTTATGCAAAAGGCCGATTTATTCACAAAAGCATTTTCGCGTGCTCGTTTCGATGAACTTGTAGATATGATAGGGATGATTTCCCTTGATCTCAAGAAATGATTTGTGACTTGATATCTGTACAGTTTATTTAAAAAAAAAAAAAATTTGCAACAGCCACTCTTTATACTTCTTAGTATTAAAGAAATGCACCGTTGCTACATTTTAAAATAGACGTTGAAGTTGTGTCTGTAAACAACTTGGGATATGATAGTACATCGGGTGACATGCATAAAATGGAATTTTAAGGTTTATCTTGGATGTGTCAGTAGATTTATCTGACGTGTTGAAAACAGTTTTTATAAATATTGTCTTCATCATACGATATATTAGTAGGCTTGTTATGCAAAACTTCTTGAGACTTCTTGTGAAACCAAGATCGATCTAATAAACTATTAGATGAACACAGTTTTGAATGATTACTAAGAAGTTTGCGGAATAACACTTAATAACACAATGAAGATCAATAATAGAATCAATGAAAACAGAATTACTAACAAAAGCTTCAATCTTATTAATTTATAAGACGAATACACTGAATTGTATTAGGGTTACACAACCTTGAAGCGACACACAAAACTCTTAACCTAAACTAGGTTTTGGATCTCTATTTATATCACATAGAGTCCTGCTAAACAATCTCCTATATTTATTGAATTCAAATTTATTCCATAAATATCTCTAACTGACTTATATACACTAATATTGGGAGCAACTTACGTTATACCAACAGTGGTAGTAAGTTTCCTTTACAGACACAAGTATACTTACACTAACAGTGACACTGCTTAAATACACTAGCAGTGGCTAGGTCTTCAATTCTTCTAGCAGTGGCACTGCTTCTACACTAGCAATGGCTAGCAGTAAAACAGACAGTGGTAGGACTTCAACATTTGTCAAATACGCTCAGATCCCAACAATCTCCCCCTAAACTTAATCAATCCTGTATTAACTTAAGTTTCTTCATTCAGCTTCAATCTTTCATAGGAGGTTTCTATCTTTTCTTACTCGGTTGATCTCTCTTGTTGTATTGATTCATCACCCAGTATACAATGTCTTTGCTTTTGTTTGACTTTACAGCAACAAATAATTTTCTTTCAATAAGTTGCTTCAACAGAGCTATACTCAGAAAATATTCTTTTTCATCCAACATATAAACATATTTGCCACTCTTCAAAGATATGCAATGAACTCCAGCTCTGACAAAATGTCTCCAATACCCAACAGCTTCAGTACCTAAAAGTATATCTCCATATAACTCTGGCTCAAACATCATTTGCAACCATTCCCAAATGTATCTTTCTATAACAATCTTTATCTCCTTCACATCCTTTGTCAATCCAAGCTTATACATATCATACACATCAAATTTATTCACCCTTTTTAGAATATCTTGCATTGATTTATGAAATGTCACAACACCATTCTTCCTTTCAATTCTGATTTCATATGCTTCTGCACTTGACTCTACCAAAATTCCTTCCCATTTAATCATTTCAGAAAAATATTCATCAGATCTATTTACATTCTCAGATCTATCAACCTTTTCAATCAACATATTCTCCAAAATCTCTTCATCTCTGTCTAAATCACCAATCTGATCATCCAACTCCTGGAATTTTGCAAATGATCTTCTAACTCCTTCAACCTTCAATCTCAACTCTTTTTCTTTTTCCAACTCCTCATCAATCTGATCATATCTTTCCTGCAGTCTCCTCTGTATCTCTGCATCATCTTTCTTTTTCTTTTCTAATCTCTCTCTTGCAACAAGATTTACAAGAGTATCATTGTCATATATCTTCTGTAATTGTTCCAATGACATACTCCTCAGTCTCATTGTAGGAATCCGACCTCCTCTAAGTTTACAAACTAAATCATTTTTCAATTCAGCTTTTGATGGTTTCTTTGCTTTCCTCTTAGCAGTTTCTCTGTCATGTTTTTTCTTTCTTTTCCCTTTCAACCTTCCTTTTTAAAGCCTCTTCCAAAGGATTTCCCTTTTTCTTTTCAACATAAGCATTATAAACCACATTATCAACCAGTACTCCCCTTTCCTTCAACTCTTTGTATATCCTACCAGCCTCCCTGGTCATCTTCACTATCACACCAGACTCAAGCATCACATCTATTTCATCAATTTCTGATTCATTTTGCTTCTCTGCTTTCATTTTCTCCTGTTCTATCATCTCTGCTTGCAACCTCATTGCATATTCATGATCATACTCAACATTCTGTTTCACCTTCTTCATCTTTGGTTTTTCTACCAATTTACCTTTACCCTTATCTTTTGGATCAATCTTTGAAGGATTAGATTTAGGCTTAGGTGGTGCAGTTGGTTCTCTTATTGTGAAAGGTACTTCAATTGGTCTAGCAGAGATAGCTTTTGTTTTGGCAGTGGGAGTGGAAGTTCTAGCGGTGGGTGGTTTTTGAGTAGCAGTGGTAGCAGTTGCAGCAGTGGTAGCCACTCTAGCAGTGGGACTACTTGACTTTGATTTTCTGATTTCATCCATCTTTTTAGCTTTTATGCTGAACACTGGTACAGATTTCTTCCTGCCATATGTAAGCTTAGGATCTGATCTGGGCATTAACTCCCCCTTTGCCTCTGCACCATCACCTTTCATCACAGGTTGTACCACCTCTTCACCTTCATCTACCTCAACAATCACCTCTGTGTCACCATCAACTACCTCAGTCTTTTGCATAACACTTTCAACAATTTCAGTCTGTACATCCTCTTCCAAGACTTCAGTGTTAGCATTAGACATAGCATCTGTTTCACCCACAACCTCATCCACATGATCAAACATAAACACACCCTCATCAACCATCTCATCTGCATTCTTCTCCCCCTTTTTGAAAGTGTTGCTCACCAATAAAGCTTCTAACACAGCAAGCCTTTCCTTAAGCTCATCAATCACTTTCCCTTGCTCATCAATCTTAGCAGCCTGCTCTGCAATTTTAGCATCTTGAGCTTTATTCACCTTCTTCTCCTTCATCAACCTTTCCCAAATTTTGTCCACAGCTATTGTCTACTGTACATTCGTTAATTCAATGTAAGTACTAGCCTCATCATCATTAGAGTGTGACCTCCTCAATGAATCATTGACAAAAGCATCTTCTGCCTCATGCCTAGCATGGTCAACAGAAGTTCCCTTTTTCTTGGAACTGGGACCTTCACCTGCTTCATTACCCGTAGGTTCAGCATTAGAAGTTGCCTCTGGTTGGGTCTTATTGATGTTACCACTATCCTCCTCTGTCAGTGGACTAGAAGGAGTAGTGGCAGCCCTTCCAGAATGACCACCCATCTCCTGTGGGGTCACTTGCTGTGGAATAATAGATGGCTGAGACAAGTGAGCAGCAGGAACCTTACTTGCCTGTTTTCTTTTCTTTTTCTTTGGCTGTAAGTGGGTAGGTTGTTTGGTCCCTTGTTTTCTTTTTGTACCCCCAATTAGTGTGTGTTCAGACCCAGTTGGTACTACTGGCCTGTCACCAATTGGTTCAGATGTAGTTGGTGGTACTACATCTGTGGTGGAAGGAGCAGGAAGCATTGTAGAAAATAATGATGTTCCTTCCCAGAAAACTTCTTATTGGTATTCTTACTCATCTCTCTAAAAGTTCTAGCAGAAAGAGTACTAGCACCAATAATAAGTTCTTGTGCAACTAAATCAGAAATTTGTTTATTTAAAACAAGTTGCACAAATCTAGGATACATTATAAACATATCCTTTTTCCCTTTTGTTATATTTCTTATCTTGCCTTCAAGAATGTATTTAGAAAAATTAAATTTTTGACCCTTAGCCAAACACACAAGTGCATAGGCTATTTGAGAACCAAATTCATTAAAAGCAGTTCTTTTGGATGACAAACAGTGGAGAAGTGTATGTATGAAAAATTTCCATTGAGGGCTAAAAAGTGATTTAAAAAATGTAAAACGTGTGTAATCACCCTCATACCCCATTAATCTAAGATTATCATACAAATCTCTGTCATCAATAGAAGTTATACCTGAAGCGTCATCAAGAAGAAGTGCTTCTCGAAGAGAATCCTCAGATATCACCACTTTGGTTCCTTGAACCATAGAAACCACTCGACTGTTGCCCTCAATTACTTCCAATTGAGCATTCTTCCAAAAGTCGTTCAAATGACCCCTGGAAACCCTTGGAGATACAGTGAATGCGTGAAAGATATAACTTGACCGCAGAAAATCCACAATTTGTGTGAAGTTTTGCGCCGATGAGGGTTTCATCAAAAAGGCGATCATATTGTGTTCTTCGTAAACACTTAAAGTAAGATCTGTTGAAGAAGAAGCCATGACTGTTGAATGGATCGTAATAGAAAGTGAGGGTTTGATTTGAATTGAAGTGTAATTGCAGTGGTTATTTGTAAAAATAAGAAAGCGTAATGAAAAATTGAAGTGTTCTAAGTTTATATACTGTTAGTCATAAGAACAGAGCCATGACCTAGAAAAATGAACTAGCAGTGGCAACACTCGATATAACTAACAGTGGAAAGGTATGAGAAAATACCTTAACAGTGGCAAACACTCAAAATTTCAAGCACTTGTACTTAGAAAGCTAACAGCACCTAGTAGCACTAGCAGTGGCAACCGACCAAGGTAGCCAAAACTTAGTACTAGCAGTGCCAAATATTTAGCTTTATAAGCAGAATACTAATTTTTTTTTTATTTTTTATTTTTTTTTTATTTTTTTTTTATCAAACAAAATAAAGTAAAATAAACATTAGTTCCAGCAGTACCAATGTCTTCTGACAGTAGCTAAGAACTTGCACAGTGGTTAGCTAGAAAACAATAAACAGTAGCAGTAATATACATAGGTTTACAAGCAGTGGCAACTGTATAAGAAACAGTGGCTACAAAGTTCTAACAGTGGTAGATACTTGGACCAGACATCACTTGTTCTTTATACAGTTCCACTGTTAGTATCTATTCTAATACCAAACATAAGTTAAGTTAGATTGATCATTCCAATACTGGTGACCAAAAATGTAAACCTTCCCACATCAAAAGCCTTTGTGAAAAGATCAGCATATTGATTATCAGTATGGATTTTAAAGATTTGAATCAATCTCTTTTCATTGCAGTCTCTTATGAAATGATAACGAATTTCAATATGTTTGGTCTTAGAATGCTTAACAGGATTGTTAATGATACTAATTACAGAGTTATTATCAATATAAATAGAAGTATTTAGAAAAGTCAAACCATAATCCAGCATTTGATTTTGAATCCAAAGCACTTGTGCACAGCAACTGGATGCAGCAACATATTCTGCTTCTGCAGTTGAAGTGGATACAGTAGTCTGCTTCTTGCATTGCCAAGACACCAATCTTTCTCCTAGAAATTGACAACCCCCAGATGTAGACTTCCTATCCATATTCTCACCACCATAATCACTATCTGTATATGCCATGAGCTCAAAGGAAGAACTCTTAGGGTACCAAAGACCCAATTGTGGTTGACCCTTTAAATATCTAAAGATCCTCTTTACTGCATACAAATGTGATTGCTTGGGATTGGTTTGATATCTAGCACACACACACACAGCAAACATGATGTCTGGTCTAGATGAGGTGAGATACATGAGAGAGCCAATCATAGATCTGTATAGATGCACATCTACATTCTCCCCTTCAAGATCTGCATGTAAGGCTTTGTGTGTCTCCATTGGTGTGCTAGCTATTTTAGCTTCTGAGTAACCAAATCTGTCCAAAATGTCTTTGACATATTTGCTTTGGTTAATGAAAATGCCATCTGAATTCTGCTTGACTTGAAGTCCCAAGAAGAAAGTGAGTTCCCCCATTGAACTCATCTGGAACTTTTGATGCATTAACTTCTCAAATTCTTTGCTCAGACCATCATTTGTAGATCCAAAAATGATGTCATCAACATAAATTTGCACCAACAAAATGTCATTGTCATCCCTTTTGGAGAATAGTGTCTTATCAATGGTGCCCCTCTTAAACCCATTCTCTAACAGATAAACTGATAGAGTCTCATACCAAGCTCTGGGTGCTTGATGCAGGCCATACAATGCCTTATCCAATCTGCAAACTCTATCTGGATAGTTAGGATCTTCAAATCCAGGAGGTTGACACACATACACCTCATCATCAATTGTGCCATACAGAAAAGCACTCTTGACATCCATCTGATAGACTGTGAATCCTTTATATGAAGCAAATGCTAAAAACAATCTGATGGCTTCTATCCTTGCAACAGGAGCAAATACATCATCATAATCAATACCTTCTTCCTGTGTATACCCCTGTGCCACCAGCCTTGCCTTATTCTTGATTACAATGCCTCTTTCATCTTTCTTGTTCTTGAAGATCCATTTGGTGCCAATTGCCCTTTTTCCCTTTGGCAGATCAACTAGTGTCCACACATTCTGAATCTTGAACTGTAGCAAATCCTCTTGCATTGCCTCAATCCAACTAGGGTGTTTAAGAGCTTCTACTGCCTTTTTAGGTTCTACTTGAGATAGAAAACACACATATAGAGATGTATGTATTTCTTCTTCAGTGACAGTAGTTTGCTGTCTAGTTTGTACACCAGAATTAACATTCCCAATCACCTGTTCCAGAGGATGATCTTTGTGAACATGAAAGTTAGATGTTTATGTCTCTGGAATGATTTCCTCCATGTTGGTAAAATTACCATCCTGCCCAGAACTTTCATTGGATGGTGTTTCAGTTGGTACTTCTGTCTCAATATTCTGAGATGACTGTGTTTGATCAGAAGAAAACACCTCTGGTGGATCAGGAGTCCAGATAGGAAATACAATGTATTCCATTGAGTCTTTAATACTTTCTGTGGACATTCCTGATTCTTTCTCACTTGCTCCATCTGCTGTCCCTGTGTTCATACCTGTACTTGTACCTGTACTAGAATTGACAGTTGCATATCTAAAAGCAGAATTAAGAGCATCAATATCAAATAATGACTTTGGACCTATCCCATCAGGATTAATGGTATTCTCATTAAAAGTGATGTTCAAAGATTCTTCTATTACCCTGGTCCTTTGATTGAAAACCCTATATGCCTTACTTTGAATGGAATACCCTACAAATACACCCTCATCTACTTTGCTTTCAAACTTTCCTAGGTGGTCTTTAGTATTCAAAATAGTACATGGACATCCAAAGGATTTTAAGAAACTAACCAGTGGTTTGTTCTTAAACATTAGCTCATATGGGGTTTTGAAGTAAGGCTTAACAACTGTTACCCTATTCTGAACATAGCAAGCTGTGCTAACTGCTTCTGCCCAAAAGGACATAGGAAGTTTTGCATCAGCTAGCATAGTTCTAGCAGCCTCTATTAGTGTCCTATTCCTTCTTTCAGCTACTCCATTCTGTTGAGGAGTCCTAGGAGCACTAAATTCTCTCTTAATGCCTTTCTCATCACAGAATTTATCCATATCATGATTTTTAAACTTTGTCCCATTATCACTCCTGATGATTTTAACCTTTTTATCTAATTGATTTTCCATCTTAGTTATAAATGATCTAAGTATTTCACCTGTCTCATCTTTTGTTCTAAGAAAGAAAACCCATGTAAATCTAGTATAATCATCAATGACTACAAGGCAGTAAGATCTTTTTCCCATACTACTTATACTTGTTGGTCCAAATAAGTCCATATGCAATAAGTATAAAGGAGTACAGTTTGAATTCACTGTTTTGGACTTAAAAGAAGTTTTGTGTTGCTTCCCCTTTAGACAAGAAACACAATGATCATCACATGAATAGACCTTCTCAGGTAAACCCCTAACAAGCTTGTTTTTGACAAGTTTATTAATGGTTTTGTAATTCATGTGACACATCCTTCTATGCCACAAATTAGACTCATTTAAATTTGCTTTAGAAATCAGGCAGTTTAAATCAGATTGAGGTGCCATGTTTGCTAAGTCACACTTATAGACATTATCTTGCCTAGGAATTCTCATTAAAATCATATTTTCTGGAATTTTGAACTCCTTAGACAGAATAAGACATTCAGTGTCAGTAAAATGAACAGGGTTCTTTTTATCTGTGATTTGACTCACACTTAGCAAATTGTACCTCAACTGTTCCACATAGTAAACATTTTCAAAGCTTAACTTGGCACTTTGAATAGTTCCTTTGCCTGTGATCTTTCCTCCTTTGGGATTGCTTCCAAATGCTACATATCTACCATCAAATGATTTAAAGTTCTGTAACTTATCCTTATCTCCAGTCATGTGCCTTGAGCAACTACTATCAATATGCCATAAACTTCTTGGTTTGCCCTGTACACAAACAAACACAGAGAAAAATTAATTTCTCTTGGGAACCCAAACCAATTTGGCTTTGGGTTTCCCATATGTATCAAAGTAATCAACTTTCTTGAAGATCATTGATTTTGATACATTGTTGGATTTTGGACCTCTGGATAAATTATTCTGAATAGGTGTCCAAATCCAACTAATTTTAGACCTAGCAGTGGGTTTTGGTCTAACAGTGTTAACTGAATAACCATAGTTATAATGCCTAACAGTGTTAATCCTGTTATAACTGTTATTATGTCTAGCAGTGGTACAATAATTAACACTGTTAGTATTCCTCACAGTGTTATTTACTCTACCAGTGGTAACAGTTGAATTAACTGTTATAACAGTTTTAAAAGATTTACCACTGTTTACATTATACTCTTTTTCCATTGTTTTAGCCTTTTTACTGTTGGCTATTTCTGTAGCTTTTGTTCCTGCAGTGGGAACATTTGCAGCAACCTTAGCTTGATTTGCCTTATTGTTCATCTTTCTTGCAGCAGTTTTATGATTAACTTTAGATTTAAAATTTTGTTTGTTAATCATATTATCTGCTGTCCATGGCTGTTTCACCTTCTGTTGAACAGATTTTGGATTATGAAAACATTCATGTTGAAGATGATTATTTCTGCCACATATAAGACATAACTTTTCTCTTATCACAGTTACATTATTTCCCAGTTTTTGAGTTACCATTTGATTCCAATTTCTTTGATTACCTCTGGGAATATGTTTTTGAAAATTTTGTGAAGTAGAAGAGTTATCCTTACATTTGCAATTATCACATTTATTCAATGCAGATATATGATTCACAAAAACAGATGATTTCACTGCATTTCTAACCTTCCTTTGAACATTCCTAGGAGTGTTAGGTGTGGCTCTCACATGTTCTATCTTATGTTTATACCGTTCAATGAACATTCTTTTACCCTCTTCTAGCTTTTTATCCTTAAGATCTGAAGCTAGACCAGTAACTTGATTGCTGCTCTCACTAGGTGTTGTAACAGATTTATTTATTACATTACCCTCACATTCAGATGTAACACACTCTTCATCATCTTCCTCACTCCACTCATGAATTTCAACTCCATCAATGTTCACATCTTCTTTTAAACTTTTAACTGGGTCAACCTTTTTAACATCATAATTCAATCCTTCTTTAAGTAAATTTAAATCAATTTCAGTTTTTGAAGGAAAGTAGTTGTTGTTATAAGGAGGAGGTACATTACTGTATCCTAACCCAGTCTTAAGTTTATCATGAATCTGTGAATTGATAAGTTTATGGACACTCTTAGATGCATTTTCTAAATTACTTACATTAAGTCTTATGCTAACTCTTTCACATGTGACCTCAGCAAGTTTCTTAGTTAATACTTCTACCTTATCTTTAAGAGTATCTCTCTCCCACCTAGCATACTCAATATCATACTTAAACTGTGTTGCATTTTCTTCAAATGCCTGAATCTGTTTTTCAAGATTTTCTATTACAGAGATTGTGTGTCTACTTTTGATTTCACATTGTTTTAACTCATCACACACTTTCTGGTTACGATCCCTATAATGTTTCACAGTTTGTTTACACACAGTTGAGCACAATTTTATTTGTACCTCATAAGGAACCTCAGATTGCTTATCTGATTCAGCTGTTGCCATGAAGCATTGATTCTTCACTACATGCTCTTCCTGATCACTCCAATCCCATCCACATCCATCAACAGATACCAGTGCATTTGATGAAGTATCTTGGATTGGCACATTCTTAGTTTGACCCACATTTCCTCCACTTCTCTGGCCATTTCCTCTCTCATTCTGATCAACCTTTGGGCTTCTGCATTCCCTAGCAAAATGTCCCATCTTGTGACAGTTGAAACATTCAACTTTGCTCTTGTCAAACCAGCTAGCATCACTCCTCTTCTGTGCAAAGTTATTTCTACCAGTTCTTTGCATAAACCTTTTTGCTCTTTGTGTGATTAAGGCAATTTGTAACTTAATATCCATCTCTTCTAGATCATCTGATTCAAATTGATCTAAGTCTTCATTAGTAAGTGAAGAGTTCACATTACTAGCAAAGAAAGATTCCAAAATTTGATCATTAGAATGATTTGATGATGATCCACCTCCACCAGACCCATAAGAAGAACCTTTATGACTTGATTCTGCCTTAGTTCCAGCCATTGACATAAATGCAGAATTGATGTTGTTACTTCTTGATCCAATCTTCTTGCTCTCTACTTCAGCTTCAAAGTTTCTCAGATCATTATATATGTCTTCCAGCTCTTTTGATTCTAGATCTGCACTTTGTCTTAACCCAACTGTATAAATTGTCCATTCATCTCCCAAAGACCTCAAAAACTTCCTATTTAAATCATCCTTATCAATCTTCACTTGATGATTTTCCAGATCTCCTACCAACTTTGAAAACCTATCAAAGGTTTGAGTCAAAGTTTCTGACTTTGCAGAATTAAAGTTCTCATATTGTTGTTTCAACAAAGATCTTTTGTTCTTTTTGGTGTTATCATTACCACCAAATCTCTTTTCTATAGCTTCCATGAGAACTTTAGCATCTTGACATGCTTCAAATCGTCTCTGATATTCATTAGGAATAGACAACAATAAAGTACTTAAAGCTTTGTACTCTATTGATCTAACCTTTCTTTCAGCCTCAGATGTTGGTGGTGATCTTGCCTGTGGAACACCATCACTATTAAGGGTCACTGGAGGACCATTAACAACCACTTCCCACATCTGGTAGTCTGTGAGAAGCATATATTGTCTGATTCTGTTTTTCCACAGATCAAACTCATCAGGTCTAAGCATGGGTATCTTTGTGACCTGAATTCCTTCATTGTTTTCTGCCATTGATTTAATAAGAAGATATTGAAAATAATCAATCAAACAGTGATTCTAGATCTTCCTGTATTCAAAACTTTAACCAATGGCTCTGATACCACTTGTGAAACCAAGATCGATCTAATAAACTATTAGATGAACACAGTTTTGAATGATTACTAAGAAGTTTGCGGAATAACACTTAATAACACAATGAAGATCAATAATAGAATCAATGAAAATAGAATTACTATCAAAAGCTTCAATCTTATTAATTTATAAGACGAATACAGTGAATTGTATTAGGGTTACACAACCTTGAAGCGGCACATAAAACTCTTAACCTAAACTAGGTTTTGGATCTCTATTTATATCACATAGAGTCCTGCTAAACAATCTCCTATATTTATGGAATTCAAATTTATTCCATAAATATCTCTAACTGACTTATATACACTAACAGTGGGAGCAACTTACGTTATACCAACAGTGGTAGTAAGTTCCCTTTACAGACACAAGTATACTTACACTAACAGTGACACTGCTTAAATACACTAGCAGTGGCTAGGTCTTCAATTCTTCTAGCAGTGGCACTGCTTCTACACTAGCAGTGACTAGCAGTAAAACAGACAGTGGTAGGACTTCAACACTTGTCAAATACGCTCAGATCCCAACACTTCTTAAGAAGCCTAATAATTAACTGTCTATTTCAAGTGGTACAACATCATTAGATGTATGACAAATGTCTTAATTTCTTACTTATACTAGATATGTGTTCGTTGAAAGAAGTTTATTTGATATCATTTGGGGGTATATATTGACAGTCTCCTCTATTATACGTAAGTATAGACCTGGTTTTTGTTTATATATACTTAAAAAAATAAGCAAACACAAGTCAAAGTACTTGCAAAGTCTTTAAAATTAAGATACCTTACAAGGTCGTCAAAATGGTTTGACCAAGTCCGGTTTTGCTTAAACCTGAATCAAGCTATGTCGCTCTGTTGTACGCAAGTACAGACCTGTCACCGCTGACTTGATTCTTAAATTTGATTTTCTAATATTCTCTCTGCAAATGGAAACATGGTCTATGTCTTAAGTTAAGATGTATATCTATGGTGGGGACCACAGCGAAATATACATGCGAATAATAATAAAAAATTAGCTCCTAGATGTGCGTATAACATGTTTAAAGTGGACAATTATACTAATAATCGTTTTGAAATAATTTTTATAAAAACTGTTTCTAACATGTCAAGTAAATTTAAAGAGGACAAATATACTGATGATCGAAATAACACTTACTGTTCCTAATAATTGCATGTTATTTCGATATGATCCCTAATCAGAATTCTCAACTCCGTCACCAAAACTTTTATCGTTTTTACGCTTTTAGTTGTCCTTGTCTATTCTTTCTTTTATTATTATATTTATATTTAGTCTTATCCTTTTAATATTATGTAAAATTTATTTATTTATTTTAGTCACAAATCATCTTCTATGCGGAAATTCTCCAATCAAAATCACAATCGGGTCTGACCTCAAATATTTTTTTGTCATCAAAATCTGCGATGTGTTCTATACGACACAAGCATTGTGTCGTATTCCAACTATACGACACAAGAATTGTGTCGTATATTATGTCGTATATTATGTCGAATATTATGTCGTATATTATGTCGTATGTGGGTCCGGGTATAACACTTCAAACCATACGACATAATCATTTACGTTTTATTCACGACACACGTTATACGAGACAAAGGCGATTTTGCGACATAATCATTTTTCCGTTCGGATTTGTATTTTCGAAGCTTTTTCGCTGCGATTCGTTGTTCAATTCTTGTTCCTCACCCCTCTGCGCACCTTTAGGTATGATCCATTCATGTTTTTATCGGTTATTTAGCCTTAGATTGGTTAGTGCACATTTACACTTTTAGGGTTACGGGTTTTACCCAAATTATTTAGGGTTTAGGGGCTTCTAGGGTTAGGCACCTGTATATTATTGATCCCCTATTGATTGCGAACCCTAGGGTATGCGTAGATTTTGAAAACCCCAATTTTTCTCATCGCACAAATCTGGGTTGGGATGGTGTTCATCTTTGCGACACAACATACGACACAGTCGTTGTGTCGTATAGGATAGAGTCTTTTATGTCGTAGTTTTATAATTGCTTATGTCGTATTTTAATACGATACAACATACGACACATGCCTTATGTCGTACCAATGTTATACGACACAATCTACGACACAATAGCTATGTCGCATCTGAGATTAATTTCTCAAAAATTGCTAAATGCAAGGGAAATGTTGTCCGTGTGACATGTGTCATACGACACAACACTTGTGTCGTATTTTCATTCTACGACACAATCCTTGTGTCGTATTTCTGTAGTGCGACATAACTCTTGTGTCGCAGTTATTATTTTTTTTGGTTTTGGTACTAACGCTAACGCATTTCGAGTTGTGTTGTATTATTGTTATGTTTTGCAGTAATGGCTGAACAACACGCTGCTCAACCCGCCGAGATCGATGTCACAAAATATTTCTGGGAACCACGTCACAATATCGTGGCATTCTTGAACTCCACTGTTGAGTCTTCACGCCCGTATCGTCCCATGATAGCCTTTCTTCGTCGCTCCCGAATTTACAAGGCAATCACTGCTGACACTAGGATCTTAACAAATCATATTACCGAGTGTTGGGACAACGCGGTCATCAACAGAGATGAACAGGATCCTCGTATCATCTCTAGGGTTTGTGGCCGCCAAGTTATCTTCTCCGAGCAGCTTATTCGGGATTTCTTTGAGTTTGGTGACAATTCTGACTTGATCATTCAGTTCAGTGCTGCTGCAATCGCCGAAGGCATGAGATCAATTGGATATCAAGATATTCCTGTTGAAAATTACAAGAAGACCTACATGACGAAGGTCTGGAGATATCTGGCACACATTGTGATCGTGTGTTTGTCTAGTCGCAGGGCAGGCCTTGAAGGGATGAGATATTCGACTGCCTCTGCTATTCTTTCTTTGATCTACAACAAACCTTTTAACTTTTCAGGTTATATCTTCAGGGGTTTTGTCAAAAACGCTTTGGATACAGAAGAAAAATGGGTTGTGTATCCTCGGTTTACTCAGTTGTTGCTCAATCATTTGCAACCAGATCTTCCTGTGACTCCTTCATTCACTTTTAAGCAGACGCCGATGAACACCAGAATTTACATCACTTGTGCTTCTTTTGCCAAGCAGGGACAGGCACCGGATCGTGAGGTTGCTCTGTTCGGTCACATAGTGGATCCTGCGTATGTTGCTCCTCCAGGTGAACAATTCGTTGCACCGAGACCTGAACATCCAGTCCAACAACCTCCAGTTTAGCTACCGCCGGTTCAACCAGATCTCGTGGATCCGGAGTTAGTGGATCTTGATCGTGAGATTGATGCTTATCAGCCACCTTCTCCACATCCTGAATCCTCCAGCCACAGAAAAAGAGCTCGAGACACTTCTGATTCTTCTGATCTGACTCCTCCGGTCACACGTTCTCGCCCTTCCACCTCTACATCTTCTGAGCTCCCAAGAACTGAAACTCCGATCACCCCTCATCCAGCAGTCATTCAAGAGCTCCTGAGCAGGATTGATCGAATGCAGCATGATATGGCCGCTCAGGTAGAAAAATTTGAAGCTCAGGATGCCAGGATCTCCCGTATTGGAAAAGAAAATGCAGAGCTGAGATCAATGGTTTGGAAGCTGGAAACCCAAGCTATTTCTTCGGGGGAGAAAGGCCCACCGGCCTTAGAATCAACACCTAGGGTTTCCGCCGAGGGCGATGAAAATGTAAATTCTGAGAATGTAACTGATTCTACTATTAATGAAACAACTCTTGTTTTGGATTATATTATTGAGCAACCAGGGCAACCAAAACCGCTAGCTGTAGATTACACCTACTGTAATTTGACATACCTTCAAGCTGTGGTCAACGCAGGTGGTCATGCTCCTGAAGAACCTTTTGACTTTGAAACTGTTAATAATGATGATGAAGTTAATATTGAACAAGAAGAGCTTGAACCAGATGAAGAATATACCGATTGTCCAGCTTACCCACAAGAGGGTAATGTCGTATCTGATTCTTCAGATGATGAGTCAGAGCCTGCATTTAAGTACGTACCAGAATCTACTTCTCAAGCAGCTCCTGCTCAAGAATCATCTGAGCCTGCCGGCTCTTCACAAGAAAAATCAGTCCCTGTTCGTGAATCGATAAATTATAATGACATTTTCCCACAGGACACATATGAATATGTTCCTTCTGACAAAGAAATGTCCATCAGGGATAACTGGTTTCCCAAAGGAAAAAATCCCGAACCTGTCCCTGTTACATGCAAGAAATACAAGGTTGGCGGTGATTATTCAGGTCTTATAAAAAGTTGGAAGGTTAGCAAAGGGAGGTTTATGATCAAGAGACTTGACGGTATTCAGTATTTTCGTCGGTCTATGAAGAAACTGAGTACGTTGCCGAAGCATGACATTGTTCATCTCACTCAGCTTCAGTTGATAAATCCTTACAAAGACGGAATTGCAAATGCTATTCAAAAGATCATGCGTGAAGAAATTCGACTGAAGAAATATCATTATGTCAAACCGATATTGGGTACAAGGTATACATTCAAGAAAAAGCTCGATTCAAAGACCAAGCAGCCAATCGTAAAGGTTCACTATCCTCCTGCTGAATGTCTGCGTGAAATTGCTCTGGAAACAGTTCCATTCAATCTGCTGAAGCGTTTTCACTACTAGGAACTGGATGGTCACACTGGCGAAGCCGTTCTTGTTTATGTGCCAGATTCAGTGCCACAGACTGGATCTAGTTCATTGTGGGGTCTACAAAAGGCTGAATTCAGAATATTTGACCCAATGAGCCTGATAAATCTATCTAGAGATGATATGAAGAAGCTATTTGACAATCGGATTCGCTACAATCCAGGAAACGAGTTCAATACAGTATTAGCGAAGAGATTTCAGAAAATCATTGATATATGCTTCACTTTTGGCATACATGCTGGCGGAAAGTTTCCACCCGGATGGGTTTGATGTTCAGGCGTTTGAAGATCTGCTGTTTTGAAGACTGAAGCCTATCGAAGAATTCTTGAAGACCAAGCTGAAGACACGGGGGAGTTTGTTGGTACATCTTTGTGTGTCTGTCAGTTGGTCTCAGTCTGTAATCGTGTCGATATTGTAATTACGTATTGAATAGTTTTAGACTTAGTTTAATTACAATTTTTGTAATCATGCGACACAAGGATTGTGTCGTAGAATCATTCTATGCGACACAAGTATTGTGTCGCAGAATCAGTATATGCGACACAAGGATTGTGTCGCAGAATGTCTAGATTAGACTATAAATAAAAGCTCGACAGCTTCTGTTTTAGCAAGACTTTCACACACATAACACTTCTGTTTTTCATAGAAAATTCACTAGGTTGTGTTATTTTGATCTTTGTGTGTTTGTCCAAGTATGTATTGTTGCTAGTTCATTATATATAAACATACACCTTTGTGTTTTGGTTATTTATTGTGTTAATCTTGCATATCTTGGTGTGTTTGATTTCCGCTCTAACGCACAAGTTAAACTTCTCGATTTGGTCTGTAAACAAGGAACCTACAGTAATCCTGAGAATTACATGCTAAAAGGTCAACACAATGTGGTGAGTTCATAGGTTTGCATAGTTGAAATCTTAGTAAAATCATAGTTTTGAACACAATGCATCAGAGTTATCGTAGTGGCACAGTTGCCAAAGTAGTAAGTACACAAAGTTGTAAGTAAGTAAGTAAATATGTTGGTGTCTCGAAGGATCACAAAGTTGTAAGTAAGTAAGTAAATATGTTGGTGTCTCGAAGGATCACCCGTGTTAGTTGTCCACTCAACTAGGAAATGTCCAAGTGTTTGTTTAGGTGACGGTTTGTAATTATAATTCCAACTATTACTATTATTATGAGTTTCATTGTAATCTATATACTTATAAAAGTATTTTCAGTATGTTTGTAATTTATGTCCAAGTGTGAAAATATTGTATGGGGGTTCGGGGGCAGCGCCTCTGGTAGCGGGGTCTAAGGGGTGGTAACCCTTGGTGCGGTTCAAGGGGCAAAGCCCCTGGCTGGGATCGAGCTAACCCGCAAGTCAGTTCGCCGAGTCAGCTCGCAAGACATGGTCAACTCGCTAGTCTCGTCTCGCAGCTCAACTCAGTTCGCAGTGCAAGTTCAACTCGCAGGTCAGGTCAGTTCACAGGCCAGGTCAGTTCGCAGGACAGGTCAGTTCACACGCCATGTCACTTCGTAGGCTAGGTCGGTTCGCAGGCCAGGTCAGTTCGCAGGCCAGGTCGGTTTGAAGTAAAATGTGCGGAATAGATTTCAATGTGCGAGCTGAATTCGATGTGCGAACTGAGATCCAGCTCCGTTCGCAGATACGGCTGTTCAAAGATTTCGATTTTTAAAATGCAAATCGGTTTGGATTTTTGACATATTTTAGTTAAGAGAGCACTATAACATAATTATAAACCTATTACAAGTAATTTTGTAAGTAAAAGTGAAGTTTTCTTACAAATGGTTCTTGATGAATTGTGATGGGTTCTTGAGCTTGATCTTGTTGTTAATGATGATGATGATGTCCAATTATGATGATTTTCGGTGGTGTTGGTGGTGGTTGTTACTGTTGTGGTGTTGTAGTGAGAGAGAGAGAGATTGAGATTTAGAGAGAGAGAGAGATGAGAGAATGTAGATGCATGTGTGTGTAACAAATTAAGAAGGAAATGAAGTAAAAAGAGGGGAAATGGGTGAGTCGGTTTGAGTTCGTGGGTTTGGGCTGACCCATTTGGGTCTCGGGCTCGCGTGTTCCCGTTTTTCTAATTTCATGTTACGTTTTGCGTGGTCGGTAAAGCGTTTAATCGTGTAATATATCTTCGCAAGATAATAAAGTAAATAAATGTTTTTATGTATATTTCCACCTTATCTATAAAATCTGCCACCAACGTCCGTATTTAGAATTGTCGGTTTTGATCTTATTCGAATTTGCACGACTAAAATTAATCGCGTACGTATATATTAATAAATATACAAAATGTTATGGTTATTTAGCCTATCGTAGGACTAAATACTTGTAAGTATATCGTAGTTAGGCACAATTAAATGCTCTAATTTGTCAGATGTCACACATTGTATGTAACAAATTAGTTATTTCTTTCCATTGTATATATTTTCGGCATTTTTTCCATGTGTCATCTATATAAGGTGCCACGTGTCATCCTTACAAGTTGACACTTCACCAAATTGCATACAATGGAAAGAAATAACTAGTTTGTTACACACAATGAAAACCCGAATAGTTAATTACACACTATGAATGTCAGGTCATAATTAATTACATTTATCCTACTCTATAAGTTTAATCTTAATTAAACTAAAACATATATAGTTAAGATGACGTGGCAAGTTTAGAATATCTTTAGTGGTAATATTTATAATATATATGATCTCCTTAATGATGTATCACTTGGTGATTTAAAAAACTTTAGCCAACACAATTCGATCAAATATAACCAAATCATTTCCAATAGCCATGATATTTTGAATTACTCTCATTGTTTTCAATTATCAAGCACAATAATTTATGATTTTCATATAAAGGATACTAAAGTTCGATAAACATGTACATGTTATCATAAAAAGAGGCATTTAGTAAGATGGTTATAGGACTCGAATAAACGAATGTATAGTAAGAATTCATGTTGTAGTCAAAAATTTAGAACTGTAGTTTTCTGCGTCAAATTTTATATCATAAACATTTACTAAATTAGTATGCTACTTTTTCTCTATAAAAAGTTGTAATTGTCAAATGGTTACAAGTTATAATTTTCCCACTATAGTGCTAGCATTTTAAGATATATTATGTGTCAAATTAAAGTATTATGTGAGAATGTAGGTTGATTTAATATATTTAGTGATTAATGGTAATGTATGAAAATTTAAAATTACTAACTAAAGTAATTAGTTTTTTTAATTTTTTTTAAAAAAATTAAGAAAATAATAGGTTGATGTGTCAAGATTTGATGTGTTTATGTGTCAAATGTTGATGTGCTAATGTGTCAAATGTTAAGATCATTTAGCATAAGACTCTTTATATATATATATATATATATATATATATATATATATATAGTAAATAATTAGGCCGTCCTATGTACGGCCCATCAACATGAAATTTATTCCTTTAACAACCGTAAAATGTTGTTATTCCATTACGGGTACATAGGGCAAGTAAAAAAGTAGATATTAGATAAGAATGTTTATACTTAAAAAAGGTATATTAAAAATACCTATGATAATAATAACATCCAAAACACTTACATTAAGTGTCAACCGGTAATCATTGCACAAAGTTACAACAAACGACCTCTAAGTGAGACGTTTAGAAAATACATTTCATAGAACAATAAAGTTTACAAAATATCATTTGCGAATCCGCAACTAAACCTAGATATTTTAATACATAACCACTATTACAAAATACTAATGCAAAAAAATTACCGTGGTTTGTAAAATATACGACTCGAGCTAGTGCTTTCAAAAGCATCCTACTGCACCTGTAATCCTCAAAATTACATGTTGCTAAAAGGTCAACACAATGATGGTGAGTTCATAGGTTTGCATAGTTGAAATCTTAGTAAAATCATAGTTTCGAACACAATGCATCAGAGTTATCGTAGTGGCACAGTTGCCAAAGTAGTACACTATTGCCCTGAGCTCATAGTCCGAAGCTTAACCAGTTGGTGCCCCTAGTAAGTGCATCCCTCTACACTCATTTATGAAAAATTATGCGTCCTATAGTGGTTAGAGCGACTAACCCGGACGGTAGAAGGTCGATTCCTGATAGATCTATCCATAATGTTCGCGCTTAGTACTAACGGAGCTATGAAATTTGTTAGAGGCCAAATCATAGTTAAATCGTAGTCTTACTCTAGCAATAAGTATAAGTGTTTTCAGTTATTTGTGTTCACAAAAACAAAACATGTAATCTCACCCCAAAGTAAAAAGCAGTAAAAGTAGGACTATGAGACTCACCTGATTCTAGCAAGTATGACTCGTTCGTGTAATCGAAAATGTAAAGCGGATGTAATATGGTAGTGTTGGTTTTCCGAACCCTGCAACCTTTCGGCGTTCGAAACGCACAAGGTTGTAAGTAAGTAAGTAAATATGTTGGTGTCTCGAAGGATCACCCGTGTTAGTTGTCCACTCAACTAGGAAATGTCCAAGTGTTTGTTTAGGTGACGGTTTGTAATTATAATTCCAACTATTACTATTATTATGAGTTTCATTGTATTATATATACTTATAAAGTATTTCCAGTATTGTACGGGGGTCCAGGGGCTGCGCCTCTGGTAGCGGAGTCCAAGGGGTGGTAACCCCTGGCAGGATCCAAGGGGCAAAGCCCATGGATGGGGTCGAGCTAACCCGCATGTTAGTTCGTAGAGTCAGCTCGCAAGACATGGTCGACTCGCAAGTCTCATCTTGCAGTTCAACTCAGTTCGCAGTGCAAGTTTAACTCGCAGGTCAGGTCAGTTCGCAGGCCAGGTCAGTTCACAGGATAGGTCAGTTCGTATGCCAGGTCAGTTCGTAGGCCAGGTCGGTTCACAGGCCTTGTCAGTTCGCATGCCAGGTCAGTTCGCAGTGTAACACCCCCACATTTCGGGTTGCGGAAGCGGTCGGGTCGGGTGTTACCAAATCAAATATCACAAGCACAAAGGTACATAATGAACGACTCTAAATGAGACGTTTGAAAATAGTTATACATTTCCAAAATTAAAGTGTATACAAGTTGCAAGTTCGCAAAATAATTTCAATACATAATTTGTAATACAAAAGTTATGCAGAGAAATCCGGATGTTTGAAAACATGCGACTACAGCTAGCATATCTTGTAGCAATCCTAATCATGTTGGGCACCTGAGAACACATGCTAAAATGAGTCAGCTATCAAGCTGGTGAATTCATAGGATTATTAGTTGAAAACATAAAGTATAAACCTTGTATGTTTTTGGAAAATTATTCAAAACCCACGATTTTGAATTATTTTGTTATATCGTTGTAATATCAACGTGTATACATTTTAACGAGGTATCCCATACCTAAGTAGTAGTGATGTGTACCTAAGTACATAGAGGAAGTGGCATAATATGCCTAGATACCTATCAGGTATAAGTGTGTCTACAGACGTGAGGCACTACATGCCTAAGTACTATCGAGTAAGTGTATGACCGAATCATATCGAGGGTGTGGCAATCCATGCCTAGATACCTATCAGGTATGAGTAAATCTACCAATGTGAGGCAATACATGCCTAAGTACGAATCGAGTAAATGTATGACCACGTCATATGATAACAAGAAATAAACTAGTATGCCACCTGGCATAGTGTATTTCCTCCAGCAACATGTAAGTGTAGTCCCGCAGAACTATAATTGAGTATTTAGCCAAATACTGAGTTAACAACCTCGAGTGTAAGCTTGCCGATCTGTTAATGAGTGCGAGTATCAACTCGTAAGTTTATGATTTGTGTCGCTTTACTGCGATATCGTTTTGAATTACTTTACCGTGATCTCGATTTGTATCATCCACGATTATATCATTTTGTGCCCACTTTACCGTGACATCGTTTTGTGCCCAATTTACCGTGGCATCGTTGTGTATCACCCATGGTAATATCGACCAGTGTTGCCAGCAAGCAATGTATGTAATTGAGTCGGCTGTACTACGACAAACCTGACTTGAGTAATGAGAGCCGGCAGTGCTACGACATGCCCGACTAGTACAAATGAGAGCAAGCAGTACTACGACATGCCTGACTAGAGAAATCGTGTTTGAAATAGTGTATGTATGTCAATATACATATAGATTGTAGGTGGCACCAAGTGCTCAAGATAGCGTACGAATATATGTATATATATTTTTATATATATATCAGTCAAATCAACAAACACGTCCTACCAAGTATCATGTAACCCATGATGGTGATTTAGGGTATCTAAGCATGTATATACAATGCTTAAATATTAGGTCTAGCACAATAAGCCTAGGTATGAATAACTCATCACCTAGTTGTTTGGCAATAGTATAAAGAGCTATACTAATGTACGTTACTATCCTATACTCCTAACCTCAGCCTAGCAAGTATATATTGGGATTTGTGGTTAATGTTTGCTTACATACAATCCAATATAGATGTCCTGGAATGTATAGGCAGTCTTAGTTCCTAAAAGGAAAACTAATCCTGTAAAAGTCTAGTCGTTGTCCAGCGTAGGTAGAACTAACTAGTTCTAGTGTGTTTGATAGTATTATCCCGTGACAATATGGTCATTGCATAATGATAACTTAGTCAAATTATGTGATGGTGATTGTTTTTCAACAATCTAACAATTTACAATGGCAACCTATCTAGGTTAAGTAGTGATATTGTCCTACAACAATATAATGTGTGTAATTCCTAAGTATTACACATTTTGTATTACATAACAGTAATATAGTTGAGTGTGAATTATAAAGGTTTTATCATTATAATTCGAAAACAGTAGTTGTGCATGCGTCTCACCCCGAAAACAGTAAAATAGTTGAAAGAGTGGGGCTATGAACTAACCTGAGGAGCGAGCGATCCTAAGGTGGTGATTTGTACCGATGATGATCTCCTAGTGTCCTAAACACGTGAGATTTCGTATGAGTGAATGGACGTTTAATAAACTATCCAAGTTGTCGTTTATTCGATTAGATTGTACCTAAAGCGTTTGATAAGTGTCTATGTTTGAAGTTTGTAAAGTGGGTTCGGATCATTGGTGATAATTCGAAATTATATTCCAAAAATATAATTTTACTTGTTTCGTATAAATATAACTCGTATAAATATACTTCGAATTGTTTGAGAATCGTATCGCATAAAGATATTTGTGGCGTAAAGTTTGAATACTTAGTTAAAAAGTATTTTTGAAAATCTGCATTATTAGCGACACTTGAACAAGCGTCGCATATGAGACGTCACTGGGTGCGACACTAGACAAGTGTCGGGTGGTGTCTTTATTTGGAGTTAGGCGACACTTCAGTGAGTGTCGCGTGAAGTATCTCGGAGGACTATAGGCGTCACTGAGGTCAGTGTCGCTAAGGCAGCGTCACTAAGGGCGACACTTCCTTGCGGCACTTACGGCTTCAGCCAGATGTATCACTAGACTAGTGTCGCATCACTGTGTTTGGCCCCTATGCGACACTCCTGACTGTTCGACGATTTTTCACCCAAAACTAAGATCTAACCTATTTTCGAGCTAAATTCGTTTGTACAAAGCTAGTATATGATAATATAGATGTTATTAACACGAAATAACAAAGAAAAAGGGTGTATTTCCATACGATTTGAAGATCAAGGGTTTGAGGATGATGATGAACTTGATGATGAAGATGATGAAGAAGATGAAGACGATGGTGAAGCTTGCTTCCTTTTCCTTAAGATGATGATGATGATTCTGAAAATGATGATGATGACGTTGTTGTTGTTTTGTTGTTATTGTTTGATGATTTGAGAGAAAAAGATGAAAAGGAAGGAGGAGAAATGAGATGAAAATGAAAGGGGGGTTTGAGTTTTGTCAAAACTCAGATTTCCAATTTAGGGACTGTGGTTGGATACCCATGTTTTTGTACCCGATCTTAAAATGGATGATATTTTAATTTGTAAAATTCTTTTATATGTTTTCGAAATATTTTTGAGCTGAAACATTTTATAAATATAAAATATTTGGGTTAAAGTTTTATAACTAAATTTCGCGTGGTTTCAGATAACTAGAATGCGTTTTTAATTAAAACGACTTACATTTTTCGAATTTTAATATTTTTTTTCCTCACATGTATAATGTTAAATCTATATAATAAAACATTATTTATAAAATTTTGTAACCGAATTTTGGACGCGATATTCTGTGTTCTATTAGATTTGTTTCCTAGTGATTATAAATAATCATCTTGCATTACATATATATAATTATATATATATATATATATATATATATAAAGTTTGCGAATACTTTGTTATAATTGCGTACTAAGTACGATTAATTGAAGTTAAAATTGGGCGCGAAAATTGACCTTTTTGACCGGGTGTTACACGTAGGTCAGGTCGATTCGCAGTAAAATGTGCGAACTAGAGTTCAATGTGCGAGCTGAACTCGATGTGCGAACTGAGATCCAGCTCAGTTCGCAGATACGGCTGTTTGAAGGTTTCAATTTTTAAAACGCAAATCGGTTTGGATTATGGACATATTTTAGTTAAGTGAGCACTATAACATGATTATAAACCTATTACAAGTAATTTTGTAAGTAAAAGTGATGTCTTCTTACAAATGATTCTTGATGGATTGTGATGGGTTCTTGAGCTTGATCTTGTTGTTAATGATGAGGATGATGTCCGATTATGATGATTTTCGGTGGTGGTGGCTCTTACTGCTGTGGTGTTGTAGTGAGAGAGAGAGAGATTGAGACTTAGAGAGAGAGAGAGATGAGAGAATGTATATGCATGTGTGTGTGTAAAAAAATGAAGAAGGAAATGAAGTAAAAAGAGGGTAAATGAGTGGGTCGGTTTGGGTTCCCGGGTTTAGGCTGACCCATTTGGGTCTCGGGCTCGCGTATTCCCGTTTTTCTAATTTCATGTTACGTTTTGCGTGGTCGGTAAAGCATTTAATCGTGTAATATATCTTCGCAAGATAATAAAGTATATAAATGTTTGTATGGGTATTTCCACATTATCTATAAAACTTGCAACCAACGTCCGTATTTAGAATTATCAGATTTGATCTGATTCAAATTTGCACGACTAAAATTAATCGCGTACGTATATATTAATAAATATACAAAATGTTATGGTTATTTAGCCTGTCGTAGGACTAAATACTTGTAATTATATCGTAGTTAGGCATAATTAAATGCTCTAATTTGTCAGATGTCACACATTGTACGTAACAAACTAGTTATTTCTTTCCATTGTATGTAATTTTTAGCATTTTTTCCACGTGTCATCTATATAAGGTGCCACGTGTCATCCTTACAAGTTGACACTTCACCAAATTACAGACAATAGAAAGAAATAACTAGTTTGTTACACACAATGGAGACCCAAATAGTTAATTATACACCATGAATGTCAGGTCATAGTTAATTACATTTATCCTACTCTATAAGTTTAATCTTAATTAAACTAAAACATATATAGTTAAGATGATGTGGCAAGTTTAGAATATCTTTAGTGGTAGCATTTATAATATATATGATCTCCTTTATGATGTATCACTTGGTGATTTATAGAAAACTTTAGCCAACACAATTTGATCAAATGTAACCAAATCATTTCCAATAGTCATGATATTTTGCAATATTCTCATTGTTTTCAATTATCAAGCTCAATAATTTATTATTTTCATATAAAAGATACTAAAGTTCGATAAACATGTACATGTTATCATAAAAAGAGGCATTTAGTAAGATGGTTACATGACTCGAATAAACGAATGTATAGTAAGAATTCATGTTGTAGTCAAAAATTTAGAACTGTAGTTTTCCGCATCAAATTTTATATCATAAATGTTTTTTTTTTTGAGATAAAGGAATTACCCCGGTGAATTGTATTTCTATCAAAAAATTAAGTACAAAACGATGTGAATGAGTTCCACATCAACCTCGAAACAACCAGCTATTAAAGCCTAAACTACTAAATGTATATGACAGGCCATATAGATTAAACTAAACAACTAGTTGTAAAACATAAAAAAACAACCAATACAAGATAAATGAACAACCAATAAATAGCCCTTGTGTCCTACCCTTTAATCAAACAAGAATGCGGCAATCTCCAAGCATCAAGCAATCTCATCACTTGATCAGATTTTTTTAAATCTGAATGTAAGCAATTTAAGCCGAACTGTAGTCATAATAACATCCCGAAGTTGTTGGATGGATACGATCTCTTTTATAAACAATCGGTTGTTTTTTTCTTGCCAAATGAAATATGAAGCAACAGCAATAAGAACACGACCAATAATACTCCGAGCCTTCCGAGTTCGAGATATAGGCTGAATGTATGCAATAATATCATCCCAACTAGCCGAGATATGGTGCATACCCGCTAAACCTTTAACCAGATCCCATACCTGTGAAGAGAAATTACATTCAAAGAAAAGATGGTTATGAGAGTCCAGTTGAAGCTTGCATAAAGGACATCTAAGCAGGTTTAAGTTGATAGATTCACCAACATCCCATTGCTTAAGATTATCATGCGTTTTAAGCTTTCTCCGCATGACAAGCCATAAATGAGAAGCGTGTCGAGGAATACAATGTGGGAACCACACAATATCAACCCAAGAAACCTCATTAGCTCGCTCCCTAATAGTATTCCAAACACGCGAAACTGAAAAATCCCTATCAACACCCATATGATCAAGCCATAACAGATTATCTGTCTGATTTGCATGTAACGAAGGACATGGGACATAACTGAGAATCGGAAATAAATCAAACCAATCCGAAGGCCACCTCCAAACACCATCTTCAATCAGCTCAACTAATTAATGGGCTAATAGCACACCAATTATCAAACCAAATATTTATGAGATTACCATCACCAATACGAAACCAAACAAAAGGCCTCACAACGAATTTGAAGAAACTTCCGCCAACCCCAACTAATACCAGCTCGAAGAGGAACAACCCAAAAACTACTACCCTTCAGTTTATATGAATGGATCCATTTAACCCACAAAGATTTCCGATTAGTTAGAATGCTCCAAATGTGTGAAAACTTAAGAGCAACATTAAATGTTTCCAAACGCCGGATACCTAGACCCCCTTCAGATTTAGAAAGACACAAAGAATCCTATGCAACCTTAGCTTTGCCTCGCAATAATTGTTCAATTTTAGAAATAATATGGCTCGGGAGAATAAACATCGATGCCCAATACACATACATAGAATAAAGAACCAAAATAATAAGTTGTAAACGACCAGCAAAAGATAAAAATTTATTTTTCCAGTTCCCAATTCTGTTTTTCACCTTTTCCACCAATCCCTTACAATCCTTGTATAACAGATTTGAAGAAATAAGAGGCACACATAGATATTTAACCGGAAGCTGACCTTCCTCAAATGGCATAGTACCCAAAATAGATTGCTTAACATGAGGAAGAACATTACAAAAGAATGCCGTACTCTTTGGAATGCTTGGAGTCAACCCCGACATCGCTTTAAACTCATTCAAGCCTTCCAAAAGAATTTTAGCCGATATAACATCCCCTCGAGCAAATAAGAAAATATCATCTGCAAAACATAAGCTAACAATTTTCTGTTCATCACATCCCTTATGATAGCTAAAATCAGGTTCATCTTGAGCTTTTCGCTGCAAAATAAGGGTAAGAATCTCCATTACCAATGTAAACAAGTAAGAAGATAACGGGTCACCTTGACGAAGGCCCCATTTTCCTTTAAAATACCCATGAATATTTCTATTAATATTAATAGAAAATGATGCAGTGGTAACACACGCCATAATCCAAGTAACCATCTTGGAATGAAAACCGAACCCCACAAGAATAGCTCTCAAGAACTTCCAATCAACCGTATCATAAGCCTTTTGAATGTCCACTATAAAAGCACATCTAGGCGGACCAAGATGATTGTGGTAATCATGCATAAGTTCTTGAGTAAGAAGAATATTATCAGATATCCTTCTTCCCGGAATAAAAGTTGATTGGTTAATACTCACAATACTTTCCAAACCATCTTTTATACGATTAGAAATCAGCTTACTTATGCATTTATAAATAACATTACATCACAAAATAGGGCGATAATCATTAATCCGTGCAGGAGTAGCAACTTTCGGCACCAACGCAATGATCGTATGATTAATTTCTTGAAGCAACTTCCCATTGTCAAAAAAATCCCGAACAGCATTACAAACATCATTTCCCACAACCTCCCATGCTCTTTTGAAAAACACAGATGTATACCCATCAGGTCCCGGTGATTTATCATTACCAATAGAAAACATAGCAGCTTTTATTTTAGAGTTAGTAACTTCCCGAACCATAGCAATAACTACATTAGTCTCCAAACGATTCAAAAACAAGGACATAGCAGGCCTTTGCGTTGTAACACCCTACACCCCCAAAAAATTTGCATAATGATCAACAAACGCCTTGTGGACATCCTCACCCTCGAAATTAGTACCCATCTGATCCGAAATCCTAGAAATTCGACTCCTTTGTTTCCTACTTTTAACAGAATTATGGAAATATGCAGAGTTTGAATCACCAACCCTTAACCATTCAACCTTTGCTTTCTGTTTAAGGAACCTTTCTTCATCCAACACCGCCTCTTGGAACACTTTAAGATAACATGAAGCTTCCTCCCTTAGGACCTGATTTGACGGATCTTTATCAAGAGCAAGTTGAACCACATCAAGCTCCTTACGAAGCTTATCAACTCGACTATGTAAATTGCCTTGATCAAATAACAATTTAGGAATAGGTTTCTTCAGATATTTCAAGCGTTTAACCACCCGAAACATGTTATGACCCTCTACATCAGTCAACCATATGCTCTTAACCAAATCATTAAAACCCTCTTTGTATACCAGAAAATTAGAAAATCTGAAAGGCCCAGGCTTCGGTTTTTGGATCGTTGGAATTTTCAAGACACAAGGAGAATGATCTGAGATTCTATATGGCTGAAAAACAACATATGAACTCGGGAATGTATCATTAAATTCCACATTATTCATAACATGATCTATCTTCTTCAAAGTACCACCCTTTCCTCTCGGTTTCTGCGTCCAAGTAAAATGAATGCCCGTACTATTAGTATCAATTACTTCTAACTCTTCCCCACAATCTTTAAAATCATTCATAGCCGTATTAAATTTAGCTCCACAAAAATGATCTTCAATATTAAGGGCAGCATTAAAATCTCCAAGAAGAACCCATGGCTTACCCCTAACAAACAGTTTATGCATCCCAAGATTATGTCATAACTCCCGCCGGCGAATATAGCAATTATCAGCATAAATAAAGGAAAAAAAGAAAGCTTTTTGATCCTCTTTAACCACAATTTATGTGTGCATAACCTGATTCGTTGAAGCAATAACCATAACATCAACAATATCTGGATTCCATCCCGAAATAATACGAGACCCCTTAGAACACAGGTGTCCATTAGAAGTTGATTCCCATATACGAAAAACTTTCTCACAAATACCTTGTAACTTAGAAACATCTACATGGGACTCAAGAATACCACATACACTTAAGTGATTCTCATTCATCACTTGACGAACCTCCTTTTGTTTAAGGGTGCGATTCAAACCCCGAATATTCCACGAGGCAAGACTAAACATTATCACCACTTAGCCCGGGAGTGCTTGCCCCCTCAGAATTCACTTCTAACTTACTCTTAGAAGCAACAAAAGTAGCCGTTTCATCATACACATTTTCTACCTCATCATCCGACTCCTCAGCAAACTTATCTTTACCTCTATTATGCTGATTTTGCTTATCTTTAATCAGGTCACCCTTAGAACTGTGGCCCTCATCTTTAGATCCATCATTAAGAACACCAAAAGGATTGTCCAGAACAATCAGAGTAGAATCACTAAGTTGGACAGATTTTTGAGAAATACCAGATGTTTTAGGTCGATAAACAAGCTTAGGTTTCTGTTTAGGCAACGTAAAACCTTCAGAAGATTTCTTTGATTGTTTTAATGTTTTTGAAGGAACAACAAAACCATTATTAGCCACCCTTTTCCCTTCATTTTGATTGACATTCTTCGGACATTCAACATCCTTATGACCAAAAGTTTTACACATGCTACATCTAGGAGGACGCCACTCATACTCAACCCTTACCGTATAAACATTTTTCCCGGACCCATCAAGTTTAGGAATACCTACCGAAATAGACTCTTTTAATTCTGTATTTGAATCAACCTCAACCATTGCCCGAGCAAAACTAGGTCGTCCCCAAGATTCCATACACATAGTACTAGTGTAGGAGTCCAGCATTAAGGGTTTACCAACTTTCGTAGCTATACCACTTAATCCAACCTCATTAAATGCAAGAAGAGGAACATTATGTAATTTGATCCAAACCGAAACGTTAGTCGGATCTTCCTTAGCTAGATTATCATCCGTAGACCATTTTTTCAACATTATAGGAACCTGTCTAATCATCCATGGACCACCTTCTAGCACCTCATTCATACCCTGCTTCGTATTAAACTTAAAGAAGAAGAATCCATTAGAATTCATCATAACTTTTTATATCCCAAACCTCCTCCATACATTCATCACATAGTTTTGAACAACCGGAAATGGAAAACGTTTACCTACAAAATAACCATACAAGGTATTTAAGTATTTTTTACTCGCTTCCAATACCGTAGCCAACGGAATAGTAACTTCCACATCCATATCAGAATTGGATTCCAAATTTAGAGCACAAAATTTTACCTTCGTCTTCATAGTATTACCTGTTGCTTCAGCATATGATTTTGACCCCATTGTGTGCTGATTTTGGTTTGGTTGAGAGACAAAGACTGTAGCAGCCTCTAACCTATCAATACCACGAAAGTTAAAGGTGTTGCCACCATCCTTATTCAGAGGGCCAGGGATTTTAACCGAGTCATACGACCTAACCTGGAACTCCAATTGTCCATCATTGAACACATTAGGATGTTTAATACCACAACCATCTAGATTTGCATTAATAGTAGAACCATCATAATTCGATATACTAGTAACCAATTTAGGATTGGAAACAGGAACCTGTTGTGTTGGAGTAACCTCCACCTGCTCGTCGACCAAATCAGCACTTACATCGACCTTATGATAATGCAAACTAGCATCCTGATCACCCTCCACCTTCTAGCCAACGAAATTATGTAAATCAGGGATTTTAGAGGAATTAATCCCAACCTGATTTACCCCTTCATCGGCAACATCATAACTATCCACCTTATTATCACCCATATCTGAAACAGCCTGATTTCAATCATAATCATCCCCAATATCACCAGATTTTGCCAACCTACCGTCATCTACATTCTTAGAGAGAACATGATCACCATCCACATCAATCATTGGTTTACCATACGGTTTTTCGGATACCATCAATATTGATGTTTTTCGTATTAAAAGTGGATATGAAATCGGAATCAAAAGACGAACCAGAACCACCATTATTACCTTCACGTTGCACACTAGAGTCCTTCGAATCTTTCTTCTTTTTTTCTTGTTTCCACTCCCTCCCATGTTGTTCGTTATTCAGATCACAAATTCACCAGAATACACACACAAATATCATAAATATGTACTAAATTAGTATGCTACTTTTTCTCTATAAAAAGTTGTAATTGTCAAATGGTTACAAGTTATAAATTTCCCACTATAGTGCTAGCATTTGAAGATATATTATGTGTCAAATTAAAGTATTATGTGAGAATGTAGGTTGATTTAATATTTTTAGTTATTAATGGTAATGTATGCAATTTTAATATTACTAACTAAAGTAGATAGTTTTTTTATTTTTTTTAAAAAAATTAAGAAAATAATAGGTTGATGTGTCAAGATTTGATATGTTTATGTTTCAAATGTTGATGTTGATAACACGCAAAAAGTCATGTTTTTACGTGCATTAATCTCACCTTTTTAGCCCAATATATGACGAAACTAATCAAAATAGATACTTTATCATTAAAACTCGTCACATGGGCCAAAATATAGACAATGTTTCAAAAGTCAACTAAAATGGTCGAAAAACACGATAAATCTAACGAAAACGATCATAAGCATTCTCGTTCGCTCGTTCTAGCACTTTTTGAGCCACACAAAGAATTGTGACCTCTAACTTATATCATTTTCTTCGTTAGGAAAATACGAATGCGTGGATATAAAGAACGCTCAAAACGGATAAACGACGAAGAAGTAACGCCCGAACGAAGAAATGAAGAACCGAAAAACCAGCATATGGCTGAACCAAGCCGTATACGGCTGGTCCAGACCGTATACGGCTGGGCCTGGACCATATACGGCCTGCACAGACCGTATATGTAACACCCTACAAATTCACAAGACATTTTTTTTTTTTTACATTACGGAAGCGAATATTTAAAATACACATCATAGGATACGTGTAATATGTTTTCATAGTGCATCCCAAAATACATACAGCCTTTAATACCATATTATCATAATTGCTAAATACATACTTAGGTGTTATATTAAAACCTGATACAAAATGTTTAATTCAAACATAACTAAATCAGAGTAGGTTTGTCAAACATCCCATTCGTCCCATACTTCAAGCTACCAACAATCAAAAGCTATTCCTGCAAGAGGTAGTGAGGTGGGATTAGCACGAAGCTAAGTGAATAGATCCAAAACTATCAATCTACTTTAGCTTAGCAAATGTCTACAACATATAACATAGAAGGATCGGTGGTCCTTGAGGTACCCTCATGCCGCGGTGGTTCCCCAAGTAACACTTATAACCAACTGAAGGCCAAACAGTGGTTTAACCGATAGTTTGGTACTAGTACTACATTCAACGCAAGTTCAGTGTCCAACACATGTACAACTCCATTGCGTTGTCCAAAGTAATAGTACACAAACCCAACACATAGTTGACCCCCACCAAATTCAAATAGTCCAAGACTCAACATAGCATAAAGGACACCGATAATCATTTAAGGAATACCATCATGGCAGTATAATATTAGAGCAATCAATGCAATAAACCAATTTACCAGTTGCAACCATTTGTTACAACTAACTTAGACTGAGAGTCCAAGATCCACTCACCCTTGACGATCACCGTCTTCACTCAAAGGTCTTATCTTATTGAGTCTTCGATTTATCTGAGAACAAAATCAAAACCGAATTAGATTCTTGTATCAAGTTTATTACAAACTAACCGTGCATATAATGTCAATTAATCGATTATTCTATACTTTCATTACTAGTTAAATAACATAGGTACATAAGTCCCAAGTTGTCAAATTCATCAGATTATAACTAGCAAACGCGATCCGGGTTGGGAGTGTCTGGATCGCGTTCCACAGTATAAAACATTCTGTTACAAATTTTCACTTGGCAACGCGATCCGGGCAAGTGGCTAGGATCGCGTTCCAAAGAGTAAACTCAATCCGGACACAAAACCAACTGACCAACGCGATCCGGGTTAGGTCTTGTCAGGATCGCGTTCGTAAGAGCAAAACGTGTTGTGGCCATTTTACACATAGCAACGCGATCCGGGCAAATGAGCTGGATCGCGTTCCCAAGCTTTCCAGCAATGGTTCAGACCTGTTAAAGCTCAGCACGAACACTAAAACCCAAATCCGCTACATACCGATGTAAAACACGATTTTGACCGAAAATTAATTACAAGTATCAACCACAAACATGTTATAACAACAAACAATAATCATTCAAGTCCTAAATCAACACATGCATTACTCATTCAACCTAATTTAACCAAAACCCATTTCACACATTCAAACCTAGAAATTCGCATTCAAGACAAGAACAACATGATGATTTCAGTAAGTACAATTCATTTAAGCATATTGGATTATACATGCATCAATCTTTCCACCTAATCTCATCAATTTAGCTCAAGAGCACAAAACAATTACTTACAATGGAGAGGAAGAAACTAGATGAACAAGGTGAAGAAGAAGAAGATGGTGAATTCAGTTGTAACACAAATCACAGCTTCAACAAGATGAAAATCAGATTGATAATAGTTTACTTTAGGTGCATGTGTTCTTGAGAGAAAGTGTGAGAGAAATGAAAGAACTGAAGAAATGGAAAAGTGGTCGACTTTTCAATCAAGTCCAATTAACATGCAGTGTAAACATATACCCGTTCCAAATCTATTGTTTGGAACCTAAAAACTATTTGCGAGAAATACATTTTATTATACCGTCAACTAAATTAATTTAAAACAATTAATAATTCATCTAGCACAATAAATCATTTGATCATTTGACCTATTAATTTAAATTATCCAATAATACCAATTATTTTCAAATGCAATTTAAATACGAGAAAGTAATGAAAAATACCGTATTTCTACTAGGCCCAAAACGAGGATGTTACAAATCTTCCCTCCTTAAGTAGATTTCGTCCCCGAAATCTCGCCATGCTCAAAAAGACTAGGATAACGCGTCCTCATACTAGACTCGGTCTCCCAAGTAAGGTTCGGGCCCAAACTATGATTCCACTTAACCAACACCATTGGGATATCCTTCTTTCGAAGTTTAGTCACCTTACGGTCTAACAACTCTACAGGTTCTTCTACAAGTCTCTGATTTAAGTCTACACGCAAGTCTCGCAATGGAAGAAATAGAGTTTCGTCATCCACATTGCATTTCCTTAAGTAACACACATTAAAGGTATCATGAATACCCGCCAATTCTGGAGGAAGATCTAACGACACCGTTTGGTCATTGACGACATGCCTAATTTTAAACGGTCCAACATATCTAGGGGCTAACTTACCACGTTTCCCAAACCGAATGACACCCTTCCAAGGTGAAACTTTCAAATAAACCAATTCACCCTCTACAAAAGACACGGGTCGACGACGCGTATCGGCATATTGCCTTTGCCTATCACGAGCCGCCTTCAATTTATCACGGGCTATGGCTACTTTGTCGGCAGTAATTTGTACTAAGTCTGGACCTGCAAATTGTTTCTCACCCGCCTCTAACCAACAAGTGGGTGTTCTACATCGACGACCATACAACATTTCATAAGGTGGCATTCCTATACTAGAGTGAAAAGAATTATTATAGGCGAATTCAACCAAAGGTAAGTGAGAATCCCACGATCCGCCAAATTCCAGGACACATGCCCGCAACATGTCCTCTAAGGTCTGAATAGTCCGCTCAGACTGACCATCAGTCTGAGGATGATAAGCCGTACTCAAATTTACCCTAGAACCCAATTCCCGTTGTAAACTTTGCCAAAACCTTGATGCAAATCGAGAATCTCTGTCGGAAACAATAGACAACGGAATTCCATGTCTAGAAACCACCTCATTAATGTACAACTGTGCTAACTTGCTCAAAGATGCCGTCTCACAAGTAGCAAGAAAGTGAGCACTCTTGGTTAACCTGTCAACAATTACCCAAATCATATCGTTACCCTTAACAGTTCGAGGCAAATTGGTTACAAAATCCATGGTTATATGCTCCCATTTCCACTCGGGAATCTCAAGTTGCTTCAAAATCCCATATGGTTTTTGATGTATGGCCTTTACCTGAGAGCAAATATGACAAGATTCCACGAACCGAGCTACGTCCAATTTCAAAGTAGGCCACCAATACAATGGTTTCAAATCATAATACATCTTAGTACTTCCGGGATGAACCAACAACTTAGATTTATGTGCCTCCAACAAGATCACATCTCGAAGTCCTCCAAGCAAGGGAACCCAAACTCGGGATTGAAAGGTATTCAAACCCCGAGAATCATCAATTAATAAATCCTTCCCTTTTAACATAACCTCAGATTTCAAGTTATTATCCCTCAATGCCTCTATTTGAGCCACTTTCAATTGATCAATCAAATCCGAAGAAACTTCTAAACGCATAAAACGAACCTTTTCTGATTTTCCTTTCCGACTCAACGCATCCGCCACAACATTGGCCTTACCCGGGTGGTAACGAATCTCACAATCATAGTCCTTGATCAGTTATAACCATCGCCTTTGTCGCATATTGAGATCTTTCTGAGTGAACATATACTGAAGACTTTTGTGATCCGTACAAATGACACATTTCGTGCCATAAAGGTAGTGCCTCCAAATTTTCAAAGCGAAAACCACTGCCGCTAATTCCAAGTCATGGGTAGGATAATTAGTCTCATGAGGTTTCAATTGACGTGAAGCATAGGCAATAACACGGTCTCGTTGCATTAAAACACAACCCAAACCTGCAGAAGATGCGTCACAATACACAATAAAATTATCGGACCCGTCAGGCAATGCTAAAACCGGAGCCTGACACAACAACTGTTTCAAAATCTGGAAAGCCGAATCCTGTTGCTCAGTCCACTGAAACTTAATATTCTTTCTAGTTAATTTAGTCAAAGGACCCGCAATCTTAGAAAAATCCTTTATGAACTTCCGATAATACCCCGCTAATCCAAGGAAACTCTTAATTTCAGAAGGTGATTTAGGTGCTTGCCAATTCATGACGGCCTCAATTTTAGATGGATCTACTTTAACTCCATCCTCACAAATGATGTGACCCAAGAATTGTACCTCATGAAACCAAAACTCGCATTTCGAAAACTTAGCATACAATTGCTCCTTTCTCAAGGTATCAAGAACCATTCGCAAATGCATTTCATGGTCAGTCTCAGATCTAGAATACACTAAGATATCATCAATGAACACTATAACAAACTTATCAAGAAAAGGTCGACAAACTCTATTCATCAAATCCATGAAGATTGCTGGAGCATTAGTCAACCCAAAAGGCATAACAAGAAACTCGTAATGACCGTATCTAGTGCGGAAGGCTGTCTTAGGAATATCCTCCTCACAAACCCGCACTTGGTGATAACCCGATCTCAAATCAATTTTTGGAAAACACGAGGACCCTTGTAATTGGTCAAGCAGCTCATCAATTCGGGGCAAAGGGTACTTATTCTTTACGGTTCTTTTATTCAATTCCCTATAGTCAATACACATCCGAAAGGTGCCATCCTTCTTTTTCACAAATAACACGGGCGCACCCCAAGGAGAGGAACTAGGTCTACTAAAACCTTTATCTAGCAACTCCTGAATTTGACTCATCATTTCACGAATTTCGGAGGGAGCTAATCTATAAGGTGCTTTCGCTATAGGAGAAGAACCGGGAATCAATTCAATTCTATACTCTACATCTCTAATAGGAGGCAAGCCGGGCAATTCATCGGGAAAGACATCAGAGTATTCCGATACCACTCGGACATCTGTGACCTTTTTCTTTTCTAATTTAGCATTAACAACATAGGCCAAGTATGATTCACACCCCTTAACTAAAGATTTTCTAGCTTTCATCATTGAAATCAAGGGAATACTACTACTAACCCGCTCACCCCGAGCCACGACATATGACTCATCCGAGATAGGAAGTCTTATTAGCTTTCTATGGCAATCAATGTTGGCCTTATTTTGGCTCAACCAATCCATTCCCAATACCACATCAAATCCAGGGATTGGCATCAAAAGAAAAGAGACAGGAAAACTATGGACTTCAATCAAAATACTAGCTCCAGTCACCGATGTGGTAACCGGAACCATTTTACCATCCGCTACTTCAACCTCAATGGGATTTGTAATAACAGAGGGAGTCAATTTCAATTTATCACAAAAAGACTTGGACATGAATGAACAATTAGCTCCAGAATCAAATAAGACACATGCCGGTACAGAATTTACAAGAAAGGTACCAGTGATGACGTCCTCTGTCCTGACAGCTTCATCGGCTGTCATTTGGAAAGCTCTTCCCGTTGCCAAAGGAGGATTCTTTCTTTTCTGGCCAGAAGATGAAGAACCTCCGACCGTACCCGTGTTCTGTCTCCCCGCCTCCGGACACAAACCTGAACGGTGACCTTCCTTGCGACAATTCCAACACACAGGCTTAGGGAAAGTGCAATCTTTAATATCATGGCCAAACTGTCCACACTTGATGCACCTAACCGTTTGTGGAGTGCAAGGACCCGTATGTTTTGATTTGCAATTAGTGCACCAGTTAGATTTATCCGCTATAGCACCACCACTCGAACCTTGTCCTTTACCACGAGAAGAACCATGCCACTTTTTCTTTCCCGGACTACCCGAAGACTCCCCCTTGGGTTTCACTGGGGACATGTCCTTCACCTCGAATCCTTGGGCCCTAACATCGCCATCCACAGAACGGGCTAACTCGAAAGCTTGGTTAAGAGTACCCGCAAGTCTAACAGTTGTCCGATAAGCATGGGGCAACGTACCAACAAAGTGATCAATTCTTGTCTTCTCATCCGGCACCCATTGGTGCACAAACCTCAGCTTTTCAGAGAATTGGGCAATAAGGTCATACATTGTCATATTATCCGTCAATTTCATATCCAAAAATTCACGTCGAATACGGGTCATATCATATCCCAAGCAATACTTTTTGCAAACTTCATTATAAAAATCAGACCATCCAATAGATGCCCTTTGTTGAGGAGTCAAATGGGAGGTAATGGAATCCCACCACCCCATTGCTGGACCCTTGAGAAGCTGAACCGCATAAGGAACTTTGACTTCCTCTTCACACCTACATACCTCAAATTTCCTTTCTACGTCCCTCAACCAATCCAAAGTTACGGAGGGATTTGAACTTCCATAATAGTCCGATGGTCCACTAGATTTAAATGTCTTAAAAGAACAAACTTTATGGCGAAATGGCGGAGGAAATACCGGAAACTGAAATCCCGATGACCCAGAAGATGCAAATGCGGCCGATGTCTGAAAAACATTTCCATGAGGCTGCTGATGGTAGTGCGGTAATGATGAGGGATTCTGAGATGACACAAGAGTAGGTGGTACTGTGCTATAAACTGGTGGTGAAGTCTGAGGAAACTGTTGAGACAACCGGGCTTGTTGTTCTAAAAACTGTTGCTCGATAGCTTTAAGTCTCACATTTTCCCCCTCTAAGTGTAACATATAATCCTCTTGGCTCATATCCTCGACCGCGAAGGAAGTATCGGTTTGTCCTTGACTAACATTTTGGGTTTCAGGAGGAGAGATATCGGGTACCGGAACATTGATGAAAGTAACGGTCGGGTTCTCATTATCTGCCATATCCTGCATTACAACACATCTCACCACCCGTTAATCGTTAGTACCTACATACTAAGCAATTATCATATCGTAGCTAAATCCCACACCCTTGGATGTTTGACTGACACAATAGATTTGGGATTGAACATTTACTATTGTCCAATTCACCCAAACCTAGGCTCTGATACCAACTTGTAACACCCTACAAATTCACAAGACATTTTTTTTTTTTTACATTACGGAAGCGAATATTTAAAATACACATCATAGGATACGTGTAATATGTTTTCATAGTGCATCCCAAAATACATACAGCCTTTAATACCATATTATCATAATTGCTAAATACATACATAGGTGTTATATTAAAACCTAATATAAAATGTTTAATTCAAACATAACTAAATCAGAGTAGGTTTGTCAAACATCCCATTTGTCCCATACTTCAAGCTACCCACGATCAAAAGCTACTCCTGCAAGAGGTAGTGAGGTGGGATTAGCACGAAGCTAAGTGAATAGATCCAAAACTATCAATCTACTTTAGCTTAGCAAATGTCTACAACATATAACATAGAAGGATCGGTGGTCCTTGAGGTACCCTCATGCCGCGGTGGTTCCCCAAGTAACACTTATAACCAACTGAAGGCCAAACAGTGGTTTAACCGATAGTTTGGTACTAGTACTACATACAATGCAAGTTCAGTGTCCAACACATGTATAATTCCATTGCGTTGTCCAAAGTAATAGTACACAAACCCAACACATAGTTGACCCCCACCAAATTCAAATAGTCCAAGACTCAACATAGCATAAAGGACACCGATAATCATTCAAGGAATACCATCATGGCAGTATAATATTAGAGCAATCAATGCAATAAACCAATTTACCAGTTGTAACCATTTGTTACAACTAACTTAGACTGAGAGTCTAAGATCCACTCACCCTTGACGATCACCGTCTTCACTCAAAGGTCTTATCTTATTGAGTCTTCGATTTATCTGAGAACAAAATCAAAACCGAATTAGATTCTTGTATCAAGTTTATTACAATCTAACCGTGCATATAATGTCAATTAATCGATTATTCTATACTTTCATTACTAGTTAAATAACATAGGTACATAAGTCCCAAGTTGTAAAATTCGTCAGATTATAACTAGCAAACGCGATCCGGGTTGGGAGTGTCTGGATCGCGTTCCACAGTATAAAACATTCTGTTACAAATTTTCACTTGGCAACGCGATCCGGGCAAGTGGCTAGGATCGCGTTCCAAAGAGTAAACTCAATCCGGACACAAAACCAACTGACCAACGCGATCCGGGTTAGGTCTTGTCAGGATCGCGTTCGTAAGAGCAAAACGTGCTGTGGCCATTTTACACATAGCAACGCGATCTGGGAAAATGAGCTGGATCGTATTCCCAAGGTTTCCGGCAATGGTTCAGACCTGTTAAAGCTCAGCACGAACACTAAAACCCAAATCCGCTACATACCGATGTAAAACACGATTTTGACCGAAAATTAACCACAAGTATCAACCACAAACATGTTATAACAACAAACAATAATCATTCAAGTCCTAAATCAACACATGCATTACTCATTCAACCTAATTTAACCAAAACCCATTTCAGTAACTACAATTCATTTAAGCATATTGGATTATACATGCATCAATCTTTCCACCTAATCTCATCAATTTAGCTCAAGAGCACAAAACAATTACTTACAATGGAGAGGAAGAAACTAGATGAACAAGGTGAAGAAGAAGAAGATGGTGAATTCAGTTGTAACACAAATCACAGCTTCAACAAGATGAAAATCAGATTGATAATAGTTTACTTTAGGTGCATGTGTTCTTGAGAGAAAGTGTGAGAGAAATGAAAGAACTGAAGAAATGGAAAAGTGGTCGACTTTTCAATCAAGTCCAATTAACATGCAGTGTAAACATATACCCGTTCCAAATCTATTGTTTGGAACCTAAAAACTATTTGCGAGAAATACATTTTATTATACCGTCAACTAAATTAATTTAAAACAATTAATAATTCATCTAGCACAATAAATCATTTGATCATTTGACCTATTAATTTAAATTATCCAATAATACCAATTATTTCCAAATGCAATTTAAATACGAGAAAGTAATGAAAAATACCGTATTTCTACTAGGCCCAAAACGAGGATGTTAAGTATACGGCCTGTGTCCAGCCGTATATGGCCTGGTTCAGCCGTATTCACCCTGTGCTCAGCCGTATACGGTCCAGTTCAGCCATATACGGTCCAGCTCAGCCATATCGTGCGTTTGGGTGATAAAAATCTGATTTTTATTCGCCTTTGCGATACGGTTGTGCATTTGAAGGTTTGGATATGGTCTAGGGATACGGCTGTGCAATGCCTATAAATACAATCACCTCCTCACCATTTTAAGACATGTTTTTTTAGAATTTCACTCTTTCTCTCACTACTCTCTCTCTAAAAATTAGTTAGTTAGTTAATTAGGTTAGTTAAGCTAGTAGATTAGTAGCTTACTTGTAACGGAGGTGCTCTGAGACTGCGGTGTCGCACGATTTGTAATAAACGCTTTGTCAGGTTCTATTATAATCTCTATCTTATTATTTTAAATAATGTTGTGTTGTTTCTATACTTGTTTAGAATTACTTGCTAGGATTATTGCCATGATTAGCTAGACAAATCTGTGTTTGCTATGATAGTTGCCATGCTAGGGTAGTTATACTTAAATCATGTTGTTACTATGTCTATATGCTGTTGGATTATATTTGAATCTATGAATTGAATCTCAAATGTTTATCTATCCAACTTATGCTGTGGTTAGTAACATCCTTCTAGGCTTGGCCAATTGCTAGTTGTATGCCGCTAATTATTCTGTGTCTGATGATCGTTGAACTCGACATGGGCGGTGTTCTCCTGGTTGAAATATTACCGGAGGGAGACACGGAGCGTAGGATTAGAGATAGATTAGCTTCAGGTCATTTAACAAGTGTCTTAGAGAGAACTTTCGGGACACTTGTGACTTAACCATGTACCCCATCCCTCTGCATAATTGATCCCTGCTATGTTGCCTTTCTGCATGTTCTTGTTTGATTGTTGCTTAGGGTTTGCATGCTAGTATCTATTATGTTGATTAGTTACATGATTAGGTTTTCGAATATTTATCAATTGCATACACCAGTTTAACATGCATAGAATAGTTAAAATGATTTATATGAAATAATGATGAACAATTTAATCAGCCGTTAGACATGACCATCCCAACTTGTCCCGGTAGGAAAACCATGTTCATGTTTTTGTTTATTCAACAATTCATTCCATGATTCGGATATCTCAAATGTCCGAGATTGGGGAACAAGACTCGAGGATGGTTGTTGGTTAAATTGGTTGCTACATTTCGGACAACTTCCGGTGTAGTTTACATTCCACAACTGTTATCCACATGACATGTTATTTATCTGATTGCGGACAACTCTACGTTAGATAGATAATAGGCTAGGAGTTATGGCTCATTAGGAAATATTGCTGTCATCTTATCTAAGGCTTTATCCCATTAACTACCCCTAAATAGCATAAGTAATTATCATAGTAAACACTCGCTTCACCTATAAGTTCTCGTTGCCACCTCACCTCACCTCCACTTTACTTTATTTTAATTTAATTTTAGATAATTAGTAGTTAGTTAAAACCAAAACAAACCAAAACCTCTTTTAAACCCTAGCTAAATCCCCATAGATAACTAAAGTCCTAGATCCCATGCCCGTTGTAGTTTGAAGAACGACCCTAGGTCATACCTATCGCTGTACTCACCCATAGCTTTAGTATACTTAGGCCCAGCAAAAACAAATTTTAAAACCCATTGATCCTGCCAAGCGGGAGGCCCGCAACGACAGGAAGCAATTCCTTAAAGACTGACCGTTCGGCTGGCATCAAGCTTTTGGCGCCACTGCCGGGAACTACAAAGACCGATTTCGGAATTTAGTTGTCTTAGTTATTTAGCGATCCTTTCGGAAGATCAATATCATCCGAAAGTTGCTTTTCTGTTCTTTCCTTTCCAAAACTCTCTATTCTACCAAACCCGAACTTCATCAGCTATGACGAATCGTATTACTCTCGCCTCAACCTGTGCACCACTACTGGAAGGAAGAGGAGGACCTATCGTGCTACCCGATGAAAACTTCAAAATTAAGCCTAGCATTTTCAAGTTACTCAAAACCTTCGGCCAATTTCACGGTTTTCCGCTCGAAGATCCAAATTCACATTTGGATAGATTCATCAATCTTTCTGATTCCTGTGAGCAATCAGGGATTTCAAGAGAAGTCTCCCGACTATATCTTTTTCCCTATTCTTTATCTTCGCGTGCTCGAACCTGGTTTGATGAACTCGAACCCAATTCGATTCATACATGGGAAGAGTTGGCTACAAAGTTTATGGCTAAGTTTTTCCCTCCTTCCGAGCAAACCAAGCTCAAGGATGACATCGTCAGTTTCCGACAAGAAACCAATGAATCATTATATCTAGCATGGGAACGATTTAAGAAGATGCTTAACAGATGTCTGAATCATTAAATGGGTAAGACGAACCTAATCTGCATATTCTACAATGGTCTGACTACTCAACACAAGTCAACCCTCGATGCTGCTTCTCAAGGAAATTTCATGTCACACACTTCTGAAGAAGCCTGGGAGCTAGTTGAGATGATAGCAATGCATCAACATGACTGGGAGTTTGGCGAACCGGCTAAGGAAGTAACTAGTACTTCAAGCCTATCCTTTGAAGCTCTGCAAGCTCAAGTGGAAAATATCTCCAGAGTCTTCAAGGATCTTCAATCTTCTACACCTCAGCCTCGTAAAGATAAGGAAGAAATTCTTGTTAAAAACCCTGAATCGAACTTTCATTCTAAACCTTTCATTCAGCAGCCTACCAATAACCCACCTACTCAGTTTCTGCAACCTTTATCCTCTAATATGTCAGATTCCCCCGTAAATTCTCAACAACACTATAATGAAACTTTGACTAATTTCATAGTTGATCAAATGAACATAAACAAACAAGTAATAGATTTTCAAGATAAAATTGATGCTTTACTTAAAATATCAGAAGATTTGTTCAAAAACCTGGAAGTTATTTTTAAACAACTGTTTTTAAAAGTTGAGAACCAAGGAGGAATCATGGTCATCACTAGAGGAGGTAAAGAAACCAGAAATGAGAAGTCCTCAGATAATTCTTCAAATCAACTACCTATCTCTGAACCGACCACTGATCCAGTGCCTAGTGACACCCCTGTCACTGCACCAGATCCAGTATCACCTAAAGCCCCAGAAATCATTCCACGAACTAGGATACCCTTCCCTGGTAGGCTTAAGAAAGAGAAACAGGAAGCACAATTTAGGAAATATCTAGACATGTTTAAAAGCCTGCACTTAAACGTTAGACTATTAGACGCTTTAGTAGAGATGCCTAGCTGTGCTAAGTTTTTCAAAGAACTCATTTCAAATAAGGAAAAATTAAGACAAATAGTTAGTTTACCCTTAGATGCTGAATGGTCAGCAATCATGTTACATGGCCTTCCTGTTGATGCATATCAGTTTGTCTGTCAGTTGGTCTATTGAGTTGTAAAAGTGTCGTTAGTCGTTTCATAGAAATATAGATTTTGTATGATGCGACACTTAAGTTTTAGTTTAGGCGACACTTTCCTAAGTGACGCATAGCGACACTTAGGTAAGTGACGCATGAAGGCGGCCACATGCGACACTGGCCAAGTGACGCATGTCTGCCGATTTTGTTTTAGTATAAATAGAACCTACGAGTTTTTGGCTAGGGTTGACGAAACCCTAGCAATATTTGTCGACTAAACTCATCTGTAATCAAGTTCCAATACGTTATTCAAGCTAATAAACTCGTTTACTTTGTTCAATTTATCGTTTCGGTTTAGATTTATTAGTGATTTGTGTAATTGATTGTTTCCGCCCTTCAATTGCTGTCTATCATCACTTAGATCCATCACATAGGGAACTCACAACTGGTATCAGAGCCACTAGGTTATTCGATTGGCATCTTGAAGACGTTTTGGATTGATTTTGGTTTCGTTCGGAAAAAGAATCGAGAATCATCACGGATTTAGGGTTGATTAGGTGCTTTCCAGACGATATTCATCATTTACTACATGTTTTGTTCATTAGGGTTTGAGGAATTTCGTTAGGTTTACGAAAATTTGATTTTTAGGGTTTTTAGGATTTTACAGCCGTTTCTGCGACACTCGTTGCGTCACTTGAACGCGTCACTTCTTGCGGCACTTCGTAAGTCCAAATTAGGGTTTTACCGACACTCTGGTGCGTCACTTTGGTGCGTCACTTGGAGCGTCATTTGGGGTTAACACGACACTTAACTCAAGTGTCGTCTAATTTAATCCACCGTCACTCACGTGCGTCACTTTACCACGTCACTTGAGTGCCAAGTGTCACTTCTGCTACTGACGCCTGTTTGATTTCTTGCGTCAGTTCTGCTAGTGACGCCTTATGATTTCTTGCGTCACTTTTACTAGTGACGCCTGTTTGTTTTATTGCGTCACTCAAGTACGACACTTGAGTGCGTCACTTGCTAGATTGAGCGACACTTGCTTACAGTGTCATCAGTCACTTCATCCGTCACTCGATAGCGTCACTTACCAAGTGCCGCTAGTCGTTGCGACACTTGAGTGCGTCACTTACCAAGTGACACCTTTGGTACTAATTAGTTTGCAAGTTCTTGTTTTTGAGTTAATTTTCAGGATAATCTTTAATGGCTGCTGTTGCTGATAAAGAAGATATTCAGGGAATCAGGGATATGATTAAACAAAATCATGATTTCGGTTCTAATAATAAACCTCCTCTATTCACTGCTGATATGGATTACGCATATTGGCGTGATCGATTTGAACAGTACGTAGATTTCCACTGTCCGGAGCTCTGGGGTCCGCTCAGAGAAAGATATGAAGCTCCAGTAGCTGAGGGAGATTATCGTGGTATCCCTCCATCCAAAACTTACAAAGCTATGTCTCCTGAAGAAAAGAAGGAGTATGATATTGAAAGAAAGGCTCATTCGGCCATCTGTATGTGCCTTACTAAAGATATCTTACGCCTCTTCAAAACACATGACATAACATACGATCTTTGGAAGGCTATTGAGACAAGATGTGGTGGAAATCAGAAGAACAAGGAGGCTAAATTAGAACTGATCAAGAAACAGTATGATCTGTTTGATTCTCTTCCTAATGAAACAGCTTCGGGTGTGTTTACAAGATACTCACAGTTAGTTAGTGAGTTGACCGAGGGAGGCTACAATTTCCCTCATATTGAAATAAATAAGAAGCTGTTGGACGTTCTACCGAGTAGTTGGGACGTTAAAGTGCAATTTTTAAAAGAGAGTCAAGAATTAGCTACAATGAACTTGGATGAGCTAATTGGTGTTCTTCAAGCTCATTCGATGGAGTTAAAGAAGAAGGAATGCAAATCGGGTGGTTTTGTTCAAGACCCGACATTATATGGAGGAAAAGTCAACACCGGGAAGACTTATGGTGGAATGGCTTTCGTTTCTTCTACAAGTTCTCCATTACAACCTTCATTGCAATCTACCGGTGTTCATCATCCGGTGTATACTTCTGGACACTCACAAGGGTCACAACAGCAAGTTCCAGTTTCCCCTGCTATTCAAGAACAGGCTGCTATCTATACAGCCTTTCTTAGCACCTATAAGGATTTGGTTTCACAACCGAATTCTACTTTAGAACTTGCTAAAGAAGATTATGCTCAACTAGATGACGATGATCTTGAGCAAATGGACTTAAACTGGAATATTGCCATGATCTCAAGGAGAGTTCAGAAATTCTTGCAACGGACTGGGCGCAAGAGTTTGGAAGAAGATGGAAAAACCAGTTTTGGTTATGATAAGAGCAAGGTTCGCTGTTATAACTGTCAGAATCTGGGACATTTTGCGAGAGAATGTGAAAAACCCAAAGTTCGTCCATCGGGTTTCAGGAAGCCTGATGCTCCCAGAACTCCAGAGAAAGATGAAGTGAAGCAATCAACAGCTGATGCACTAGTTGTCTTTGAGCCTACCAACACCGACTTGAGCATGTATGCTGATAAGTATCAACAGTGTCTCATGGCTCACATTTCTAATAAGGTACGCAATGAACCAGAAGAACCTTTGAACTGTATTTCGTGCATTAAGTTAACTGGATCTTTATAGTGTTTTCAAGAAGATAACGTAGACTTAAGGAAAAAGGTTGAAAAACTTAATGAGTCAAATAAGTACCTAAAGGCCAATGAACAATTGTATGATAAGAAAATTGAGGCTTATCAACAGGACACTCTTAGGTATAAATCTAAGGTTTTTAGTCAACAGGATGCTATTAATAGCTATCTTGCTGAAATAGAACTTTTGAGAAAGGAACTATCTGATTTGAAAGTTGAATATGACAAGTATAAAAATAAGATTCTAGGTTCCTCTTCTATTACGGTTTCCTTCAACGAAATCCTTAACAAGCAAATGACAGATAATAAAACTAAGACAGGACTAGGTTATACTGTAGTCGCGCCTCCCACTGAATACTGTCCTATGCCGGTTAAGGAAGGCACCGAAGAGATTCCAGTTGACTATGAACTGTTATATGGGGTCAAGTCAAAGGTCAATAATCAAAACAAACATGCAAAGGAGAAAACCAAGCGGCCAGAGTATCCTTTGCCTCAGTTTGTTAATTCTAAATGTGAATCTCCAGTTAGTATTGAGGAGATTGTTGAGATTGAGGATATCACTGATCAGGAGTATCCTGAATTTAAAAAGAAGGTTGAAGTAAAATCTGAAAATGTGGTTTTAAAGGTTGAACCTACAATTAAGGTTCAACCTAAAAAGGAAAAGGATAAGGCTTTAAATACAAAATCTCAAACTTTACAGTCACCTGTAAAGATTTTACAACGTAAAGCTACACGTGAAAAAGATTTTTGTGATAAACCTTCCACTTCAACCTCTCAACCAAAACAAGCATCTTCTAAGACAAGCATGCAATGCTCATGTTCTAGAAATGCTTCCCCTCCTCCTGTAGTAAGTCCTCAGTCTCAACCATTTGTTGAGACCCGTTCATGCTTTTACTGCAAAAGACAAGGACATTTAATTCGTGAATGTCCCAAACTGTCTCATCAGCACTATGGGAGAGAGATGCCTAGGACATCAGTTTACAGAAATTCATTTTCAAAATCTCCACCTAGGCGTTATTCAATCTCTCCCAAGCCTGCTGAAAAGCCAATTAATGTTGGGCAAAAACCTTTGCCAAAACAAAAGCCCGACATTACTCCCAAACCAATTTCCGAACAAACTAAAGTTTGGAAATGAAAGGAGTCTGTTAGTGACTCTTCTGTCATCAACAATAACACATTAGATGAAAATTCTGATTTGTTAAAAAATAAAGTTTTGTCCGATGTGATTATTGTTGATGACCTTGGTAGACCTAAGTCTGTAAAGGCTTGGGTCACCGTTTCTCACTAATCTCCTTACCTTTATGTGTTGCAGCAGTCAGAACGTGTTAAAGATAGTGAATGGTTTATGGATAGTGGCTGCTCGCGACACATGACTGGCGATGTGTCTCTTTTGACGGATGTTAAACCACATGCCGGAGGACATGTTGCTTTTGCTGGAGATACAGGAGGAACTATTACGGGAAAGGGAATGCTAACTAACGGGAAAGTTAGCTTCGAGAATGTGAACTATATGGCTCAACTTACTCACAACTTGCTGAGCGTTTCACAAGTCTGTGATAAGGATTTTACCACTGCTTTCACAAAGAAGGAATGTGTGATACTGAAGCCTGGTTTCGTAATCCCTGAAGAATGGGTGCTTATGAGGGCGCCATGGAGAAACGACACCTATGTAATGAATATGCGAACTGTGGAGACTACAGATGAGTACACCTATCTCCTGTCAAAGGCTTCGGAAAAGGAATCACTACTTTGGCATAGACGAATGGGACACATTCACTTTTGCAAGATGAATTTTCTAATAAAAAATGATTTGGTAAATGGAGTTCCAAAACAGTCATTTGCCCTAAAAGATGACTGCATTGCATGCCATAAAGGGAAACTCCACAAAAATTCCCATAAGTCGAAGGTAGTGAATTCCATTGCCGCACCACTGGAGCTCTTACATATGGATCTGTTTGGTCCTATTTCCACTAAGAGCATTGGTGGTAGATCTTACTGCTTAGTAGTCACCGATGAATACTCGGGATTTTCATGGGTATACTTTCTAGGTGCGAAGAGTGAAACACCAGATATTTTGATGTATCTGTTGGATAAGTTGGCAAATCTGTGCAACTTAAAGGTGAAGAGACTGAGAAGTGACAATGGAACTGAATTCAAAAACTCAACTCTTGAGTTATACTGTGCCACGAAAGGTATTGATCATCAGTTCAGTGCCCCAAGAACTCCTCAACAGAATGGAGTTGCAGAGCATAAGAATAGGACTATTATCGAGACAGCTCGGACAATGCTAGCCGATTCTAAGCTTCCTATTATATTTTGGGCAGAAGCAGTCAGTACTGCTTATTACGTTCTGAATCGCGTGCTCATGGTTAAGAAAAAGAACAAGACCTGTTATGAACTTTTCAATAACCGTAAGCCCACTTTGCAGTTTCTAGAGCCATTTGGGTGTCCGTGTTTGATTATGATCTCAAAAGAAAAGGTCTCGAAGTTTGGAGCTAAAGCTGTTGAAGGAATTTTCCTTGGCTATTCAGTTAACTCTCCGAACAAAAGAGTCTACATTAAATCAACACACCAGGTGGAAGAGCATTTTGAGGTAAAATGCCTGCGTTACACGGATCCTCCTCAAGGAACGGGTCCGGAATGGTTGTTTAACTATAAGGATGTGTTTAACTCATTTGACATACCCGAAGAAGCTGATGAAGAGGAGGAGTTAGTTACCTTACTTCATGGCATCAGTTTGTGTCAAGACACATCTACCTCAAAACCTACAGCCACACCTTCTCCAACACCCACACCATCACCTCCAACACCTACTCCAACACCCACACCACTACCTACTACATCCACACCATCTCCTACTATCCCACCTTCGGATGTTCCTTCGACTTCAGGAACGACTAATGCAACAAAACATCCTGATGATCCCAATATGCCTCATTTAGAGGAAGACGAGGAAGAAGAAGAATTGGTTCATTCTCACCTCTTCTCTAATGAAGATGATACGGAACTTCAACCACCAGTGCAATCTGAAAATTCTACTGCTCCTGCGACTAACACTGTTCCCGTTACTGAAGGGGATATGAACAATTTGGAGTTAGTACTTGCACCGGATTTAATCCCAGTCACACGTGTACACAGGGATCACCCCATCGATAATATTATCGGTGATCCTAATGTTGCTGTTCAAACAAGGCAACAAGTGAAGCAAAATCCAAATCAAGAAATGTTAAATTTGGTTGCTCGGATAAATTCTTGTCACTTATCCCAAATTGAACCTAAGAAAGTTGATGAGGCCTTAAAAGATCCATCCTGGGTTGAGGCCATGCAAGAAAAGTTGCAGCAGTTCAACAAGCTGCATGTTTGGGATATAGTTCCGTTACCCAAAGGTGCTCATTTAACAGGCACTCGATGGGTATTTCGAAATAAGATGGATGATCGGGGTATAGTGATTCGGAATAAAGCTCGATTGGTTGTTCAAGGTTTTAGTCAGATAGAGGGCTTGGATTATGATGAAGTCTTCGCTCCTGTGGCAAGACTTGAGTCTATTCGGATCTTTCTTGCGTTCGCTTCTTTCAAAGAGTTTCTTGTTAACCAACTCGATGTTAAAAGCGCTTTTCTATATGGACAAGTGGACACAGATGTGTACGTTAAACAGCCTCCAGGTTTTGAAGACCCTGAGCATCCAGAATACGTCTGCAAGCTAAACAAGGCGTTATATGGTCCTCATCAAGCTCCGCGGCTTTGGTATGAGAGGCTTACTACCCACTTAATCAAGCATGGTTTTGTTCACGGGAATATCGATAGTACTCTGTTCATCCGTAAAGAACGGACTGGCGATCGAGAAGATATGTTACTTGTGCAGGTGTATGTGGACGACATTATCTTTGGCTCTACAAATGAAGCAATGTGCAAGCATTTTGAGGAGATTATGAAATCTGAGTTTGAGATGAGTGCGATGGGGGAGCTCAAATTCTTTTTAGGTGTACAAGTTGAGCAGTCTCCAAAAGGTATTTATATTCATCAGTCAAAACCTATGGGACTCCTATCGAACTTAATCACAATCTTAGACTTGCTGAAGATGAGGAAGATTGCAAAGAAAAGGACTATCGATCAATGATAGGTTCTTTGATGTATTTGACCGCTTCTCGACCGGATATTGTGTTTGCGGTATCCGTCTGCTCACGCTTTCAAGCCAAACCCAAGGTGTCTCACATGAAGGCGGTAAAGCGAATCTTTGGTTATCTCAAACATAGACCCAATCTTGGTCTATGGTATTCAAACGAGAAATCATTCGCTCTTTCTGCCTATTCGGATTCGGATCATGGCGGCTGCAGCATAGACAAGAAATCTACCACTGGTGGATGCCAATTCCTCAGATCTCGATTGGTCTCATGGCAATGCAAGAAACAGACTACAGTTTCTCTTTCAACTGCAGAAGCTGAGTACGTTGCTGCTGCGAGTTGCTGCTCTCAGGTTCTATGGATTCAGCATTAACTGCGTGATTACGGGTTACTTCTTTCTATGACTCCTATTCACATAGATAATACTGCTGCTATTTCTATCACACGCAATCCCGTACAGCACTCTAAGACTAAACACATTGAACTTAGGTTTCACTTTATACGGGATTGCTATGAAAAACACCTGATAGACCTTGTCCACATAGACACCCTAAAGCAGAATGCCGACCTTTTCACAAAAGCTTTTTCACGTACTCGATTTGATGAACTAATCAACATGATTAGTTTAAGGTTCTTTATAGCCAAAAGGTAATTTGTAACTTGGAACGTAATTTATTTCTTTTATGTGTGTTAAAAAAAAAAAAAAAGACGCAACAGCCACTCTTTATACTTTTTAGTATTAAAGAAATGCACTGTTGCTACATTTTAAAATAGACGTTGAAGTTGTGTCTGTAAACAACTTGGGATATGATAGTACATCGGGTGACATGCATAAAATGGAATTTTAAGGTTTATCTTGGATGTGTCAGTAGATTTATCTGATGTGTTGACAACAGTTTTTATAAATATTGTCTTCATCATACGATATATTAGTAGGCATGTTATGCAAAACTCTTTGAGATCTCTTAAGAAGCCTAATAATTAATTGTCTATTTCAAGTGGTACAACATCATTAGATGTATGACAAAAGTCTTAATTTCTTCCTTACGCTAGACATGTTTTTGTGAAAGAGGTTTATTTGATATCATTTGGGGGTATATATTGACAGTTTCCTCTGTTATACGTAAGTATAGACCTGGTTTCTGTTAATATATACTTAAAAATTAAGCAAACACAAGTCAAAGTACTTGCAAAATCTGTAACATTAAGATACCTTACAAGGTCGCCAAAATGGTTTGACCAAGTCTGGTTTTGCTTAAACCTGAATCAAGCTATGTCGCTCTGTTGTACGTAAGTACAGACCTGTCACCGCTGACTTGATTCTTAAACTTGATTATCTTATATTCTCTCTGTAAATGGAAACATGGTCTATGTTTTAAGTTAAGATGTATATCTATGATGGGGACCACAGCGAAATGTACATACCAATAATAATAAAATTAGCTCCTAGAGGTGAGTGTAACATGTTTAAAGTGGACAAATATACTAATAATCGTTTTGAAATAATTTTTATAAAAAGTGTTCTTAGCATGTCAAGTAAATGTAAAGTGGACAAATATACTGATGATTGAAATAACACTTACTGTTCCTAATAAATGCATGTTACTCCGATATGATCCCTAACCAGAATATATCAACTCCGTCACCAAAAAGAATGTGTTAATTTTATATTTGTAAATTTGCATTCCTTTATGTGTTCTTATATTTTCTATAAGTTATTTTAATTTTAGATTTTATCCAAGTTACAGTTACCTTTTCAAATTTGAGTACTGAAATCACAACGCAAAAATCGATGAAATCGCAAACTTTTCACTAAAAGTGACCTGTTGCGTTACTTCATAAGTGACGTTACCAGTGACGCATACGATATTGCGTCACTTCCACTAGTGACGCTGTCAGTGTCGGTGTAAGCTACGCTATAAGTGCCGGGTTGAGTGACGCATACTAGGGTTTTTGTATAAATACCCTTTCCAACGACACTCAACCTCACCACTTTTCAAATTCACATAGTGTCACTTACTCTGACATACCGTCACTTACTGTGTCTCTGCGTCACTTCATCTGTGCGGTTTTCTTCGATCCATTTGTGATTTCTCGAGCTTGGTTGTTCATTCCAGTGTGATATTCTTATTCTCCTCATTCATACGAATCGATTGGTACTAACTTTAACCTTTATCTTTCTGTATTCATGTTTTAATCACATATTAGGGTTACGGGTTTTGGTTTTCTTCGAAATCATAAGATTTGGGGCTTAATTTGTTAATGTTTTTGATTAATAAATGGTGTGTTTCAACCGTTTTTATCATGAGAACATTGTGGTAACTTCGATTTTCAAAACCCCCAAATTTGGTTTCTGGGTATGAACAGTGACACGATGATCTTCATCGTTGCGTCACTTCATGCATCACTTACCTCAAGTGACACTCTTTGATAATTTAGAACACATACCGTCACTTCATCAGTGACGCTTATTATTGCTTCACTTCTTAAGTGACTCTCTTAGTGACACACATACTTTTATTATTCATTAGCCCGTCACTCATTTAAGTGACGCTCATTTATGCGTCACTCTCTTAAGTGACTCACTTAGTGACGCTTTTGTCTATAACGTCACTTATACCGTCACTTCCTAAGTGACTCACTTAGGATACCGTCACTCTGTTAAATGCCGCATACTGTTGACCCGACACTTCTTAAGTGTCGTATATAATGACGCATGATTTGGCAACGTCACTTACACCAGTGACGCATGATAGCGTCACTTACCATAAGTGACGCTATACTAAATTTCTGATTTTGAGTACTGTTTTCTGCGACACTTCCTAAGTGTCGGTAGTGGCTATGCGTCACTTCCTAAGTGACGCCTAAATCAGAATTTCATTTTTTAGGTTATGCGTGTTCGTGCTAATTCTATAACGTTTGTGGTTATTTTTGTTTCGTATTTTAGCTTACAGATGGCTGATCTACAAAATTTCTATCGTCGCACCAACACACGTCACAATATCACAGCGTTCTTGGAGTCCACACACGCCAACTCGGCTCCGTTTCGGCCTATGATAGAGTTCCTCCGACGTTCGAGAATTCATTACGCTATTACTGCATCTACTCCGGTTTATATGAATCAGGTTGAGGAGTTCTACGATCATGCTTTCATTCGGACTCAGGGTGATGTTCTGAGAATTGTCTCCAAGATGTTAGGTGAGGAAATTGAAATCACCGAGAACTCTATTCGACGGGTTATCCCAACAACGTTTATCTACGGGGGACTTCAACGCATGGGCTATCCGGCGAATCAGCTTTCTGATTTTCGCAAGCAATATCTCTGCAGGGTTTGGAGGTATTTATGTCATATTTTAATTGTTTGCTTATCTCCGAGGAAGGGAGGATACGACGCCGCCAGTCATCTGACGTTATCTCTTATGTTGGCCTTAATCTACAACAAGCCGTATAACTTCAGCAGTTAAATATTTGGCAACATGGTTGAGAATATCCGAGCTGGAAAGGATAAGTGGCTGCAATATCCAAGGTTTGTGCAGCTGTTATTAAATGATTTGAATCTTGAGATTGCCCCTGATCAACGTTCCCTCTTGGTGCCGATGCCAATGCTTCGAGTCTTGGTGACACCGAGATAGCTCAGGATTTGGATGATATTGATCGTGTTGACCGGGTTGATGATGATTCTGATGATGGTGGGCCCACTCCACCCGATTCTGAGGGTGACGTGCCCCTACAAACTGCTTTGGACGGGATTCAACTTGCTGATCCTCGACGCTTTAACCGTATTTTGAGATGGATTTCTGCAGGCAGGGTCCACGTCCCGAGGAATCCAGGTAAACGTCCTGCTGGGTCTTCTCCTTCGTATGCTGATTTACCTCATCGAAGACGCCAGAGGACCACTGTTGTGATCGAGGAACCAACTCCGCATACTTCTCAGCGACCACAACCTCCACCACAGTCTGACATGCCATCGATTCAGATGCTACCTGCTCAGATGGAGCTTTTTTTGAAACGATTTGACGACCAACAGGCTATTATTGCAGCTCAGGCCTCCCAGATAAAGGATTTGGAGCTCAAAGATGCTGAGGTTGACAATCTCCAGCTTCAAGTGACGAATCTGTCGTCTAGGGTTTTAGAATTGGAGTCAGTCACAATTGTTTCGGGGGAGGATAATCCCAAGGAGTTAGAAACAAATGTAACTCCTCCCCCAGAACCAGAAAATGTACAAACTTCAGATATTAATGAAAATATTGCTTTAGATTACTTCGTTGATGTTGCGGGACAACCAACTCCGATTGCAGCCGATTATTCAAATGTCAATCTGACATATCTGCAGAGTTTGGTTAATCAATTTGATGAAGTAGATAGATCTTTTGATCCCGATGATATAGAAATGGACGCATAGGTTCCAGCGTCGGATGAGGAATATATGGATAATCTAAATCAAGAACCGGCGCCTGAACGTGAACCGGAGCCAGTGTTACGACAACCTGCTCAAGCATATAATTTTGATGCTCCGGTTATTGAGACAGATTCTTCTGAGGATGAGGCAGAACCTGCAATGGAACAACCTACTGATGAATCAGTTCCTGTGTCTACATCTTCAGGAAGTTCAAAACCACAAGTGGTATACAAATCAATTGCACCTGATTTGAAGATTTGTAAAACTTATCTAGTTAAAGGTAAATTGACTGGTTTGATCAGAAGCTGGAAATTTGATGTTGATAACTTTCTTATTTTGATCAAGAGAAGCGATGGCGTGCAATACTTCAAGCCTAGATTCAATCATATCAGCACATTGCCAAAGGTCGAACTTAATCGTCTTGCTCAGTTAAATATTGTAAATCATTCTGAAGATACTCGAGGAGTTCTCTTTCAGAAAATTTTGAGAAAAGAAATCTACAGCAAGAAATATATGTGGATTAGACCAGAGCTGGGAGTTCGGTATTCGTACAAGAAAAAGATTGATCTGAGAACTCAACAACCGATTGTGAAATATCATTATCCACCAGCTGCTAGTCTCAAGACTGTTCCCTTACAAGAGTTACCACTGGATTTCTTACGAGATTTAAAGTATTGTTGGTTTGACTCTGTCACTCAAGAAGCTGTAATTAAATATTCTACCAAGACTGCTGTGGTACAAACACAGGATAAATGGGGAGAATGACCAATCAAGGAGTTTGTGGGAAAGTCTGTTCGAGTTTTTGATCCGATCAGCCTAATAAATCTGACAAAGAAAGATTTGAAAGCTTTCTACAAGAATAAACTTCAGTATAATCAAGTTGATTTAGAGGAAGCTTCAAAGTTTACAAGGGTGGTCGAAATTTGTTTGAAAGTGGGAATACATGCTGGAGGAACATTCCCAGAAGGTTGGTGCTAATTAAAGTTTTGAAGTTTAAAGATTTTGAAGACCAAGCTGAAGATACGGGGGAGTTTGTTGATGCATATCAGTTTGTCTGTCAGTTGGTCTATTGAGTTGTAAAAGTGTCGTTAGTCGTTTAATAGAAATATAGATTTTCTATGATGCGACAATTAAGTTTTAGTTTAGGCGACACTTGCCTTAGTGATGCATAGCGACACTTAGGTAAGTGATGCATGAAAGCGGTCACATGCGTCACTGGCCAAGTGACGCATGTCTGCCGATTGTGTTTTAGTATAAATAGAACCTACGGCTTTTTGGCTAGGGTTGACGAAACTCTAGCACCATTTGTCGACTAAACTCATCTGTAATCAAGTTCCAATACGTTATTCAAGCTAATAAACTCGTTTACTTTGTTCAATTGATTGTTTCGGTTTAGGTTTATTAGTGATTTGTGTAATTGATTATTTCCGCCATTCAATTGCTGTCTATCATCACTTAGATCCATCACATAGGGCACTCACACTTCCACCCAAACTAGGAGATACTGGCCGTTTCACTATTCCCTGTTTTCTTCAAAATATCCAAGTTAGTAACGCCTTAGCTGACCTAGGAGCTAGTGTCAATCTTATGCCTTACTCTCTCTATAAGAAACTAGGATTAGGTGAACTGCTACCCACTAAATGACCATCCAATTAGCTGATAGATCAGTTAAAATCCCCCGAGGAATTGCTGAAGATATAATGGTCCGAGTCGGTAAATTTATCTTCCTGGTTGACTTTGTCATTATGGATATTGAGGAAGATGCCCACGTTCCCCTCATCCTTGGTAGACCTTTCCTAAACACTGCCAAGGCTGTGATAGATGTAAACGAAAAATCTTTAAAACTGAGGGTCAGAGCGGAGGAAGTCACCTTTAATGTTGATAAGTTGATGAAGTACCCTATGGGAGAAGATCTTGGTCTTGTGGATGCCATGAAGGAAATATATGACGAGCATTTGGAGGAGATTCTAGCAGTCAGCAGTAACGAACCTTTCTCCAGCACTGTCATCACCAAAAGAAGACTTTGCCTGAACGACATCGGACTCTGCTCGGCTATCTCCGACCAATCAGCACCTTCCAGAGAGCTGCTATTTCCCTTACCTGAAATGAAGAATCCTTTAGCACCGCCTAACTACTCTCCCACGAACAACTCTGTTATTGCTGTTTCTTTAGGCGAAGGCATCCCTATCCCACTTTTAAGAAGAAATCAGTTTTTTCCGATACCCGAATCATCTCCGTCTGTAGCTGAGATTCTCAAATCTTTCGAGGAGATGGATTCCGGTACTTTGCCACAACTATCTGAAGGTTGTGAGAAATCAAATCCAAAAATCACCATAAGTACTTCTTCTAAAGCTCAATTTCAAAAGTTCGCACTCACCGACAACAATGATGTCATCATCACTGAGGATAATGCAACCTCTTCAATTCTACCTGCAAATACGAGTTAAAGAAGAACACGCTTTCCAATGAGACAGAACTAGTAGAAATAGCATCAACCACTATAGCCGACTCATCTCCAGAAGAATCAGAGTTCCAAAAGGAGTATGACGAGTTACAAAGAGACGAGATAGCTCGAATGAAACCCTCTATCGAAGAACCGCCAGAATTGAAGCTGAAGGAATTACCCCCTCACTTGGAATATACTTTTCTCGAAGGAACCTCACATCTACCCGTCATAATTGCCAAAGGTCTTTCACCTAAAGAGAAAGCAAGACTTATCCAGGTCTTGAAGTCACACAAGAAGGCGATTGCATGGAAGATTTCTGATATACAAGGGATCAGTCCAAATTACTGCACGCACAAGATACTCATGGAAAACGACTTCAAACCTTCCATATAGAGAATGAGGAGAGTAAACCCGAAGATTCAAGACGTGGTCAAAAAAAAGGTTATCAAACTCTTAGATGTTGGTTTGATCTATCCTATCTCAGATTCCCCATGGGTCAGCCCAGTTCAGGTTGTCCCAAAGAAAGGAGGAATGACGGTTATCGCTAATGAAGATAATGAATTGATTCCTACACGAACCGTCACCGACTGGAGGGTGTGTATCGACTACCGGAAATTAAATGAAGCCATCCGGAAAGATCACTTCCCTCTGCCCTTCAACGATCAGATGTTGGAAAGATTATCAGGGAATGAATATTACTGCTTTCTCGATGGTTTCTCCGGCTATTTTCAAATTCCTCTCGATCCAAAGGACCAGGAAAAGATGACATTCACATGTCCATATGGTACATTTGCCTACCGCCGCATGCCATTCAGTTTATGCAATGCGCCTGCAACATTTCAAAGGTGTATGGTGGCAATATTCCATGACATGATTGAATAGTGTATGGAGGTATTCATGGATGACTTCTCAGTCTTCGGTGATTCCTTCACATCTTGTCTTTCTAACCTTGAAAGGATGCTAGCCCGATGCGAAGAATCAAATCTTGTCTTAAACTGGGAAAAGTGCCACTTTATGGTGAAAGAAGGAATAGTTTTAGGACATCGAATATCAAAATCTGGAATCGAAGTTGATAAAGACGAAGTTGAGACTATTTCCAAACTTCCGCCACCTACTTCTGTTAAAGCCATTCGCGGTTTTCTAGGTCACGCCGGATTCTACCGTCGCTTTATCAAAGATTTCTCTAAGATCTCTCGACCTATGACACACCTTCTCGAGAAGAATACTCCGTTTGTCTTTTCAGATGACTGTCTTAAAGCTTTCAACATTTTAAAGGATCAGCTCACACATGCACCGATCATGGTCGCCCCCGATTGGAGTCTTCCGTTCGAAATCATGTACGATGCTAGTGACTTCGCTGTTGGAGCTGTCTTAGGGCATAGGAAGGAGAAGCAGTTTCAGCCAATCTACTACACCAGCAAGACACTCACTGATGCACAAGAAAATTACACCACAACAGAGAAAGAGCTTCTTGCGGTAGTATTCGCTTTTGATAAATTTCGTTCTTATTTAATATTGTCCAAACTATTGTCTATACAGATCACTCAGCCTTGGAGTATCTTTTCAAAAAGCAAGACGCTAAGCCAAGACTGCTTAGATGGATTCTCCTCCTCCAAGAAATTGACATAGAAATCAAGGATAAAAAGGGAGCCGAGAATGTCGCAGCAGATCATCTTAGTCGACTGGAAAATCCGTCGATGGAGAAGCTTGATGAGAGAGAGATTCAAGACCAGTTTCCTGAAGAACAACTCATGAATATCGGAGGATACCTAAAGGGATCTCAATTCACTTACAACCCTTGGTATGCAGACTACGCAAATTATCTGGTTGGAGGAATTGTGCCAAAAGGAATGCCCACCTCTAGAAGGCGCAAATTCTTTAGAGACGTAAGGAACTACTATTGGGACGATCCATACTTATTCAAAGTATGCCCGGACCAAATCATCAGAAGATGCGCAGACGAGAGGGAGGCAAAGAACATTCTTCACCAAAGTCATCACGGACCAACTGGAGGACATCATGGAGCAAATATGACTGCAAGAAAGGTATATGACTCTGGCTTCTACTGGCCTACTATATTCAGAGATGCTCACGACTTGGTGAAACGTTGCGATGCTTGCCAAAGGTTTGGAAGTATTTCATCGAGAAGTGAAATGCCACTTACTAACATCCAAGCTTGCGAGATCTTCGATATATCGGGGTTGGATTTTATGGGACCATTCCCAAAATGTCACACCCCCAAATTCGGGTTGCGGAAGCGAATCGGGTCGGGGCGCGACTAATCAATATACACAGCACAAAAGATATAATGAACGACCACTACATGCGTCGTTTTACATTGATATTGATAAAACAAAAGTTTACATCAAAATATTGTTTACATTAGCCCGGTTTGAAATTGAGAGATTTAAGTACATAATTAACCTATACAAAATATAATAATGCAGCTAAATCTCTGATTGGTTGCATGCTGACTCGAGCTAATAGTTCTTGATTGAGCTGTCCAACCTACTGCTGGTCACCTGTGATACATGCTAAAATGGGTCAGCGAAACGCTGGTGAGCTCACGGGTTTGTATGTCAACGCATATTTGTATGAACCGCAAGATTTTATAATATAATTGAATTTAAAATGCAATTAAGCAAAATAAAAGTTATACAGCCATGAGCACATAGTCTGAGCTTAACTTGAGTGTCAGGTCCAATTAAGGAAACCTAACTGAGTTGCCTCCTACGAGTGCCTAATCTACACTCGTCTTCCCAAATGCTAATACGTCCGTTTGACCAGTTAGTGCGTGCTAACCCGGACGAGGATTGTCAATCCTATATGATATCATATACTAACATTCACGCTACTACGTATTACCAGACTATGCTATGGAGGGCTTTAAATTGATTAGTTGAAGTAACTCATGTAGTATTTGATTTTTGATTTGTACTTGCGTTCAACTTGTAAAACAAAACGAGCAATAATATCACACCCCTGATTGAAAAACAGTAAAATAGGGGCCATGAGACTCACCTGAGCCTTGAGCGATTAAATTAATAAACTTGAATTGATTAGCGGTGGATTGATGTCCGAAGACTTGTAACCTGAGGGTGTCCAATACACACAATTGTTATAACATGAGTAGGCATCTCGAAAGACTGCCCTTGTAATTGTTCGTCCAACTTACAATGTCCAAATTACCGCGATTTGGTTGTTTGTTTAAGTCTTTGAAAATGTGTACGGCCCGTTGGTGCTTGTTTGAAACAATAATCCCACATTATTATTTTGATGGTTTTGAAGTGTTATACCTAAAACTAAGTTCCAATGTGTTCTAGAAGTTGTGTCGCATTCGTGTTTGATGTTATACAAGTTTAACACTTTGTGTGAAAGTTTAGATGTAACACCGTTACTTGTGAACCTAGGGTAAGGGCGAAGCCCGTTAATGACGGGGGTCCGGGGGCAGCACCCCTGGTAGCGGGGTCCAAGGGGCGGCAGCCCCTGGCAGGGTCCAAGGGGCAGAGCCCCTGGCTGGGGTCGAGCTTGGGTGAAATCGAGTGGTAAACTTTTAGGTCTTGACACTTAATAAAATCTGTGATTTCTTGGATCTGTTTCATGCGACACTGGGCTAGTGTCGCTACCTGCGACACTAGTTAGTGCGACACTAGGGTCTGTGTCGCTATATGCGACACTAGCTTGATTCTTGCGACACTAAGGCTTGTGTCGCTATTCCTGCGACATTACGATTTATGCGACACTAGGTGTAGTGTCGCTATCCTGCGACATTAGGGTTATGCGACACTAAGCATAGTGTCGCTATATGCGACACTAAGCATAGTGGCGCTAATCAATTTCTACGACATTAAGCCTAGTGTCACAGGTGGCCTGGAGCCTCTGCGACACTGCGGACTGTTGGCCGGAAAATGGCCCAAAAAGGTGTTTTCCGGCCTTCGTTTGACCTGAGACTTTTACCCAACCCATAATTGGACATTTTAAGCTTAAAGAAACCATAAACACGTAAAAATAAGTGAAATCGATGAATTTCGAGAGTTCGCCGGAAACTTACGAAGTGTCGAATGGAAATTCCGAAAAGATAGAGTTGTAGATCGTTGCGTGGTGGTCGTTTTTCTCCAAAAGCTCCAAGTGATTTGAGGTGGTTTTGTGGTGTTATTTAGTGATTTAAGGTGGATGGTGGTGGTGTGGTTTCTAGAGAGAAAAGAAGAGAGGAGAGAGAGAGATAAGTGGGAAATGAGGGTAAAAGGGGGGGAAAGATGGCTGATTTTAGGGGGGGTTGGGGAGGGAATCTCCCAAAACTTTTAATCTCCGCATTTGCGCTTCGTTTTCCCGATCGTTTAAACGTTAAATGTTTATTTTATACGTTTAAATATACGTTTTAAAATACGAATAATTACCCAATATTTTTGTTGAAGTATTTTACCAAATACTTAATGGTTGCGTTATAAAATATAACTTTAACTTGTTTCGATTTGTTTGCGCGTTTAATAATCTAATCGTGTAGTCCTTGTTTGTACGATACGAATTTGAATTGAAATATTATCTAAATAATATTTTGGATATAATTGCGTTATTAAATAATATCATATTATTTAATAAAATTGTTCACCAACGTCCATATTAATTGAATCGAATTGCATTCGATTTGAAACTTGTACGAGTTAATCAAATCACATACTTGTATATATATATTCATCAATATATATGTTGATACATTAATTAGCCTAACACAGAACTAATTACATGTATTAAAACTTGATTAGGCACTAACTACTAGTCTTAATTTGACGGGTGTCACACAAAATCATATGGGAAAGAGTATATTCTAGTTGCTGTCGACTACGTCTCCAGATGGGCCGAAGCTCAAGCATTTCCTACAAATGATTCCCGAGTAGTGGTGAAATTCTTAAAGCAGCTATTCTCACGTTTCGGGACTCCAAAGGCGATCATTAGTGATCGAGGCACGCACTTCTGTAATGCTCAGTTTATGAGGACATTACAATATTATGGTGTCACCCATAAGACCTCTACGACTTACCTCCCGCAGATGAATGGGCAAGCCGAAGTGACGAATCGAGCGCTCAAGAGAATTTTAGAACGAACCGTGGTTAATCATAGGGAAAAATGGGCTGAAAAATTAGACGATGCTCTGTGGGCGTTCAGAACCGCATATAAATCGCCACTAGGAACCACGCCCTACAGACTAGTCTACGGAAAAGCGTGTCATATGCCGATAGAGTTGGAGTATAAAGCTCACTGGGCGCTAAGAGATTGTAATTTAAACCCTTCGGCAATTGGATCACATCGGAAAATGCAACTGAATGAACTAGCCAAATTAAGAGACCAAGCATATGATAGTTCTCTGCACTTCAAAGAACGAACAAAGAATACTCATGATGCTACACTCAAATATTCTAAGTTCAAGCCCGGAGACTGTTAGGATCTGAGCTTAATTGACAAGTGTTGAAGAATAGCCACTGTCTGTTTTACTGCTGGCCACTGTTAATATAGAAGCAGTGCCACTGCTAGAAGAATTGGAGAACTGCCAATACAAGTACTAGCCACTGCCAGAACAAGTACTAGCCACTGCCAGAACAAGTACTAGCCACTGCTAGCAGAAGTGAAGACTGTCACTGTTAGTGTAGGTAAACAGTGTCACTGTTTATATTAAGTATACTTTTGTAAAGGAAACTTACTACCACTGTTGGTACAAAGTAAGTTATTCCCACTGTTAGTATGTATAGGTCAGTTAGAGATATTTATGGGATAGATTTGAATTCCATAATTATAGGAGATTGTTTAGTTGGACTCTGTGTGATATAAATAGAGATCCTAAACCTAGTTTTAGGTTATCAGTTTTTGCGCAGCTTTAAGGTTTTGTAACCCTAATACAAATCAGTGTATTCGTCTTATATCATTAATAAGATTGAAGTTTTTTATAATTCTGTTATTGTTATTCATACTGATCTTCATTGTATTACTAAGTGTTATTCCGCAAACTTCTTAGTAATCATTCAAAACTGCAGTTATTTAATAGTTTATTAGATAGATCTTGGTTTATCAAGTGGTATCAGAGCAGGTTTAGTTTTGAATCCAAGAAGATCTCAGTTCTACTGTTTTATTGATCATTTTTTTTCATCATTAATTCATAGCAATGGCAGAAGGTAGTGAAGGAATCCATGTCACAAAGATCCCAATGCTTAGACCTGATGAGTTTGATCTGTGGAAAAACAGAATCAGACAATATATGCTTCTCACAGATTATCAGATGTGGGAAGTTGTGGTTAATGGTCCTCCAGTGACCCTAAATAGTGATGGTGTTCCACTGCCAAGATCTCCACCAACATCTGAGGCAGAAAGAAAAGTCAGATCTATAGAGTACAAAGCTTTGAGTACTCTATTGTTATCTATTCCAAATGAATATCAAAGGCGTTTTGAAGCATGTCAAGATGCTAAAGTTTTAATGGAAGCAATAGAGAAGAGATTTGGTGGTAATGATAACACTAAAAAGAATAAAAGATCTCTGTTGAAACAACAATTTGAGAACTTTAATTCTGCAAAGTAAGAAACTCTGACTCAAACATTTGATAGGTTTTCTAAGCTTGTAGGAGATCTGGAAAATCATCAAGTCAAAATTGACAAAGATGATTTGAACAGGAAGTTTTTGAGGTCCTTGGGTGATGAATGGACCATGTATACTGTTGGTTTAAGGCAGAGTGCAGATCTGGAAGCAAAGGAATTAGAAGATATCTACAATGATCTGAGGAATTTTGAAGCTGAGGTAGAGATCAAGAAGGTAGGTTATGGGAGCAACAACAATAATTCAGCTTTTATGTCAATGGCAGGTTCTGGATCAAAGGCTGAATCAAGTCAGAAAGGGTCATCCTATGATACTAGAGGAAGTGGATCTAGTACTACTCATTCTAATGATCAAATATTAGAATCTTTCTTTGCTAGTAATGTGAATTCATCACTTACTAATAAAGATCTAGATCAGTTTGAAAGAGATGATCTAGAAGAAATGGATATCAAGCTCCAAATTGCTTTAATCACACAAAGAGCAAAAAGGTTTATGCAAAGAACTGGTAGAAATAATTTTGCACAAAAGAGGAGTGATTCAAGCTGGTTGGATAAAAGCAAAGTTGAATGTTTTAACTGTCACAAGATGGGACACTTTGCTAGGGAGTGCAGAAGTCCTAAAGTTGATCAAAATGAAAGAGGAAATGTTCAGAGAAGTGTAGGAAATGTTGGTCAGACTAAGAATGTGCCAATTCAAGATACTTCATCAAATGCACTGGTATCTGTTGATGAAGTGGATGTGCTTCTTGAGAATGGGCAAATAGTTAAAATGACTACTGAAGCCAGCAGAGTATATGCAGAGATGAAAGCAAAAGGGTTAAATGATGATACTGTGTATCATGCTTTTGAAGCAAAGAAAAAGGGTGATCCTTTACAGATGGCTTTAAATAAGAAAATTGAAAGGGAGAAGAAGGAGAAGAAAGAAAAGGAAGCTGCTAAAAGGAAAGCAAAGAAACCAACAAAGTCTGAATTGAAAAATGATTTGGTTTGTAAGCTTAGAGGAGGTAGGATTCCTACAATGAGACTGAGGAGGATGTCACTGGAACAATTGCAAAATATGTTTGATAATAATCCTCATGTCAATCCAGAAGCAAGGGAGAGGTTAGAAAAGAAAAGGAAGGATGATGAAGAGATACAGAGGAGATTGCAAGAAAGATATGATCAGATTGATGAAGAGTTGGAAAAAGAAAAGGAACTGAAATACAAAATTGAAGGTGTTAGGAGGTCATTTGCTAAATTTCAGGAGATGGATGATGCTATTTGTGACTTGGATAGGGATGAGGAGATATTGGATCAAATGATTGTGGTAAAGCCTGATAGATCAGAAAACATCAACTTAAATGATGAAGAATTTTCAGAAATCATCAAATGGGAAGGAGTGTTGATAGCAACCAAAGAAATGGCTTATGAAATCAGAATTGAAAGGAAAAATGGTGTTGTTAGTTTTCATAAGTCAATGCAAGATATTTTGAAGAGAGTTAACAGATTTGATGTGTATGATATGTACAAGATTGGGTTAGAGAAGGATTTGGAAAATATTAAATCAAGTATTGAAAGGCATGTGTGGGAATGTATTCAAATGATGTTTGAACCTGAGCTATATGGAGATTTGTTCTTATGCACTGAAATAGTAAGTATTTGGAGACATTTTGTAAGGGCAGGAGTACAGATGATTGTGCTTAGAAATGGAAAATTTGTTTATATGTTGGATGAGAGAGATTATTTTCTGAGTATAGCTCTGTTGAAGCAACTTATTGAAAGAAAATTAATTGTAGCTGTCAAGTCTAACAGAAGTAAAGATATTGTATACTGGGTGATGAATCAATACAACAAGAGAGATTATTTGAGTAAGAAAAGATAGAAATCTCATATGAAAGATTGAAGCTGAATAAAGAAACTTAAATCAATGCAGGATTGATTAAGTTTAGGGGGAGATTGTTAGGATCTGAGCTTAATTGACAAGTGTTGAAGAATAGCCACTGTCTGTTTTACTGCTGGCCACTGTTAATATAGAAGCAGTGCCACTGCTAGAAGAATTGGAGAACTGCCAATACAAGTACTAGCCACTGCCAGAACAAGTACTAGCCACTGCTAGCAAAAGTGAAGACTGTCACTGTTAGTGTAGGTAAACAGTGCCACTGTTTATATTAAGTATACTTTTGTAAAGGAAACTTACTACCACTGTTGGTACAAAGTAAGTTATTCCCACTGTTAGTATGTATAGGTCAGTTAGAGATATTTATGGGATAGATTTGAATTCCATAATTATAGGAGATTGTTTAGTAGGACTCTGTGTGATATAAATAGAGATCCTAAACCTAGTTTTAGGTTATCAGTTTTTGCGCAGCTTCAAGGTTTTGTAACCCTAATACAAATCAGTGTATTCGTCTTATATCATTAATAAGATTGAAGTTTTTTATAATTCTGTTATTGTTATTCATATTGATCTTCATTGTATTACTAAGTGTTATTCCGCAAACTTCTTAGTAATCATTCAAAACTGCAGTTATCTAATAGTTTATTAGATAGATCTTGGTTTATCAGAGACAAAGTTCTTCTCTTCAATTCGCGCTTCAAGAAATTCTCCAGCAAATTCAGATCAAGGTGGAGCGGACCATTTGTTGTATCAAAAGTCTTTACCTTCGGAGCAGTCGAACTAGAAGCCCTGGATGGTAATTTTAAAGTCAATGGCTATCGCTTAAAGCACTACATCGAAGATTTCCCCTCTGGTGAGGAAGTCTATATCTTTGAACCACCTTGAGCCGACTAGTAGGTACAAGGAGTCAAGCTAGAGACTCTCTAAACAAGCGCTCTTGGGAGGCACCCCATTGCTTATCCTATTTTATTTATTTCTTAGTTATTTTTGCTTTAGTATTATCATCCCTAAACTAACGATGCAGGATAACCCAAATATCTGACAATGCCACACTCCTACATATACATCAGATAAGTTTTATTCATAGTATACAAATGCGAATGAACAGGATGGACGCTTCAGCCGTGACTTCAGGACAAGCTACTCAGAAAAAACAGAGGAAGAGGACCCGTAGAGGAAAAAGAAAGAAGATGTTGATCCCAGTTAGGATCTTAATATGTATTACTTTAATTGATTATTAATAAGCTTGCGGAATAGTTAATTAATAACTTGAAGAACAAACTTGTAACACAGAATATTAATCAAAAGCTTCAATATTATTATCAACAATACGAACACACAATTATGTTAGGGTTTACAACCTTGAAGCTAATAACTAGAAATTCGTCCCCCTTCTAGGGTTTCACAGGATCTCTATTTATAACACATAGAGTCCTTTACAGAATCAAACTATTATGGAAATTCTATCTATTCCATAATTCTCTCTAACCGACTACTAACAGTGGTTGAGCTATTCACTAACAGGGGTAGTACTCATATATTACTAACAGTGGTTGAGTACTTAATACAAAATACAAACTCATGTCAACAGTGGCACTGTTAGACTAATTCTAACTGATAGTGGCACTGTCAATACTTGTGTTCTGAGCAAATCTGGCAGTGGCTCAGGACTCAACAATCTCCCCCTAAACTTGATCATTCTTAGCAATGAATCAAGTTTCTTCATCTTTCTTTTCATCTTTAGGAGCTTGATTCTGTTTTCTCTTTTTCTCCTCCTCTCTTACTCTTTCCAACTCCATTCTTTTATGAAACTGATTGAACACCATGTATAAAGCATTGAATGCACCTTCTGAAATCACTGTAGTTCTTAGTTGAGATGCAAGCACATTTCTTAGAATCTGAGTCCCCAGAACATATTGTCTTTCATCAAGCATGTAGATTGTGATTCCACTTCTGAATAAGATCATGTGAACTCCAGCTCTAACAAAATGTCTCCATGTATTCACATACTCAATGCAGTTTAAGAACAAATTAGTGAATGGTTCAGGCTCAAACAACATATTCAAACATCTTCCCAAATCTCTTTCCATTATTATCAGTGAAGCCTGCCTGTTTCTTTGACTGTTTAGCTCATACAGATCTAGAATGTCTAACCTATTCACATTCTTGAGCACATCAGCTACAGATGTCAAGTATTGCTCATTCCCATCCTCTCTGACAATCTTGATCTGTTCTTTGACAACATCAGCAACTTTTGATTTATGTCCTTCCCATTCAACTATTCTTGATGATCTATCATGATTGATGTGAATATTTTCTTTGCTATCCTTCACCTCTTTGATATATTTTCTCAACTCTTCTGCATCTTTCTCCAAATCAGGAACTACACTATCACAAGCAAGAACTCCATCCCATCTGATTTTTAAATTTCGATCAGAAAGCCTTTTTAATTCTCTTTCTTCAGCTTCTGCTTTCTCTTGCTCTTTCTTTTCAATTTTGTCTTGTTCCTCTTTTCTTACCTGCTCAGCAATCCTCTTTCAATCCTCAGCCAACTTTTTCTCAATAAATTTGTCTTGCATGAGCTTTCTCTCAAAATCCACCTTTCCCTCATTCTGATGTATTTCATAAGCTTTCTCCAACTTCTCTACATCCCATCCTTCAAGTATACTTCTTGGTGCATATCTTCCACCAAGAATTCTGAGTAACTCCTTTTTCCTCTGAGCAGCAGTTGGTGGTTTGTTTCTTTTCTTTTCAAGCTCAGCTTGTTTTAGCTTTGCAAACCCTGGATTCAAACCATCATTACCATCCTTTTTGTTGATCATATCATGAATCTTTTGTGCAGACAACCCTTTACCTATTACAGCCATATCATTGAGCATCTTTGCAGCCTTCTGAGATAAGGTTACCACACTCATATCTTCCAGTACAACATCAACATCAGGACCTTCTAGTCTCTTGGACTCAACAGCCATTCTTAACATTCTCTCATCATGCTCCTCCTGAGCTCTCCTGGCCTCATCTAAATCAATTTGAGGCTCTACAACCTTCTTAACCTTTCTTTCTTCTTTCAATTTTCCCTTACCTTTGTCCTTTGAATCAATCTTTGGAAGATCAGACTTAGGTTTGGGTGATGATGAAGGTTCTTCAATAATGACAGGGGGTTGGATAATTCTTGGTGTAGTTGTGGTGACAGTGGTTGTTATGACAGTTGTGGGAATACTTGAAGTATTGACAGGGGTTGATGTAACAGTGGTTGACTCTGTGATAACAGGGGTAGGTAATATAACAGGGGTTGCTGCTGAAGTACCAACAGGGGTAGATACCTCAACAGTGGTAGAAACCAAACTGCTAACAGTGGTCATAGGTTGAGTTGTAACAGGAGTATTTTTCTTGACAGAGGTATACTTTCTTTTTGGAATTGATTTCTTTCTATTATAATTCTTCACTCATACCTCCTCTTTAACTTCAGGTTTTGACTCTAAACACTCCCCCTCAACCTCTACATTCCCACCTTCCATCTCCTCTGTTTCAACAGATTTATCAAACACCATTGTATCACTAAAGCTCACTCTTTTGCCCATATCAAGATTTTCTCCCATAACATCCCAGAAATACAAATTAGCCACAGCCTTAAAAGAGTGAGCTTTAGTGGAAAAACATTCAAAGCTGGACCACTTTGTGCATTATCATCTGCAACATTTACATTTTCACTATCTGAACCACTTGTTTGCACATTTTCACCCACATATACCACCATTCTTCTATCATACTCAGCATCATTCACCATTTCATCATCCATGCCTTCATTAACCACATAATCTAAAACATTCAATTCATCCTCAACACCTCCATCACTCTTTTCATTAAACTCAGATGTATCCATGAAGCTAATACCATCTGCACCTCCATCATTATCATCATTATTCCCATCAGAACCATCATTATCATCTCCCTTATCTTCAGGCACATTATCTTTCTCTTGGTCTTTATCTTTTCTCTCCCCCTTGCCTGAAGATTTCTGTAATTCTGCAGCAGGCTTTAAGACCTGTAAAACAACATCCTCCACCACAGCCAATCTTGTTTTCAAATCATTGATTTCCTCCTGCTGCTTCTTTATCAATTCATCCTGGGCAGCCAACTTGAGTTGTTGCTCCCTTCTCAAATCTCTTTCCCTCTCAAATTTTGTCCAAATCAACCTGACATCATGTACCAGATCATCAATCGTCAATTCCCTAGTTATATGACTAGTCTCATCAACATTGGAGTGTGACCTCCTAGATGAATCATTGACTACATCTGTCACTTGCCTTGCAAGATATTCAGATGCCCCTTGATTCGTGGTACTGGGACCTTCATTTGAATCATTACCCATAGGTTCATCAAACAAAGTTGCCTCTGGTTGAGTCTTATTGATGTTACCACTGTCCTGTCCTGCCAGTGGGCTAGAGACAGTAGTGGCAGCCCTTCCAGAATGAACATTTTCATCAAGTATGTTCACCTGTTGTGATTGATCATTTGACTGAGACTGTGGAGAAACAGGAATCTCCCATAGCCTGTTTAGTTTTCTTGGATTTCTTGGCTTTTCTTTGGGTAGGCTATTGGTTCCCTTGTTTTCTTTTTGTGCCACCTCCTGATGTGTGATCAGAACCAACTTTTTTTGTTGTCCTGTCATCATTTGGTCCAAGTGGTGTTGGTAATACACCACCAGTGGCAGAAGGAGCAACTAACATTGTAGAAAACAATGCAGTTTCCTTCTTGGAAAAAGTGTTCTGATACTGGTTCATGGCTCTAATAGTCTTCAAGGATAGAGTAGAACTAACTATTACACTTTTATCTGCTGGCAAATTTGGCAATTGCTTATTCAACAGAAGCTGAACAAATCTAGGGTACATAATAAATGTATCACCCTTTACATTTTTGATCATATTATCTAAGATAAACCTAGACATATTAAATTTAAGACCCTGTGCCAAGCAGATTATAGGATATGCAATACTAGAACTAAATTCATTAAAACTAGTCCTCTTTTGAGATAAACATACCAGAAAAGTATGAATGTAGAACTTCCATTAAGGACAGAACCATGACTTCAAGAAAGTGTATTCAGACCTTGCTTTTCCAGCACCTTCATAACCCATATCCTTTATATCTTGAAACAAATCCTCTCTTGATAATTCCAGAACTCCTCCTTCATCATCAAACTGCAGAAGTTCTCTAAGAACAATCTCAGTCACCATTACCTTGTTTCCCTTGACAGTGGAATGAATGTGAGTAATGACATTAACATTCCCTTCCTTTGCGTTCTTCTAGAATTCTTGAATATGAGATCTTATCAATCTTGGGGCGACAGTAAGGGCATATGTAACTGGACAGTTACTCAAGAAATCGATAATTGGGTGAAAATACTCATCTGCGATTTCTTTGTCCAAGAAAGCCCTCATGTTGTGTTCAGAATGAACACTCAGAGTAGAATTACCAGAATCAGAAGAAGATGACGATGCCATGAATAAAATTGATGAAAGAAAGAAGAGTGGTTTACAATGATCAAACACAAATGAGAGCGGTTATTGAAGAGTTATGAGAATTTTGAAAATGTAATTGAAAAAATGAAGTGTTTGGTTACTTATGTGATGACAGTGCCAAGCCCTAGTAAATAGAACTAACAGTGGCACTGTCAGATATGCACCAACAGGGTCACAACTAACACTTAAGCCCAACAAGGGTACCTCACTTGATCAAAGTCAACCGTTAATAACCCTCAATGAAGCCAACCGGGGTACTAGTACTAGCAGGGGTACACTAGAACTAGCAGGGGTGAAGACTTCATAAAATAACACGATTTTTTTTTTTTAATAATCAAAAAGAAAAAGCAACAAAGAAAACATTAGACTCCAGCTCTCGTAATGTCTCCTGACAGTGGCTGAATCCTGCAATATTAAACTAAGAAAAACAACCAGCAGGGGTTAAGCTACACAAATATACAGCAGAGGTTGAAATTACATTGACAGTGGCATAAGTAAACTAACAGTGGAACCAACTGTTATCATGATGAAGCTAACAGTGGCAACACTTGACCCTGTCACACACAATATACTTCACCTCTGTTAGTATCAAATCCTGACCAAAACACTAAGTGAGATTGATCATACCAATATTAGTTATCAAAAATGTAAACCTTCCTACATCAAATGCTTTTGTAAAAAGATCTGCAAGTTGATTATCAGTATGAATTTTGAAAATATGAATCAATCTTTTATCATAACAATCTCTTATAAAATGATATCGGATTTCAATGTGTTTGGTTTTTGAATGCTTAACAGGATTTTGTATGATACTAATAGCAGATGTATTATCAATGTAAATAGGAGTGTTCATGAAAGTCAAACCATAGTCCATCATTTGATTCTGAATCCAGAGCACCTGTACACAACAACTTGATGTTGCAACATACTCTGCTTCTGCTGTAGATGTGGAAACTGTGGTCTGCTTCTTGCATTGCCATGACACTAGCCTATTTCCAAAAAATTGACATCCTCCACTAGTTGATTTTCTATCCATGTTCTCACCACCATAGTCACTATCTGTGAAAGCCTTTAGCTCAAAATCTGATCCTTTAGCATACCAAAGTCCCAAATCTGGTTGACCTTTCAAGTATCTAAAGATCCTTTTCACAGCATACATGTGTGACTGCTTTGGATTGGTTTGGTACCTAGCACAAAGACACACTGCAAACATAATATCAGGTCTAGATGAAGTTAAATACATCAAAGAACCAATCATTGACCTGTACAAGTGCACATCTACTTCCTCCCCCTCAGGATCAGAATTAAGATGTTTGTGTGCCTCCATGGGAGTGCTAGCTATCTTTACATCTTTATAATCAAATTTATTCAAAATATCCTTCACATACTTCCCTTGGTTAATAAAGATTCCATCTGTCTTCTGCTTAACGTGCAATCCTAAAAAGAAAGTGAGTTCTCCCATTGAACTCATCTTAAACTTCTTATGCATTAGCTCCTCAAATTCTTTACAAAGTGAATCACTTGTAGATCCAAATATAATATCATCTACATAGACCTGTACCAGCAAAATATCTTTCTGAATCCTCTTGATAAACAAAGTCTTGTCAATAGTACCTCTCTTGAATCCATTCTTGAGAAGATACTCAGATAGAGTATCATACCAAGCTCTTGGTGCTTGATGTAAACCATACAAAGCTTTCTTCAATCTGCACACTCTATCTGGATATGTTGGATCTTCAAACCCTGGTGGTTGACATACATACACCTCATCATCAATTAGACCATGAAGAAAAGCACTCTTCACATCCATTTGATAGACCTTGAAACCCTGATAAGATGCATAAGCTAAAAACAATCTAATAGCTTCTATCCTAGCAACAGGGGCAAAAACATCATCATAATCAATTCCTTATTCCTGTGTATACCCCTGTGCTACCAACCTGGCTTTATTCTTGATGACAATCCCTCTCTCATCTCTCTTGTTCTTAAAAATCCACTTGGTGCCTATAGCTCTCTTTCCTTTTGGTAAATCAACCAAATCCCATACATCCTGCAGCTTGAATTGCTGCAATTCTTCTTGCATAGCTTCAATCCAGCTGTGATCCTTGAGAGCTTCCACTGCTTTCTTTGGTTCCATCTGAGAAAGAAAACAAACATATAATGAAGTATGTAAATCTTCTTCTCTTATCTTTGACTGCTGTCTGGTCAGAACAGGTGAACCAATATCACCAATGACCAAATCCAAGGCATGATCTTTATGAACCAGATACTTAGATGTGGATGTATCAAGTAATTCTCTTTCCAAATTAGGACCAAAAAGATTATCCATTTCTGATTCTGAAAAAGAATCTCTTTCCTTTCTTTCTTTTGAAGGCTTTGGAGTTGTTTCAGAATTTGACAAAGAAGTTCTTTCCAAGACTTGAAATGGCGGACTTTGTTCATAGTTCTTTGGTGATCTCTGCTCTTCATCTGATAGTCCAGGTATCTCTAACTCACTTTCTGAATCTTCATGTGAACCACTTAAACCATGTGTACCCTTATCTAAATCATCCTTTGCAGATGATCCATTTGTTTCAGGAGTTGATCCTTCAGTTTCTGTTTGATCCTGTTGAAAAACTGCTGGTGGATCTGGAGACCAAATTGGAAATAATACATACTCCAAGTCATTCTTTTTAGGCTGACTTGAGCTGCTATCTCCATTTGCATCATCACCTGCACTTGTACCTGCACTAGTAGACAAATCTGGATATCTAAAAGCATGGGTTAGTGCATCAATATCAAACAATACTTCTGGACCTTTTGCTTCTACATTTGGTGTATTTTCATTAAAGGTCACATCCATGGTCTCCTCTATGATCCTAGTCCTTTTATTAAACACTCTATAAGCCTTGCTTTGAATAGAGTATCCAACAAAGACAGCCTCATCTACCTTACTTTGAAACTTACCTAGGTGATCCCTGGTATTTAAGACAGTACAAGGACATCCAAATGGTTTTAAAAAGCTAACCAAAGGTTTTCTCTTAAAGAATAACTCATAGGGTGTCTTGTTATGAGGTTTGACTATCAAAATCCTATTCAAAACATAACAAGCAGTGCTGACTGCCTCTGCCCAAAAAGACATTGGAAGTTTAGCATCTGCCAGCATGCTTCTAGCAGCCTCAATTAGTGTCCTATTCCTCCTTTCAGCTACTCCATTTTGTTGTGGAGTCCTAGGTGCACTAAACTGTCTTTCTATACCTTTCTCCTCACAGAACTTATTCATCTCATGATTCTTAAATTCTGTCCCATTATCACACCTGATGATCTTAACCTTTTGATTAGTTGAATTCTCAATCCTAGTTATGAAGGATCTAAGTATTTCACCTGTCTCATCCTTGGTCCTAAGAAAGAATACCCAACTCATCCTAGAATAGTCATCAGTTATCACCAAACAGTAAGATTTCTTCCCTTGACTAGCTACATTGGTAGGGCCAAACAAGTCCATATGTAACAGGTGTAAGGGAGTGGTATTTGTATTCACAAGCTTGGTCTTATAAGAGGTCTTGTGTTGCTTGCCTTTGAGACAAGCTACACAGTGGTCACTACATTCAAATAACTTCTCAGGTAAGCCTCTCACTAGTCTATTCCTAACAAGTTTATTCATGGTCTTGTAATTCAAGTGACACATCCTCCTATGCCATAAGTCAGATTCAGAAACAGTAGCTTTAGATATAAGACAGTTAACATTTTGAGATTCCATCTTGTTTAAATCACTACAGTATACATTATTCTTTCTTGGAACTCTCATTAAAAATTTATCTTCAGGTATTTTTAGTTTTTCAGAAAGTATAAAACATTCTGTGTTAGTGAAATAAACAGGATTTTGCTTATCTGTGATTTGACTCACACTGAGCAAATTATATCTCAATTGCTCAACATAATAAACATCATTGAAAGTGAGCTTACTGCTTTTTACCTTGCCTTTACCTGTTATTTTTCCTCCTTTAGGATTACTGCCAAATGCCACATCTCCTCCATTAAAAGCTTTAAAATCCTGCAGTTTCTCCCTATCTCCAGTCATGTGCCTTGAGCATCCTGAATCAATGTGCCATAAGCTCTTTGGCTTGCCCTGCACATATAAAAAGAGAAATAATTAGTTTCTCTTGGGAACCCAAACCAATCTGGCTTTGGGTTTCCCTTGAGCATTTTTGACATTAACCCTCTTAAAGGTGATTGATCTCAATGCTTCATTGATTTTGGACCCTTTTGATGTAGATGCATTCTTATGTCTCTAAAAACAATCTGTTTTAGACCTGACAGGGGTTAATGGTCTGACAGTGGTCACCTTCAAATTCGTATTTATTACCCTGGCAGTGGTAGCTTTACTTGGTATAAATATTCTTTTCAAATGCTTAATACCAGCAGAGGTACCATGCCTGACAGTGGTCAAATCCTCCCCTGTTCTTGTCTTGCCTCTGTTAGCCTCTGACAGTGGCACTGCTGCAGTATTAACAGTGGCTGCAGCCTTGCCTCTGTTAGGCTGATTTCTCAACATTTGTCCTGTACCACTGTTCTCATTATTTTTAGGATTGTAGTAACAGTCCTGTTAAAGATGATTATACCTACCACAAATAAAACATGATTTTCTTTTCACACATTCAAACCCATTACCCAGCCTTTGTGAAACCAATTGATTCCAATTCCTTTTATTCCCTCTAGGTGTAGGTTTGATTATTTTATTTGCAGAATTTTCAACATGTTTGCTAGCACACTTAACACATTCAGCCTTTATATTGGACTCATGATGAACTTTTTTATTCACATAACCTAGACCAGTTCTAGATTTTTTAGTCCTATTCACTTGTTCAAGCTGAACCTTAGCTTTCTCCATGAACAACTTCTTGCCTTCTTCTAGTTTATCACTCTTAAGTTCTGAAACTAGACCAGTAATAGACTTAACACAACCATCCATAGAATTACCACTAGATGAGCTATCACTATCACTCTCATCTTCCTCAGTCCAATCAGATATTTCCACTTTATCAAAATTTACATTATCGGTACAATTAACTACTGGATCTACCTTTTTAACCTCCTCTGACACACCTACCTTATGTTTTTCTAAGTCAAAATCAATTTTAGATGGGAAGTAAGTATGATTATAAGGTGGGGGTACAGCATTAAGCTTGTAACCTAATCCAGTTTTTAATTTATCATGAATTTGAGACTTGATTAAGTTTTGAACACCTTTTGAAGCATTTTCCAATTCATCAACTTTCAACTTTATTGACTCTTTATCAGAAATTGCCTCAGCCAACTTGGCACTTAGCATATCAACTTTTGTTCGTAAAGCTTTCTTTTCCCAATTCAGATATTTAATATCTAAGTGAAATTGTGATTCATTCTTTTCAAAAGCTTTAATTTGTTTTTCAAGATTTTCAATAGCTAAGGTTGCATGTTGACTTTTGACCTCAAAAGCTTTCAACTCATTGCACACAACAACATTATGATCCCTGTAAAATTTAACCATTTTCTTACATTCAGGAGAACATAATTTAACTTGTACCTCATGTGGAATATCTGAAGGTTCTGGTTCTTCTGTGACAGCCATCAAAGCTTGATTATTTACCACAAGCTCTTCTTGATCACTCCAGTCAAAGCCTCCCATTCCATCTTGTGCTACTAGTGAGTCTGAAGTGGTGTTCTGTACATGTACCAATCTTCTTTGAGGACCAGAACTATTTCTCATAATACCATTAACAGTATTCTGAGATCCTCCATCCTGTGTGTTCCTGCATTCTCTAGCAAAGTGACCCAACTTGTGGCAGTTGAAACACTCCACTTTGCTCTTGTCAAAACCAGCTACACCATCTCTCTTGAATGTAAAGTTTCTATTACCAGATCTCTGCATAAACTTTTTTGCCCTTATGGTGATCATAGCCATTTGCCATCTCAAATCCATCTCCTCAAGGTCCTCTTCACTGACCTGCTCCAAATCTTCTGTAGTTAATGATGAATTCACATGGCTAGCAAAGAATGCTTCTAGCACATTATCATTAGCACCAGATGTGCTACTACTTCCAGCTTCACCAAAAGACACAAAAGCAGTATTATTAGAGCTACCAGTGGACTGTTTTATAGCCAAAACCTCAGGCTCAAAGTTTCTCAGATCATTGTACAGATCCTCAATTTCCTTCTGATCAAGGTCTGCACTTTGTCTAAGTCCCACAGTGTACATGTTCCATTCTGTACCAAGTGATCTTAAAAATTTTCTATTAAGATCATCCTTGTCTATCTTAACATTGTGATTTTCAAGATCTCCCACCAGTTTATGGAACCTATCAAAGGTTTGAGTTAAAGTTTCTGACTTTACCCCAGCAAAGTTCTCAAACTGTTGTTTGAGAAGAGCCCTCTTGTTTTTCTTTGTATTATCATTACCTCCAAACCTTGTGACTATAGCTTCCATGAGTACCTTAGCATCTACACATTTATCAAATTTCTTTTGATACTCATTGGGAATTGACAAGAGTAATGTACTCAATGTCTTCCACTCAGTGGCTCTCTCTTTTCTCTCAGCATCTGTCTTGGGTGGTGGTCTCTCCAATTTTTCACCATCTGGACCCTTTGGATAATTAGGTCCATTGATAACCACCTCCCACATCATATAATCTGTGAGAAGCATGTACTGCCTGATTCTTGTCTTCCATAGCCCAAACTCATCAGGTTTGAGCATAGGAATCTTTGTGGCCTGTATTCCTTCCATCGTTTCAGTAGACATCTTGGTATTTGAAAAGAAAGCTGCAAACTTTAATAGAATTCTTCAAGATCAAAGCAATATCTAGCTCTGATACCACTTGTTGATCCCAGTTAGGATCTTAATATGTATTACTTTAATTGATTATTAATAAGCTTGCGGAATAGTTTATTAATAACTTGAAGAACAAACATGTAACACAGAATATTAATCAAAAGCTTCAATATTATTATCAACAATATGAACACACAATTATGTTAGGGTTTACAACCTTGAAGCTAATAACAAGAAATTCGTCCCCCTTCTAGGGTTTCACAGGATCTCTATTTATAACACATAGAGTCCTTTACAGAATCAAACTATTATGGAAATTCTATCTATTCCATAATTCTCTCTAACCGACTACTAACAGTGGTTGAGCTATTCACTAACAGGGGTAGTACTCATATATTACTAACAGTGGTTGAGTACTTAATACAAAATACAAACTCATGTCAACAGTGGCACTGTTAGACTAATTCTAACTGACAGTGGCACTGTCAATACAAAACTAAACTAACAGTGGTAGACTTCTTCTAGCAGTGACACAATACTTGTGTTCTGAGCAAATCTGGCAGTGGCTCAGGACTCAACAGAAGACGACCACCACTACTGATGAGCATGCTCAGACCGCTCCTGTATCTGCCCCACTTTTAGACGTTGGAGTTACCACTTCAGATCCGATGGTGACTTGGGCGATGCTCAGTGAGCTTTCGATTTAGCGTGGCTCTCAGTCCGAAATCAGAGAAGCGATGGGACTGCCGAAACTCGCCGACCAGCCGTATCAGCTTGGTCAGGGTCCCAGGCCAGCTCTCCCACCTTGGTCCTTCTTCCCAACTGCCACACCACAGACTGTTCCTCCCACTGCTGTTGCTCCTTCTAGGCCACCTCAGAATCCCGCTGATGCATCCATGGTGTCTGATCGCACTGCTGCCTTATCACTCACTTCAGATCCAGATCCTGACGCACTTGCAGCATTTGATGCAGACATGGATGATTTACTAAACGATATCTAGCTTATTTTATCTTTAGTTATCTTTATTTATCATTAGACCTGTTATGTTGTTGAACTGATGATTATGATGGTATTTTATGACATTGCAGACCTTATCTTCGTAGGAATTGGATGAGCTTTGAAAAGAGTCTGGTCCTCACAATCTAGCAAATTATTTACACCAACCCTACATGAATATGGTCCTATATTCAGTGCCCACTGTCCGTAGGGAAGTATCTCTCCTAAACCCGTTCTTCCTACTTTAATATAACTTCGATATGCCTATTGACCACTTAAATCTATAAGTGTGGGATCCCCCTCGCTTATAACTTTTAAATTCACATTTTTCCTAAACCAAAACCCTAAGTGTGGGATTTTCTCCCTACTTAGTGTAGAAACATTGGGGACAATGTTTATTTCTAAGTGTGGGATAGCGGTATATCTCTCGTCTGTCAAAATATCTGTTTAAGCTGATCTAGAAACATGCTAGTCCTCAAAATAAATTTTCAACCCTTATTTTGCCAAAATTTTAAACTTTTTTTTTAGTCACAATAAAAGCAAATTGGTTAAAACTTCGACAGTGAAATTGTCACTCGTTCAGTAACCTAAACAGTTTTACTCTGATAGTGAAATTGTCACTCATTCAGTTGGCCAATAAGTTTTTCAAGAATGAGTACAGATTTTTTTTACAAGTATGTCAAAAGTTGGTAAATATAAGATCGAAATCATGTCGGATTCTAAACAATTTAAGATGAGGATCTAAGAGGGGCATCGCACGACTGGACACATATAACCCATTTTTGTGGTGAGGAATTTGAGCCTTATAAGCATTCATTTTAAATGCTTCACTGTTCGTTTGTTGTGTGTGACCGGTGCATGCATTTCTGAATTAGAACTTGCCCCAGGTATACATTTCGAGATCACATTGACATGTGTCATACGTGACATAGGTACGATTAGAGGACCTTGACATTCCTTAGGATTTAAACCCCTTTTCACATATCTTTTCAAGCCAAAAACCCTTCCAACACTCAATTTTAGTGTTGATGATCCGCTTAGAAAACCCTGTTGAGCCTTAGCCTATTTTTCTTTTATTCACCCAAATTTTTAACCCCTTATTCTCCTACCCACCAGAAACTTATCTTAGTATTTTCAAAAAAAGAGATATTTAGGTATTCCTTTTTGCTTTCACTCCAAAAATCACAAATAATGTTTACTAAAACTTTTTGTGTGCGTTTTATTGATCTATACAGAAAAGATCGAGAGTCATGTGGTGCGAAAATTGAAAAATGAAAATAAAAAGGGATCTCAAGAAGGGAAATAAAAGAAAATCCCTTAGAAATTTATTGGCAAGAAAAATCTAAGCCCAAAAATAGAAATAGAAAAGCAAAGAAAAAGAAAATAAAATAGCTGAAATAAAGCTAAGTGCTTCAACTCTCTCGAAAACTCGAACCTTCAAAAGAAATATCATTCCGTGTGTTTTCAAAAGACAGAAGTCAAAATAGCTATCTTATCCCCCAAAAGTGTTATCCGTTTCCGTTTTCATTAAAAAGGATATCTAGATAGAGTTTTTTTTAGAAGTCCCAAGATAAGCAAACACCCTTAAAAACCTAGATACCCCCAATCTATCCATACCCTTTTAAACCCACACCAAACACTACAACCTATTTAAATGTCCTTGGATAATCAGTACCGTTCCTGTCTAAGTGATGAAGATTTGATCCTCGGGCAAGCCTATGACGACGAGTGCTGCACGACTGGTATTTGAGCAATTTTTCATTTGGCTTAGGATAATAGGAACCCCGATACACTTTGAGTGAATTGAGTGACCACCAGTGAGATCGCCCAGTCGTGTATATTCCACAAATTTGAGAATTGAAAGTTTGCCTAAGTGAATCATCTTGAAAACCTTTAGATACTTCATGTGAACACCTCTTATTTATCTAACAGGCAAATACTTGTTTCCAATCTGTGTGAATTCTTCGTTGTGGGTCGAAATCAAAAACTTTTTTTATGGTGAATTCTAAGAGGGTAAGTTTGCTTGAGGACAAGCAAATGTCTAAGTGTGGGATATTTGATAACACGCAAAAAGTCATGTTTTTACGTGCATTAATCTCACCTTTTTAGCCCAATCTGTGACGAAACTAATCAAAATAGATACTTTATCATTAAAACTCGTCACATGGGCCGAAATATAGACAATGTTTCAAAAGTCAACTAAAATGGTCGAAAAACACGATAAATTTAACAAATACGATCATAAGCATTCTCGTTCACTCGTTCTAGCACTTTTTGAGCCACACAAAGAACTATGACCTCTAGCTTATGTCATTTTTTTCGTTAGGAAAATACGAACGCATGGATATAAAGAACGCTCAAAACGGATAAACAACGAAGAGGTTACGCCCGATCGAAGAAATGAAGAACCGAAGAACCAGCATACGGCTGAACCAAGCCGTATACGGCTGGTCCAGACCATATACGGCTGGGCCTGGACCGTATACGGACTGCACAAACCGTATACGTCCTGTGTCCAGCCGTATACGGCCTGGTTCATCCGTATTCACCCTGTGCTCAGCCATATACGGTCCAATTCAGCCGTATACGGTCCAGCTCAGCCGTATCGTGCGTTTGGGTGATAAAAATCTGATTTTTATTCGCCTTTGTGATACGGTTGTGCGTTTGAAGGTTTGGATACAGTCTACGGATACGGCTGTGCAATAAATACAATCACCTCCTCACCATTTTAAGACATGTTTTTTTAGAATTTCTCTCTTTCTCTCACTACTCTCTCTCTAAAAATTAGTTAGTTAGTTAATTAGGTTAGTTAAGCTAGTAGATTAGTAGCTTACTTGTAACGGAGGTGCTCCGAGACTGCGGTGTCGCACGATTTGTAATAAACGCTTTGTCAGGTTCTATTATAATCTCTATCTTGTTATTTTAAATAATGTTGTGCTGTTGCTGTACTTTTTTAGAATTACTTGCTAGGATTATTGCCATGCTTAGCTAGACAAATATGTGTTTGCTATGATAGTTGTCATGCTAGGGTAGTTATACTTAAATCATGTTGTTACTCTGTCTATATGTTGTTGGATTATATTTGAATCTATGAATTGAATCTCAAATGTTTATCTATCCAACTTATGTTGTGGTTAGTAACATCCTTCTAGGCTTGGCCAATTGCTAGTTGTACGCCGCTAATTATTCTGTGTGTCTGATGATCGTTGAATTCGACATGGCCGATGTTCTCCTAGTTGAAATATTACCGGAGGGAGACACGGAGCATAGGATTAGACATAGATTAGATTCAGGTCATTTAACAAGTGTCTTAGAGAGAACTTTCGGGACACTTGTGTCTTTACCATGTACCCCGTCACTCTGCATAATTGATCCTTGCTATGTTGCCTTTCTACATGTTCTTGTTTGATTGTTGCTTAGGGTTTGCATGCTAGTATCTGTTATGCTGATTAGTTACATGATTAGGTTTTCGAATATTTATCAATTGCATACACCAGTTTAACATGCATAGAATAGTTAAAATGATTTATATAAAATAATGATGAACAATTTAATCAGCCGTTAGACCAGACCATCCCAACTTGTCATAGTTAGATAGATAATAGGCTAGGAGTTATGGCTCATTAGGAAATATTGTTGTCATCTTATCTAAGGCTTTATCCCATTAACTACCCCTAAATAGCATGAGTAATTATCATAGTAAACACTCGCTTCACCTCTAAGTTCTGATTGCGGACAACTCTACGTTAGATAGATAATAGGCTAGGAGTTATGGCTCATTAGGAAATATTGTTGTCATCTTATCTAAGGCTTTATCCCATTAACTACCCCTAAATAGCATGAGTAATTATCATAGTAAACACTCGCTTCACCTCTAAGTTCTCGTTGCCACCTCACCTCCACTTTACTTTATTTTAATTTAATTTTAGATAATTAGTAGTTAGTAAAAACCAAAACAAACCAAAACCTCTTTTAAACCCTAGCTAAATCCCCATTGATAACTAAAGTCCTAGATCCCATGCCCGTTGTAGTTTGAAGAACGACCCTAGGTCATACCTATCGCTGTACTCACCCATAGCTTTAGTATACTTAGGCCCAGCAAAAACAAATTTTAAAACCCATTGATCCAGCTAAGCGGGAGGCCCGCAACGACAGGAAGCAATTCCTAAAAGACTGACCGTTCAGCTGGCATCAGATGTGTTTATGTGTCAAATGTTAAGAGCATTTGGTTGATTATATATATATAAGACTAGGAAGGATAATGGTCGTGCATACGCACGGCCCACGTTAGCAATTTTATTCGTTTATTCGAATTTTACATATTTATAATTCAAATCGTAAATTGGTAAAATTTGATAAGCATATGAAGGTTGTGTTATTTTTTTTTTAATATATAATACATATGAAGGTTGTATTAGTTTTTTATTTTATTAATATATAGAAGGAAAAATATTAGAAATGAAGTATTTTTCAAGTAGCCTAAAAAAACTTATGAATAAGATATATGTATTTCTTAAACAATGCATATCGTTCATATAAAAGATGGAGCAAGATGCATAAAGAATCACTTGATAAAAAAAATTTATATATTATATGACACTAACATGACTTATACATGTATAATGAATAAGATATACTTCGTATATGTATTTTCTAAAGAATGCATATGTCGTTCATATGAAATATTGAGGAAGATACTTAAAGAAACACTTGATACAAAAAAAAGAGTATATATTAGGTGACATTAACATGAATTACACATGTAAATTTAAAATATTTATAACGCTTTCGTGATATGATTCTTTCACGATTCTAAATATACTAACACTCTTCATTGATCTCATACTTGGATAAGGGAAGTAAGATTAGGATTCTAAGAAGGTGATTAAATATTTATTTTTTAAATTAATGTGTGTGTAAGTACATTTATGTCTTTATTGTGTACGTTTTTTTATATGTATACCTAGTTTAGATCAAACTAAAGGTTAATAAATGTTAATAAAAATGAAGGTTAAAAAAGATTAAATAAAGATATGTAACCTTTTTTTTTTTTTTTGCTAATCAATTGTATTAGTTTCATATGAAGACACACGGCATATGTTTAGATGTATAGGTGTCAAAATATTAAAATACATGGTGCTTTTTATATATAAGTTGTGATATATATATATATATATATATATATATATATATATATATATATATATATATATGTATGTATGTATGTATGTATGTATATTAGATATGGAGGATAAGGTGGGATATCCAAAATTGTTAGCAGTGGACCACAAATCCAATACATATAGTAAATATAACATGAAAGGAATCTAGAATTTTCTCGTAGCAAGAATGATCGAGTATACTATTAATAATACTACTCCCTTCGTCCCAAAATTATTGTCCACTAACAAAAAGCACTCAGTTTAATAAAAGTGGGACCACAATAATTTTCAACCACTCAAATAGAATTTGCACCCACTAGTACCGTCACTAGTACCGTCACTCTTCTAAGTGATGCCTTTCTAAGCGTCACTTCCTTAAGTGACTATATTAGTGATGCCTCTGGTTTACTGTCACTTGTTAAATGACGCTTCTACTTATGCATGCTTTTATACCGACACTTCCTAAGTGTCGCCTTCAATGACGCATACCTTGGCAACGTCACTTACACCAGTGACGCCCTGATAGCGTCACTTAGTGTCGGTATACTTTATTTCTGACTTTCAAACACTGTTTCCTGCGACACTCCTTAAGTGTCGGTAGTGTTTATGCATCACTTCCTAAGTGACGCCTGAATCGGAATTTTAAAATTTTGTGAACATTTGTGCTAATTTTATAACGATGTTTCTGGTTACTTTTTCGGTATTTTAGCTTACAGATGGCAGCTTTACAAGATTATTATCGCCCTACGAATACTCGACACAATATTGTTGCGTTTCTGGATTCAACGCACAAGAATTCAATCCTGTTTCAGCTGATGATCGATTTTCTAAGACGTTCCAGGATTCATCATGCTATCACAGCCACTACTCCAGTGTATACGAATCAGATTGAGAAATTTTATGATCACACGCTTATCAGAACAGATAATGATGTTCCGCGTATCATATCCACTATGTTCGGATAACAGATTGAGATTACCCAGGATATGATTCACCGCGTTCTTCAGTTTCACGATACGCCTGAGATGCCGACTCAATTCGAGCCGACTTTTATTTATGGGGGTCTTCAGCGGATGGGTTATCCAGAGGATCAACTTGTTGATTTCAGGAAACAGTATCTTTGCAGAGTTTGGAGATTTTTGTGCCACATTATTATCGTTTGTTTATCTCCCAGGAAGGGAGGTTACGATGCTGCAAGTCATTCCACTTTGTCTTTGATGTTGGCTTTGATTTACAACAAGCCATACAACTTCAGTGGATACATTTTTGGGAATATGGTCGAAAACATCAGGGCGAGCAAGGATAAATGGTTACAATACCCTCATTTTGTGCTACTACTTCTAAACGATATGAATTTGGGTATTGCACCTGATATGTTTTCGAAGCTGATTCCGACACCGATGTTATTACGTGTTTTCAATGACTGCAAATTGCCACCGAAGGATTCAGCAGTGCTACTGGATCGTGATCTGTTTGGGCACATAGTAAATGAAAACTATGTTGCGCCGCCGAATAATGGAGTTGCGGATTTTGAGATTCCTCCGGTTCATGAGGAAGATTTAGTTGATAACGAAGTCGCTCAGGATTTGGATGATATTGATCAGGTTGAGCGTGTTGACGAAGACGAAGATGCTGATGATGGTGGACCCACACCACCTGATTTTGAGGGTGATGTGCTTTAAGCGTATTTTGAGAAGGATATCTGAGGGCAGGGTTCATGTGCCGAGAAATCTAGGAAAACGGCCAGCTGGGTCTACTCCTTCTTTTGTTGACTTGCCGCAACGGAGACGCTAGAGAACAGGGGTTATGATTAAAGAACCTGGTCAGCAACGTCCTCAACAACAACAGCAACCGCAACAACCTTTGCCAGCAGCGTTTCAGCAGCTTCTAGCTCAAATGGAACAGTTGACCAGACGTTTTGATGATCAGGTTGCCGTTATTCAAGCTCAGGCTACTCATATCAAGGAATTAGAGCTTAAGGCTGCACAGGTTGACTATTTGAAGCTTCAATTGTCCGATCTTGGGTCTAGGTTGGTATTAATGGAGTCTGTTACAAAAGTTTCGGGGGAGGAGGGTCACCGTACCCTGGAAACAAATGTAACACCTCCTCCAGAACCAGCAAATGTACAAGATTTGGAAATTAATGAAAATATCACTTTGGATTATTTTGTTGAAGTTCAGGGTCAACCGAGACCAATTGCGGTAGACTATTCATGTGTAGATCTTACGTTTCTTCAACGTATGATAAATGAGAATATTTCAATGCCAGAAGAAGAAACGGTAAATGATTCAATGACAGAGGATTTAAACTTTGAAGGAAATGATGATGTTGAAGTTGAAGGAGAGGAACTGCAAAGTGATGAATGTTTTGATGAGGCTCCTATTATTGAATCTGATTCTTCAAAGGATGAAGCAGAAGCAGAAACCACTGAGCCTTCAGTCTCCACTGCAGAACACTCAACATTAAAACCTCAGTTGGTATTTAAACCAATAATTGAGGTACCCGTTACGTGCAAACACTACAGAGTCAGAACTGATTATACGGGATTGATCAAGAGTTGGAATCGATCAAAACAACTCAGTATTCATGATCAAAAGGAGTGATGGCATTCAGTACTTTAATTTAAAGTTTTATCGAATAAGTACTTTGCCTAAATGTAAACTTCAGAGACTATCTCAGATACCTTTAATAAATCGTTCAAGAGATTCAAGAGCGGATTATTTTTAGGTTATCATTCATCGGGAAATAACAGCAAGAAGTACAATCTGATTAAACCAACGCTAGGCATGAGATACAAGTTCAAAAAGAAGTTGGATCCATTTACTAGACAACCAATCGTCAGGATGATCTACCCACCAGCAAATTGCTTACAAAAGATACCTTTAGAGATTATTCCTTTGGATTTTCTTAAAAGACTGCTATACTAGGAATATGATAATATTATAGGTGAAGCTGTGATTGTGTTTGTTCCTGATTAAGAACCGTCAACGGATCCAGAACCGTTACCTGATGCAGATTTGGGGGCTGAAGAGAAGACAACATGGAATGTCACAAAGCCTAAGAAAAGGTCAATGTGGGGATTGAAAAGAAACAAATTTTGTGTATTTGATCATTTGAGTTTGATAAATCTTTCAGAACGAGATATGAAAATGTTACATGAGAACAAGATTCAGTTCAGAGCTAGAGAGAGAGCTGAAGCTATTAAGTTCCAAAAGATTGTGGATATCTGCATAGCCAATGGGGTACACGCTGGTGGTGTATTCGCAGCTGGCTGGAAATGATTGAAGATTTTGAAGATCAAGCTGATGACACGGGGGAGTTTGTTGGTACATTTAGTGTGTCAGTCAGTTGGTCTATCGAGTTGTAAGTGTCGTGAGTTAAGTGTAATAGAAAAGTAGATTTTGTACTTAGCGACACTTAAGTTTAGTAGTAGGCGACACTTGCCTTATTGACGCGTAGCGACACTTAGGTAAATGACGCATGAAGGAGGCCACATGCAACACTAGCCAAGTGACGCATGTCTGCCGACTTGTGCTAGTATATAAGCAAACCTACGGGTTTCTGGCTAGGGTTGACGAAACCCTAGCACCATTTGTCGAAATAGCAATTCTGTAAACAATCTAATAGGTTAAGATTATCAATACAAAGTTGATTTTGATTCGTTTATTCGATTTCGATTTGTGTTTACCTATTACGTGTGTGATTGTTTGTTTCCGCCATTCAATTGCTGTCATCAATTACTTAGATCCACAGCAAGGGGCACTCACATAAGCCACTAGCAAGAAGCTATAGCAAAGAAAAAAATGTTACAATGGAGTTCGAATTGATAAACTATGCTCAGAAGTCTAATCAATCCAAGTTACATTATTCAGTTTAACAAATCTACGATGAGTCTAAAGAAAGAAGTTATCTCTACATTATCCCAAATCATTTGTCTTCTTTCCTTCTTGAGATTGTAGGTAACCTCATTTCGGTATTCTAAAAGCTTCCAAAGTGAGTACAACCACTACATCAAAAAGAATGCTAAGATTACAATTAAGATGGATTATTGTTGACTTGTTGAGATGTTAAAGACAGACTAATAACTCTTGGTAATCACTACATATTGCAAGAAGTTCACAAAATAGAGAAGAAATCATAAAAACAATCACGTGCATACTGATCCATGTCGATCTATTTCATATTAAATGGAACTCTAGCTAGAAGCTAAGTACATATAACACGCTTAACAAATTGACCATAAACAATTGCGATGTATAGGAAATAATAGAAGTCACAAATTCTTTCCCTCTTCATTTTAGCATTTTATTTGACCAATTTTTCTTAAAAGGGCTATGACTATTAAAAAATGGAAACAAAATAATATATTTAGCAGAGACATGCGTATATAATCGTAATAATTCAAATGCTTAACATCTCCATGCTGAAGCAGCAAGAATTGATCTGTCTTGCCATCCTAATAATAAACAACCTTTATCTTCTGTCAACCTATAACCATCACATGAGTACAAACTAAGTAATATCTTTGACTGAGTCACAGCATTCTCACTCAATGGCACCCCTTGGAAACCTTTTCCCTCCATAATCTTCCTCCATTTTTCTAACCTCTCGTGTCTCATCACTCTCTCTGCACCTTCACATGCAACTATGTTCCTAATCTCTGGTGCAAATATATACTGTTCTACCTTGGCTCGTTGGGCTGAATCACCCGGGAAAGTAGCATCAAGTGAGTCAAAGATGGCTGAATAATAGTGTAGTGCTTCCAAGAATCGGCCCAAGAAGTAAGGACCATTATGGCTCGCTTCCTGTTCTACTATGGTCACAATATTAGGGGCTTGGTCTCTGATCATGGCTAATAAGTTTCCAAGGCACTGGCCTGGGACTCGCTGAAGTCGATTAACTGAGTTGACTGCTAAGGCTTCACCAACTCTACGATTAAACATGTGTGGTTCTAGGTCTTCTAATTGTTCTCCCACCGGGTGGAACTCAAAAGGAACATGGAGAGAATGGGCTAGCTCGGTTAAACACCTTCCGGTCTCTCTAACACTATCTGGGGATGAGCCGATACCAGTGATCCGGAGAAATGGTGGTCCATTGGGCCTAGCTGCAAGGGCTTGCATGAAAGCAGGCCATTGGTAACCTTGAAGGATGTCAAGGTCGATAACATGGACACGTTCTTCGGCTTCAAATGCCTCAAATATGGCTTGGTTGGCGGTGAAATGAGCAAACTTAATATATGGGCAAGCTTGGTACACAATTTGATAGATCTTAAGTATTTCCATTGCATTAGGAGGGAAAGGTGTGAATTTTGGGGCAGAGGAGGGTGGTTTTGTGGTGAGCGTGGCTGCAAGACGCGCACTAAGGGCCTCCGTAAAGCACGAGGCAACTCGTTGCATGGAGTCACCGAGCGGGGAGACGACACGGTTGAGGTGATGGAGGTACTTTCTAGCTGACATAAAGTCCTCTTTAGCCACTGCTTCTGCACATGCAAGGAGAAGGTGCACCAGTTGAAGTCCACTATCATGTTCCTATGGCACATGATTTGTGTTTAAGATAATATTAGGATAATAAACTATTTAGATAAAGCATAGGAGGCCATCATGTTATAAGAGAATCCATATAATAGGATCCCACATATTATCAATGTTTTGAAAACCGGGTTGAACCGGCCGATCGGACCGGTTCAACCGGAAACCGGACCCCTTCCGGTTGTTCCAAAACCGATTTTGATCAAGGTTTGACCAGTCAACGAACCGGGCGGTTCGGTCAAAACCGGACGATTCGACCGGAAACCGGTCAGTCGGACCGGATTTTTGAATTTAGCATAGATACTTCCTCGGTCCCAAAATTAATATCACCCGACAAAAAAAATACACAGTTTAATAAAAACATAATTATTACTTTTTTTCTCCTTTTTACTTTTTGCAGGATGACAGTTTTACCTTAACCAGTTAATTACTCATTTCTTAAATTGTGTAATAATAATTTCAATTAAGTGTAATATGGTAATTACGATCATACTTCACTATATATTTTTTGTATATGGACAATTAATTTTGAATGTCCTAAAAAGAAAGCATGAACTATAATTTTGTGATGGATGGAGTATATACATCGTCTGAGATTTGAAATCTCAATTCCTTAGGTAACATATGCTTCATTTATAGCGTTAGCATATAGAATCATTAATTTTATTAAGATGAAAATGGTATAGCGCTTAGGCGCGCTATTGTTAATATTTCTATATTTAGTATTAAGATCAAATATCATTAAAATGAAATGGGTATGCTTTACAATACCGCTTAGGGCTATTGTTTGAAAAAAAAATTATATTTAAATGCTCTAAAAAAGACTTGGTCTTTCTATTTAGGCGCGCGCACAGACAAACAACCACACACAATAGAGAGAATTGAAGCAAACCTCGGGGCCAACTGGTGGAGGCACCATGAGGTGGTTATGGTTGTGGTTAACCAATTCTTGTTGAGGTTGTAGTCGTGATGAGGGTAATTGTTGTCGTGGTTGTTGTTGTTGCTGTAATTGTTGCTGTTGTTGCCTATGTTGTTTTTCTTCTCGTCTCTCTTGCTCCAATTGCTCCATCAATGGAACATTTGAAGGTGCAGCTGGTCGCATATGCTGATAGATACCGTTATCGGTGGATCCTCCAACACCACCACTACCATGCACCGTTGGATTAGCCTCACCATAAAACCTAGAAGGGCTAGGCAACGTCAAGCAATCCAACAAAGCTGGGATAGTCGTCAAAGAATCATAAGATTGATCGGAAGAACTAACACCCACTACACCGGTAGTAGGGTAGCCCAAGAACTCATCGTCTCCATCAAAATCATCCAAGAAATTCTCAAGAGATGGTAAAGAAATCGTCTCGACTTGCATGAACTGATTATTAGGGGAGTTACTGAAAACCCTTTGGAGTGGACTCATTCCTTTTGGCTTGGTGTTATTGTTGTTGTTAAACGGTCCCAAAGGAGAAGCTGTGCGCGTTGGAGAGCATCCAAACGCAGCTTGTCCATTATTCAAACAAGTATTCGGGTAATAATTGAAATTTGAGGATTGAGAATTAGATGAAGGGAGTGAGGTTCTAACAGGAGATGAGATCATGAAATCTGTCTCGAGTTGCTCCGTAAAGAACGACTCCCATAAGGAGTTCGTATCAGGCGATTGCATTTCCATGTCTCCATGATCTAAAGGTTCATATTTAAGTGAAGGAAAGCTAAGGCTAGAAGGTGTGAGATCAGAAGAAGAAGTAGATGGTGGTGGTGGTGGTGTTTTCTTGGAGTTATCAGATTCATTAGGTGAGGTAGGTTGTATTTTTAAGCATGAGGATTCAGTGATGAGGGTGTTCATGTCATTCTGTAAGGAAGTGCCCATAGTAGCATGTATCATTCTAGGTTAGTGTTATGTTAGTGTTAAGGAAACTTTAAAGCTGAGGCTATGCATGGCTCATGTGTTTTTATGGTGGAAATTGAGAAGGTAAAAGACGATGTTAGTTGGATGTTAGTAATTGGTTAAATGTAAGTTTGTCAAGATTAGCAAATTTTTATTTAACTTTTGTGCATAGGAAATGCCAACGACTTTAAGCTAACGGTTAAAATCTTTTGGATCTTGTGGGCCGGCTGGTTCATTGATTAGGCTTTTTTGTCCAATAAGAAAACTACATCAAGGGTTTGGCACACTCTCTACCTACCTATATGGTAATACTAGATGTATCTTCTGTATATACCTATATACTAATACAAGAATTTGCAAACTTACAATTAGAAATCTAAATTCTAGTTTTATAATGTAAAGACACTCTAATATATATAGAACACGTAGTCATATTTGAGGCAACGTTCATTACCATTTTGTTTGTGTCAAGAGATGCATTGATCCTGAAAAAAATCTAATATATATATAGAGAGAGAGAGTTAGGTTTTGGTGAGAACAAGATAATTCCGTGAGAACGGTGAGAACAAATCCAAACCACCTATTTTAAATCAATGGTCTAAAAGGGTGATAGCATTTTTATAATTATTGGAAAATCTGAAAAAAGGAGGTGACATTTTTATAAATATGGGTAAACGTCAAATTTCATTCACAATGAATCTTTTTTATTAATATTAGATTTTTTTGATTCACAAACATTTCTTATTGTAAGTCCTAGTTCTTGGATCGATAACGAGGTTATCTTATAGCATTAAGGTGCGGAATCCCTCAATAAGTGTTATATGATTCTATAACGATTAATCGCATTTATAATGTGATTATACTAGCTAGCCTTGTTTCGATTATCACAATAGCAAAACGATCAAAACCAAACTTTTAGTATACTTATAATATCTCTGGAGTGACTAAAATCCGTACGGGATCAATATGCAAAAGTTCTGAATTGAATTTTCTAAACCTAAATTCATTATATATTACATTTCAACTCGCAGCGCATGGGCTTGCGAGTTGACTCGACTCGCACTCCAGTCCAAGCCCACGAACAATCTGGGTTCGCAGTCACTCTTGCGAATTCACATCTCATCTCAAAAGTCTATTACTTGTGACTTGAGATCTTCTCTCACAATTTCCGACTTTACTTCTAAATCGATATTTGTTTAACACTTTAACAATATAATATACTCAAAAAATAATAATCAAAAACTAATATCTTTTATTTACAAATCTAAACCAATATACAAACTTGATTATAATTACACTAGTCCTATTACAAGCTAGATCTGTTGTCACAAAACATGTCTGAAAAGACTCCTTGACAATAGCTCTAGAGTCCTTATCATCAAGTCGTCTTCAGTCTTCACTTGTAAATTCTGCTTCCCGCGTGTATCTTAGATTTTCTACAAGTCTTTATCATCAGCTGATAATCACGCGCAAAATCTTCCCAACCTTCAGTAGCAGTGATTATGTTCTTGTTTAACATTAACATATCACTCTTTGAAAGATTCATTAAGTGTCGATGATCATAGATACGCATAATTTCACTTTCACCACCTTCAACCTCATCATCAGCTTCAACACATAACAGCTTCTCCATTCATAGCTTCCACATGCTATCTCTTCATATATTCCAGAATATCTTGTGGCATAAGCTTGAATGGAATCTGTTGTACGCACTTACCAGCTGGACAAACTTTCATCCTCAATTTTCTCCCGGTTCTCTGACTTCTTTCCTTAAGCTTGATTGTCTTTCCGACTCTTGGCTTAATTTTCTCAAATTTCATCAACCAACCCTCAGTCTTGATTATCCTTTTATCAAGGATCATTACTGGGGTTCTTCATCTCCAATCTAGCCAAGCCTCGAATCTCAAATCTAGGTAAGGAACCAAAAAACTGCAAGCTTCTTCTCAAAATATTGTACTCCAACATATCTCTTAATCATGAAGAGCTTCAAGTCAGAATCAAAATACCATCCAATTATTCCTCTCTTCGGTACACTCTTTCCCGTAACATCAACTTCCTTAATTCCTGTCTTTTCCTTTTTCTTCTATTTCCAGAGGTCTAAACATTGGATTGTCTTTGTGCTTGTCAGGAGTATCATCTTCAGAATTAGTTGATTCACTTAGATCTTCATCTAAATCCACAACTCTTTCTCCATGTTCATCCTGAATAATAACTTCCATTCGAGAAGGACTAACGATTTGTTCATCGATTTTCACTCAGGTGGTACAAACTCACCTTCTTCAAGATCAAAGTGGATCTCTTCATCTATCTCATCAAGCATATCGCTTTCAGAGTCACTAAGATCTAGTATTTCCAAACCTACACAAATCAAATATAAATCCTTTCATTGATTTTCCTAAATCAATGTAAGAATTTCTTTATTATTTCAATTATGTATAAAAAAGATTAAACACATAGAGATTTTACAAATCAAAACTTTCATTGAATATTAATAATATTATTACAATCAATCGAAGTTTACAAAAATCTAATCTCAAAGATCACCAAGTACTTTTCTCACCAGTATCAGTAGCACTAACACTACTTCCACCAGCAACACCAGCACCAGAACCCCTGAATAATAGTATGCTTGCCAATCATTGATGGACCAGCCAACTCACTATCCTTTGGTGCAGTGGGATCATCGTTTGTGTCCTCACGTCTCTTCTTCATCAGCTCATCTTCTCTGCAGGACTCATCTTATAAAATCTCCCCCTGAGATGGCTTATCCTACCGCGGTTGAGTAACAAGATGATCGAGTCTGTCTACCTGTCTCTGATTGGCCGCATTATCATCTATCAAGTTGTTATTGGACTTGAGTAGAGTCGAATAAGCCCCTTTCTGAGCTGTCAACGACTGAGACATAGAAAGCAGTTGTAAAGACAACGTGGATGCAATAGCCTCTAACTCCCTAACCCTGTTCTCCAAAGATGTAATCCAATCATCATCAGTCACTGGAGTAGAGTGTGAAGTGTATGTGGTAGACGGTAGAGACGATATAGCAGGTTGGGGCACTTTCTTAGCTATCTCTGTAGCTACCCCTTTCAAAAGCCTAGTTGCAACTCTGCTTGCCTTTGTCATCGGATGAGCTTCCGGATGAACAATAGCCACAATTGTCTACTCCTATTCAATTTAGAAAAATAAAATTAATAATTGTTACAGAAAAACTCTGTCTCAATCTCTAATATATCGAATAACACAAGCATTTACTAAACTTATATCCCATACAGATACCGGGTTAGTTACAGCTTGTGAAACCGCCTCGACCTATGGTCTATCTTGAGCAATTGTCACAGAAACATCAGTCTCAATTTCTAACTCCTAATAAACAACAAGTTAAAAGTTGTCTAAACATATAAAACTAACCTGGTCGGTAAACCGGACCAATCGTCAGTTGTACGCTCTAGCATGCTTACATCGTTGAGTATGGAGCGGCTCATCGACTTCCTCAAGTTCCTCTTCAAGAACATTAAAGTCAAGATCCTTATCGTCATCTTTGCGTTTCCCCTTCAACGCTGGATCCATGATCATCATGGAACCTTGTCGAATCATTCCATTAGGAATACCCGATATAGAACCAGATGGATGATCCATATCATCCTCAGAATCCGAACCAAAAGTAGTCTCTCCGTCATGTCCAGACTAATCAAAACCACCAGATGTCCCAACATATGATATCTTTCCCGTAGCACGCTCACCCTCAGGTCTTGCGACCTCTGGCCCAAGAGCCTCAGGTTCCAATTCATAAGTATATCAAAACTTTATGATTAATAAATAATATCTATCATCTAAGTTTCAATATAAATATTAAACTAAAAAAATACATGTGCAGGTGCATGCTCAAGATATTGATCGATCTCTTGTAAGATCGGATCAATTTCATCATCGTTTTGACCTAACACCTTGTCACTTGCTGTGCAGCAACATCGGGATTCACCTGCTACCCAGGCTGATCTACCTGTATCAAAACGTCTTCAAGCAGCTCTTGTGGCTCAGGATGGTGAACCAAAACTGCAGCAGGCTCAGGTACTGCTCCAGCAACAACAACGTCCAACTAACCATTATTCGGTGGCACGACATAGTGAGGATTGATAAAAAAAACCCAAATAACTCGGTCGCTTATGGCTGCATCTCAAAACTTCACTAGGTATGTTGAAACATAGTATTGTAACCTCGGAGTGCGATCGTTTCGACATGCAGATCTGGATCAAAAGCCGACAAATCTGGTATGCTACGACGAATCATCAGCATATAGAATCTCAAAATCTCAGATAGATTAAAATTGTGATATAACGGCCCCCAATATCTGTCTAATGAACTCTACAAAAATACAGTCGAAAAAACTGTATAGTTTGTTGTAAACCAGTGAAAGTACAGCTGAAAGAAGAGAAGGGATCAGCTCATCATAACCACCCTTCTTGAGACCAAAAATTGTGACGATAACGTGCTACAAAAATCTCCATTCTCCGTATAGCAAGGCCTACGTCCTCTCATGGGTCCTACATAGCCCATACGTGCAAGTGCTTACTCAATGATATCCGAAGGAAACACTGTTGGGCCTACTTCCTATTCGTCCGTACCCAAACGTAAGATATCACGTAGATCAGTATAGGAGAAAATGACATGTCAATTGTTGATCCTCGTCCGTATGATCGGAGGATTGACGACTGTATCGTACAGGATATTTTCCCAGAACTGAGACAATATCACCTGTGAGAGTGGAGGTGACTCCGTGATGGCATATCGAATCCTCGATCGTGCCAAGAATGTAAGAATATGAGCCACACAAGGAGCACCACGTGCAGTGACACATAAGTCAGCAAGCACGTTATGAAAAGATGCAAACGTCCTATCCGCCATATTTGTAATAAAGAATTACACAAATGACAATCAGTTAGTTTAACTTATTGTACAATTATCTAATTTAAACATTAATGTATTGTGAATAAAAATGTTCACCAAATATCGAAGTTTCGTATTTATTAAACTTATATAATCGACAAATCTTAATTGAACAGTTAAGTATCAATAACTTAACTAATAAATATAATCATTAATTATATATATTTAGTCGATAAGTCTAACGATATTTAACTTGTCACATTATAGTCTCACGTCTAATACAATTATTTAACTTGTTACACATTTATGTCTCTAGTAATATATAACTTATTATAATCAGTAAAAATGTTTAAGTCGTCGACTGGAAATTAATCTCAAGTCGCAGAACAAGTCAACTCGCAACTCACTTCGCAAAGCAAGTCAACTCGCTAACCAAGTCAACCCGTCGCTCGACTCGCAAGTCAATCCGCAGACCAACTCATTCCGCAAGTCAACGAGTCAACCAATATTGAGTTTCAACTCGCATTGTCAACGAGTTAACCAATCTCAAATTTCAACTTGCAAGACAGGATCTGCGAACTGAGTTTTTGAACTCAACTCGCAGGATGAACTGTCATCAAGAGGTGAAACTAAAAACGATGAATGTGCAAGTTGTAAAGCGATTGATTGATATATTTCAGTTCTAGTTGTTTCATTTAACATAACCCTAAGGATTCTTGTTAAAACAATCACGATATCTGAGTTATTCATTACTTAATTACACCGAAACCCTAACATACTAAATATTTCGATTTCGAGTTATATACATAGTGAAATCCGTTAAAATATACCTCAAAATGTTCGCAAAGTAAAAGTGTATAAAGTCTACGGAATCAATACTTCGTTCCTCGTACAAGGAATAATGAAATCGCTGCTTCGTCTCGTGTCGCAATAACTCGTCTCGCAAAGGTGTTTGGGTTCGCAGAGTCAAAATGGAAGTGTGAAATATGACTCGCAATTCCTGTTCCTTTTATATCCTATGCTCAATTCGCACCGTTTGACCAATCAACTCGCAAGTTTTGACCAAACTTAGTATAAATTGAATCCCATTTAATTCATACAAGTCGAAAATAAAATTATTTTTCACTTGTTTTATAATATTTGTTCAACACGGATGAGTAATATTATAGTATAATTTAATTCCAAAGGGTAAAAACTTATAAAATAAAAACTTTATATAAACACAAAGCTTCTTACATTAATAATAAACAAGACAAAAATAAACGAACAGGGGTATCTAATACCATTTTATTAATCACTTAAAGGAAACTTAAATACAATACAGACTAAGAATTTATCTTCTAAGGATCATATTAGCAAGAATAAGTTATAGAATTTAAAATTATTAAAAGTCGAAAATGATTGTTAGTATACATACCTCATGAAATTCAAACAAGACACAAGGAAAATTACAACTTATGTTACCATTTATCAATTTATGAAATTATATCTTAGGTACCTTTATCCACATGGTATAATTTTAAAAGGTTATTCACATGCGTGAACTTTTATTAGATAGTTCAAGATGATTACCGGTATTACCATCCACAAAAACAATTTATACTTGAATTTCTAAGCAAAACTTTTAGTGATAGAATGTTTATTTCTTTGTAGTCCTCATAACATGACATACTCCTGTAAACATATTTTCAATATTTTAAAGAACATATTAGAAATTCATTTTTAAAAATCAAGTCAGCGGTGACAGGTATGTACTCACGTACAACAAAGCGACATAACTTGATTAAGGTTTAAGCAAAACCAGACTTGGTCAAACCATTTTGGCGACCTCGTTAGGTATCTATAAATGTAAGACTTTTTCAAGTACATTGATGCATGTGAAAGAGTCTAGTTTTATTTATTTATAAAGTACAAGATATACCAATCACTACTATCACACAACCAGGCAAGAATACCAGATCGGAATAGTATAACAATGGTAAGTCTAGTTCGAACATAGGAATGATATTATTCAAATAAATTGGATATTATTAACAAAACTAATAAAGCTGCAACATAGGGGGTACGTTTTAGTTCCGTACGCACGTTCAATATGAACTAAATAACTAAACCAAATAACATAAAACAAGGTAAAAGGAACAGATAAACAATCGGAGATAGACATGTAATTGCTTAGGTTCTTCCGCTCTGATTCATATTATCCGGTTCATGTATTTTGATTGTCTGATTGTGATTTCTTTTATATTAAATTAGTTACTAATCAAAGAGTCCAAGTTAAATGTCAATTAGTCTTCGGTTCTGGTTAACTAATATCTACAACCTAGGGTCCCACATTAAACATCGATCCGACGTCGCAAGAATGTTGCTCTATTGCGTGCTTTTCCCTAGATTGTGCATTAAGTATTCACGACTTGTTACGACTAATCCTCGCGGTATGACTCAACAATACCTTCTAATAATCTCTTATTAACTCATTCATTTTAGATTAGCTAATTACTATGCTCTTAACCTATCAAACTCAATATATTTAGCAATGATCATAAATCTAAGTTCATAATCATCAATAATCAATAGTGTCAAAGGAACTCAATCTCAACAACACTATTGACCACGTTAAGTAGCAATTAATAATCACCAATAAACAAGGTTCTACGGATTACGTAACAATTTTAATCAGACAATTTATTCTAAACACAATTATAACCTTCAAACAATCATAATCCAAGGTTATTAAACTAAACAATATACATAAAGTCTAATTCATAATTCAATTGTACAAAATCAGATTCATAATCTCAAAACAAAACATATAGACATGTTTAAATTGAAATCAGAAGATGATACGCAAACCGAATCATTAACCACGCGAAGTAGGATCAATTGAAATCAATCCTAACCTTCTTGTGCCTCCAAATTGCCATTGAAATGCCTCTGTAACCTCTTTTAGTCGGCTGGTTTGAAGTGGTGGAAGTTGGGGTTCAAATGAGAAAAAATGAGAATTTAACCTAATTCTGCCAAATTGATCCATCCGCCGGATGGATGTAAAATGTCTACAGGCTCAGCCCGTGTATCTGTCAGCCCAATTAATCAATCCATCCACCAGATAGAATTTCCATCCGCCGGATGGATGAGTTTTCCTCAAAAATTCATTTTTCTTCTGTTATTCCAACTCTCTTTTTCCTAGCTTCAAAGCTTTAGCTTCTTTTCTTCAATATTAGCTCGTTTTCTAATTCTTTTCTATCCAAGCTCAAATTAAACTCCTAAATGCAAATATGAACGAAATAAGTATCTTATTCACATAAAATGCATAAGAATTCTATCAAACAAAGGGGTAATTAGTACTATAATCTAGTACATTTTGGCGTTTATCAAACATCCCACCACTTGAATCCTACTTTTCCTCAAGTAGACTATCAATTTAAAACTTCAAAACGTCAAAATTTCCAAAATATTAGGCAAACAAGGGCGCATTGGGACTTACATACAAGCTAGCATTTTGCAAACCAAATTTTTAGCTTAAAATTAATTCAACTTTAAAATTTAGCTATCAAGAAACTCTTCTAGGAAACCCAATTTTCTCATGCATTATTATTATGCATAACAGATAGCTCACAAGGATTACCGATATTGTTGTCCACCTAAACAATCTGTACTTAGGTAATTGAGCTTGACTTATAATTGTTCTAGCAGCTTTACCCTTGATTCACAATAGCAAAATACCTTCATACATATAACGTGCTAATCTTACACATATTATGGATGTCCAATTAAAACAATCATTTTTCAAGTCAAGACATTGTTGACAGGTCTGTGCCGCAACACAATAGAGCGACATAACTTGACCTTGGTTTAGCATAATAACTTTTTAGTCAAACCATTGGTGGCAGGTCTGTATCTTAGTACAACAAAGCGACATAATTTGACTACATTTTTTAAAATCAGGAGTTCTTTTAAACTCTTTTTGCTCTTTTTCATTAAATATACTGGCGGAGACCAGGTCTGTACTTACGTACAACAGAGGAAACAACACCCAGTATTTTCCCAAATGATATTAATTGGATTCCAAAATTATGGCATATCGCACACTATCATATATAAGAATTAAGACTATAGTCATAAATTGCTAAAGTTCCTCTCGGAATATCATATACTTCTTACATTAATTTTTTTTAATAGCTCAATAACTTATACATATATTGCCTATCAATACATCACATGATGAACTATCTAATGTTTTCAAGTTCATTACATCTTTTGAATTCCCCAGATATGTTACAAGATTTGCTAAACTTAAAAAGAATACATTTTAAAAGAAAATTTTGGGTTGAAAAATGACCAACATAGAATGCCCTCCAGCCTGAAATTTACCAATATTTACTAATTCATAACTTAGGACAAACAAACTTCTTTTCCCCATCCCCCACTTAAAATAAAGCAATGTCCTCCTTGGAAAACAAGGAATCGTAAAATAGGGAATAGTAAAGAAGTGAACAGAAAACTCCCCTTATCTTGAAGAAAAATGCTTTCTTGATTTGATTCTGAAAAATATACAATAGCACACTTCCGTAGGCATCACGATTGCATTTAGCGTATGCAATAAGCCTTTAAACCCCTCGGTATCCAGAGTGGACGAGTTATAGTCTCGTGAGAGTTTCCAGGGAACACACCCATAAAGTTCAAAATTGCAAACAAAAATCAAGAAAACAAAAAGTAGAACAAGAAAACAAAATATAAAATAACTAATAAAAAAAATAAAACTAACAAATTAACAAACAATAACCTACGTAAAATAAGGTACATGAAATAAACAATAATAATTAGTACATAAAATATATGACAAACAGAGCAGAAACAAAAATTTGTCGCAAAAACGTCCTTCTAACCGCCGCTTAGTGCACTCAACTGTCGGTCGAACGTTCGTGCAAACCAAATTCAAAAACTTCACTCCATTAAAAATTAAACTATATAACATGCGGATACATATAATTAACAAATATACAATTATTTACAACCAATTACATCATTAATCATCACAACTTTTAGAAAAGACAAAAATATTTGTTTAGCAAATCGAGCCCATAAAATTGTGCGTGATTAACGAAAAAACCTTTTTTATATATATTCCAACTTAATCGAATAAGCAACCGTTCTCCGGTAGAACAATAGTCCAACCAGTTAAGTGTTCCCCGGCAGCGGTGCCAAAAACTTGATGCATGTGAAAGCGTCTAGTTTTATTATTTATAAAGTACAAGATATACCAATCACTACTATCACACAACCAGGCAAGAATACCGGATCGGAATAGTATAGCTATGGTAAATCCAGGTCGAACACATGAACACAGGAACAATGTTATTCAATTAAATTGGAATTATTAACTAAACAAATAAAGCAGTAACATTGGGGGTACGTTTTAGTTCCGTACGAACATTCAATATGAACTAAATAACTAAACCAAATAACATAAAACAAGGTAAAAGGAACAGATAAACAATCGGAGATAGACATGTAATTGCTTAGGTTCTTCCGCTCAGATTCATGTTATCCGGTTCATGTCTTTTGATTATCTGATTATTATTTCTTTTATATTAAATTATTTACTAATCAAAGAGTCCAAGTTAAATGTCAATTAGTCTCCAGTTTTGGTTAACTAATATCTACAACCTAGGGTCCCACATTAAACATCGATCCGACGTCGCAAGAATGTTGCTCTATTGCGTGCTTTTCCCTAGATTATGCATTAAGTATTCACGACTTGTTACGACTAATCCTCGCGATATGACTCAACAATACCTTCTAATAATCTCTTATTAACTCATTCATTTTAGATTAGTTAATTACTATGCTCTTAACCTATCAAGCTCAATATATTTAGCAATGATCATAAACCTAAGTTCATAATCATCAATAATCAATAGTGTCAAAGGAACTCAATCTCAATAACACTATTGACCACGTTAAGTAGCAATTAATAATCACCAATAAACAAGGTTCTACGGATTACGTAACAATATTCAATCAGACAATTTAATCAAAACACAATTATAACCTTCAAACAATCATAATCCAAGGTTCTTAAACTAAACAATATACATAAAGTCTAATTCATAATTCAATTGTACAAAATCAGATTCATAATCTCAAAACAAAACAGATAGACATGTTTAAATTGAAATTGGAAGATGATACGCAAACCGAATCGTAAACCACGCGAAGTAGGATCAATTGGAATCAATCCTAACCTTCTTGTGCCTCCAAATTGCCATTGAAATGCCTCTGGAACCTCTTTTAGTCGGCTGGTTTGAAGTGGTGGAAATTGGGGTTCAAATGAGAAAAAATGAGAATTTAACCTAATGTTGTCGAATTGATCTATCCGCTGGATGGATGTAAAATGTCCACAGGCTCGGCCCGCGTATCTGTCAGCCCAATTAATCAATCCATCATCCGGATGGAATTTCCATCCGCCGGATGGATGAGTTTTCCCCAAAAATTCATTTTTCTTCCATTATTCCAACTCTCTTTTTGCTAGCTTCAAAGCTTTAGCTTCTTTTCTTCAATATTAGCTCGTTTTCGGATTCTTTTCGATTTAAGCTCCAATTAAACTCCTAAATGCAAATATTAAAGAAATAAGTATCTTATTTACATAAAATGCATAAGAGTTCTATCAAACAAATGGGTAATTAGTACTATAATCTAGTACATTTTGGCGTTTATCATACATTGACTTGCATTTGCTTAATTTTTAGCATATACTGATTGAGACCAGGTTTGTACTTTCGTACAGCAGAGGAAACAATCAGTATAAACCCCCAAATGAATTCAGATAAAGACTCAAAATATAGAAGTACGTCACATTATATAAAGACTTAAAATCGTACATCATAGAATGTACCACGAAATAAAAAACATAAATTTATTGAACTTCTTAAATGTATTAGAAATTCTTATATATATTGCCTACCAGTATATCATATAATGAAGCTACCTTAACTTAAAAATGACAAATTATAACCTGTGGAAAGAGGTATATAATATAAACAAATACCTGATAAAAATTTGTAAAATCCACGTAGCTTATATGAACCTACTAACACATCACACTTAGGACTTAAGTTTATTATTAATAAACTTATTCTTCTAATGTACTATCATTTCGCAAGTTTTGCAGATAGAACTTAGACAGTTTCTAATGAATATTACTTTTGTATCTGTTTAATGGAGGCGATTCCCCTCAGGTAACAAGCAAATGAATGTCATTCGTAAACACATTTTTTTTAAATAAACCTAACTATTACATAAGTACCCTTGGAAGACTAATCACTCCGTCTCATTCCGTTCAGTTGAACCAACATCTCAAATTGAGACATGTTGAATGCCTTGGTATATAGGTCTGCTAAGTTATCCACAGATGGAAACTTAACTAACCGTAGCAGTTTCTTCTCAGCATAGTCTCGAATGAAATGATGTCGAATATCAATGTGCTTAGTTTTACTGTGCTTTACCAGATTATTGGTTATAGAGATCGTCGATTCATTATCGATCATCATAGGAGTGTCGGTAATATTCAACCCGTAATCTCTTAGTTGTTTCTGAATTCATAACACTTGAGAATAACAGTTGGCAGCTGCAACTTAGCTTCGCATGTGGAAATGGCTACTGAGCTTTCTTTCTTGCACTGCCAAGATACAAGTCTTCCTCCTAAGAATTGACATCTTCCGGTAGTAGACTTTCTATTTTGGATGCATCCACAATAATCCGAATCAGTATAAGCAACAAACTCTAAGTCTCCTACAATCGAATACCAAAGTCCCAGCTTCGGCTTCCTTTTGAGGTAACGAAAGATTCGTTTTACATCTTGCATATGTGACTCTTTCGGATTAGCCTGATATCTTACGCAAATACAAAAAACAAATCTAATGTCAGACCTAGATGTAGTCAAATACATTAGTGATTCAATCATGGCCCTATATATAGTAGGATCCATGTCCCGATCACTCGATGTATCGGGACCAAGTCCATGCTTTTCTGGAATAGGAGTTTTGTAGATACGAGATTCATCCATCTTGAAACAATCTAATAACTCATGTGTATACTTAGATTGATGAATAGAGAATCCGCATTTCTTTTAATCAACTTGTAACCCTAAGAAAAAGTTCAACTCTCCCATAGCAAACATCTCAAACTTGCTCTTCATAAATTGTTCAATCTCTATACACATCTTTTTGTCAGATGACCCAAAGATAATGTCATCAACATATACTTGAACAAGTAGAAAGTCTTTCTTTTTCCTTTTTACAAAAAGTGTATTGTCAATTGCTCCTCTTGTAAATCCATTCTCAAGTAGATGTGTTGATAGTGTCTCATACCACATCCTTGGTGCTTGATGTAATTCATATAGAGCCTTATCTAAACGATATACTCTATCCGGATAATCAGGATCAATAAACCCTGGTGGTTGAGTAACATACACCACTTCTTTGAATTTGCCATACAAAAACGCACTCTTAACGTCCAACTGATAAACCTTTATACCTTTGAATGTTGCAAATGCAAAAAATATCCTAATTGCTTCAACCCTAGTTACTGGTGCAAACACTTCATTGTAATCGATTCCTTCTTGATGATTAAACCATTGAACAACTAAACGGGCTTTATTGCGAGTCACGATTCCCCGATCATCTCTCTTGCACTTATATACCCATCTAGTTCCAATTGGATATACACCAACGGGTAAATCAACTAATTCCCAAACATGTAGCTTAGTAAACTGCGTTAACTCCTCTTGCATTGCTTCTACCCACTAATTGTCGTTCAAAGCCATTTGAACATTTTTAGGCTCGACTTGTGAGATAAAGCATGATTAAAGACATTGATTTGTAATCCCAGTCTCTTTCATTGCGACATACAAGCTAGAGTACTCAGATGTACTAGCTTTAGCTTGACTCCTAGTTACCATGGGAACATCTAGACTACCAATGATGTTTTCGACCGGATGATTCTTACTCATTCGAGTTTCCGTAATCGGTTCAACATGTATGTCATCTTCCATATTAGTTCCGATTTCCTCCAAGGGTGGTATATCCTCATCAGTACTGTCGCAGTTATCAGTAGATATTCTTAACTGCCTTAATGGAGTAAGAATATCATCCACTATCCTTTGCGTAGCAATAGATATCTCATCTTCCTCTTGAGGTATTTTCCACTGAAGGTTGCTTTGAGGCACTACTAGTTGCTCCCGAAGACTCGGTAGTTCTGATTTTTGAAATTGGAACATTCGATGTTTGAGAGGGGCCAGTATCCTCATCTCCATACAATAAATGTTTATCAATTCCCGAATCAACTACATAGTCACTAAGAGGGACATTGAATGATTTGAATAGATCAGCATAATCAAACTGCCAATCTAGTCCTTTATGAGTGTCAGGTGTGTATTTTGTGACCTCAATGTTATAAACAGTTTCCACACGACCTGTGACTTTATTGAAGACACGTTTGTTTGGTGAATTAGGAACATAACCTAGGAAGTATCCTTCGTCAGCATTCTCTCCAAATTTAGGTTGATCACTAGTCTTCAGTAAAGTACATGACACTCTAAAGGGTTCCAATCCCTTCAAGTTGGGTTTCTTATTGTTCAAAAGTTGATAACACGTCTCGTTATGTCTTTTAACTGTAAGAACCCTATTTAGAACATGACATAATGTACTCACTGCTTTTGCCCAAAAAATGACCGGAATCTTTGAGTCTGCAAGCATTGTTTATGCTGCTTCAATCAACGTTCTATTGTTTCTTTCAGCAACACCATTTTGTTGAGGTTCATAAGGTGCACTGAATTGATGTTGAATTCCTTTACTTAAGCAATAGACATTGAACGTTGAATTCTTGAACTCTGTTCTGTTGTCACTACGAATTCTCTTAACTCATGTTCTATAGACATTCTCTATTAAATCTAAGAACTCCATGAGTATACTACAAGTTTCATCCTTAGATCCCAAAAAGAATACCCAAGAGACTCTAGAGTAATCATCTGTGACAACTAAATGGTACCATTTGCCGCCTAGACTTCTTTTACTTATTGGGCTAAAATGACCCATATGCAGAAATTCAAATGGCGAGGAGATTGAGTTTCAGTCTTAGATTTGTGTGGCTTATTGCACTGTTTTCCTTTCAAGCAAGGAACACACTTGTCTTCAGACTTGAAACGCTTTTGTGGTATACCCAGAACTAAACTATTTTTGGTTATATAATTCATTTTTCTAAAGTTTAAATATGTCATCCTCCTATGCCATAGCAAAGAATCTGCTTCAGAAGCTTTGGATAATAGGCATGTCGACTCCATTGAAGAATTAGTAACACCAATGTTTATGGCATAAATGTCCTTCTTTCTTGGAGCCCTCATCAATATCCATTTCTTAGGAATCACAAAACCCAGCTTTATGACTAAGGCCTCTGCATCATTGAAATGTACTGGATGACCTTTATCACAGATTTAGAAAACACTCATTAGGTTGTGAACTATTTATTCAACGTAGTTCACATCCTCAAGAGTCAAAGTTCCATTTGAAACTTTTCCTTTCCCAGTAATTACTCCTCCTTTATCTCCAGCGAATTTGACTAGTTGTTTCAAACCACCTTTAAAGTACTTCAATAGACTTCTTTCTCCTGTCATATGTCTCGAGCATCCACTGTCTACATACCACCAGCTATCCTTGATTATAGTCTGCTCCTGCACATGACACAAGTACACAATCAGTTTTCAAGAGGGACCCAAGCCATTACGGTCTTGGTTTGTACCTTATCATCAACAAACTTGACTTCTTTAAAATAACCATACTTCCCATCATGAGCTTTAGTTACTTATTTAAAATAACGGTCTTGGTTTGTGGATGATGATTAGTCTTAAGATGATAATTCAATGAGAACCTCCTAGACATAGAACTGTGGGTTCTATTTCCTAAACTAGAATTAAACCCATGTGTACGTAAAGTAGAACCATTCTCATAATGACTATGGTTTCTACTTGGAATCCTAAACCTCGACGATGTCATATCTCTAGGCTTACTAACAGAATTATCAAGCCGTTTAGGTTTAGGTAGGGAGCCACTATGTGAACTATCTCTTTTAAGAATATTTACAGGTTTACTACCTGATCCCGGGTTGGTACCTAACCTGTCTACATTCGAACTAGAAACGTTCGGTGTCTTATCGTTAATCACCAGCTTATGTGATGCTTCCAACTTCTTGTTAGGAGAACAAGAAGCCACATGCCCTTTTTGGTGGCACTTAAAGCAAGACATATGCTTCCTTGACTTAACATCTTTTGCCTTCTTTTCAATCTGAATCTTAGACACTAAAGGTGAGTGATCATCTTCCTTAATAATCTCATCATGTATTTTAGTATCACTCAACATTCCACCCGAGATAAATTGTACATTGGTGGAAGATGAAGTCTTACCAATATCAAATGATGGATCTTTAATAAAAACTTTTGTATCTCAGAAACTTCAAACTCTTTAGTTACCTTTTCTTTAGAGTTAGCATTCACATCAGTCATCTCTAAGTCAATGTAAGTGGTAATGTAATTTGAATTAAAAAGAGGGGGTACATCACTGTAACCTAGATCAATCACATCATTTACACTACGTTGAGAGCTAAGTATACTATCCAAAGATAAGGAAGATGTCCTATAACTTTCAAACTTACGGTTAAGCTCTACTAATTTCAGTTTAGACTCAGCTAACTCCTTGTCCTTACTAGCAATACTTTCATTTAATTGTCTAATGTTTAGATAAAGACCATGAATTTTAACACTTTGTTCATTCATGGTGTCCCTAAGAGTAGTCCTATCAGCAGCACCAGACTTAATCTTTTCTTTTAATGCTAGTTTAACTTCATTAAGTCTATGAACGTCACCTTTTAAGGAGTCTAGTTCAGATGAAATATTCTTATTAGAATCTGCAAAAATACTAACCTCAGACTATAAGTCATTAACTATATAACAGACATCAGCAAGAGTAAGAATATCAAGACTTACCCTTTTCTTGTCTGTTTGAACATCAGCCATATGTGCTATAAAATCATCTGGACTCATATCTTCAGTTGAGTGCATGTATAGCACATCCTTATCACTTGTTTTCACTTGATCCTAAGGCACCATTACCTCAAATTCCTCAGCAGTTGGCATGTAGGAAGTGGACTCAGCAGTCTTCTCTTAATCATCTATCTCAGCAATAAGAGCTTGTTCAGGATGAGCAGACCAATCATAAGAACCATCAAGCTGTTGAACCACTAAGGCTTTGGAAGCTAAAGAAATTCCCGAGCCTTGTCTTCCAGTATCAACCTTTGATCGTTGACATTAGACTTGTCAAACCCTAGTCGATTTCCTACCACTTTCCTTCCAGTTTTTTTCAAGAAATTCTTAACTCTCCTTGACACCATTGCAAGTTGCCACTGGAGATCCACTTCTTCTAGATCGTCAGGGTCAATCTGATCATAATCTTCATCAAACACAGCTGGATCATTGATTTTACCCTGGATGAAGTTCTCATAGGAAGCTACAAAGGAAGCAAGCACAAACAATTGCTGCTCGGCGAATTTCACACTCATAGGCATCTTATGACGCTCTTGAGTGGATTTCCCGGCTGATGTATCTTTGCTTTTAGTTTCGGACCCAGCTGAAGCTACGAAACAAAGATCTTCAGTTATAAGTTCAGCATTGCCTTCCACATCACCAATCAGTTAATGCAGTAATGGAGCTTGTTGAAGCACTAGAGGTACTTGTCTTACCGTAGTATAACCTAGGATCCTGAACCTAATCAGAATCTACAGCCCTCGTTTGCTTCGTAAAAGCATAACCACGTAGTTTTTCTATTGCTTGTTCAAGAGTCATTTTGGCAAAACATTCCTCATTGTCCTTGATTAATACACCATGCAACTCCCATTTTGAGGGCAATCCTTCAAGGAACTTATTAATTTTTTCTCTCACTTTGCAAATGGTAGTATATGGTGATATAGTCACTTAGATCTTCACCTTTGAAAGCTATAAAGACAGCAAATTCCTTAACAGATCCTTTTTGCCATCCTTAACTTGATCACTTCCTTCACATCTTTTCTCAAGAACTACCCAGAGCTCTCTAGCAGTATGAAAAGACTTGAATAATGTCACACCCCCAATTTCATGCTTTGCGGAAGCGATTGTTTTTGGGTGTGACTAATCAATTATCAAGCACAAAGATTAAGCAAACGACTCTACATGAGACGTTTTAGAAAATATATTACATTACAAAAGTAGTACGAAGTTTTAAGTCATAAGTGTACATCATTAGCGAGTTCGCAAAATGTTTCAAGAAGATTTTAAATACATAATCAAAGTACAAAAGATAATGCGAGTAAAATCTTCATAAGTGTGTATGCATGCGACTCATACTAGCTTAGCATAATAGTAGATCCTGTTGGGCCATCCTACTGTGGTTGCGTACCTGAGAATGCATTACTAAAACGCGTCAACCAAAAGGTTGGTGAATCTCACAGGTTTGTAGTATATAGTAATAGAAAATCCAGTATAGTTCAATAAGTAGAAACAATTACACCACGGTAATTAAGTAAGTAATATCAATTATACAACGGTAATTTGGTAAGTAAGTATCAATTACACAACGGTAATTCGGTAAGTAAGTATCAATTACGCCAAGGTGATTAGGTAAGTAAGGTCGGTGTATCTTGCCATGAGCCATCATAGTCGAAGCTTAACCGTAATTTTGCCCCTCGTGAATGCAACCCAAAATCACTCATATGAAACGAGTAGAAAACACCTGTTTATACGAGTACGGTTCGTGGTGGCGTTACCACCCCAGGTGGGGATTGTCAGTCCCATATGGATCATATACTAAAACTCGCGTTTATCCCATAATTAACTACTATGATTTCAGAGGCCTTCATTAGATTAGATGGAAACTCATGCAATTTGATATACCGGTAAGTAGTAATTCAATATCGTAGTAGAACAACAAGTTTGTAAGTTTGTACAGTAGTAAAGTAGTTCATCGGTAAAATAGTAAGTTCATGGAGTAGTAACTCCGTAAAGTAATAAACCCCAAGGGTCGCCAAGTCGTAATCAGTAAGTTTGTAATCCAGTAAGTACAAGTAAGTAATCAATACATTTATACATGTATTCAAGTAAAACAAGTAATGCATCTCCCCCAAAACAGTAAAACGGTAAAAAGGGGCTGCGAGACTCACCTGAAGAGCAAGCAATTCTAAAGTACGTGAGTTGTTCCAATGGTAATCTCCTAATGTCCTAAACATGTGAGATTATAACGAGTAAGTGGATGTTTAACTAAACCATCTGTATAAGTGTTTGTGTTTGAGTTTGTGAAAAGGTATACGGCTCGTTGGTGACGGTTTGTAATAATAATTCTAAACTATTATTGTTATACATGATTTGTTGTACTTATAAACGTAGATATGTTTCGTGTGTAAGTCGTATCGTATAAGTTTAGTTGTTACTCAAGTTCGTCCCAACGTTACATTTTATTTCATGAGTTACATAGTTGTTACTCAAGTTCGTCCCATCCGTTACATTTTATTTCATGAGTTACGAAATTTGGTACGGGCCCGAAAACTGAAATATGCCATTTTAGACCCCTAGACGACCCCGAAAGGCCTAAAACCGCATAGGCTATGGTACATAGCCTTGATCATTGGGCCGTTTTCGAGTGACCGTGTGACTTATAGCCCAAACCGTTATAGTAAATTTTTCATCGAGAAGCTACCCTGAAAACACTTCGGCATTTTTACAAAAACTGTTCTGTTCGAGTATCCCAGCCGTTCGGCTGTGAATGTCCAGCCGTTCGGCTATGGAGGACCTAGCCGTTCGGCTGATGACTTCCAGCCATTCGGCTCAGGTACCAGTTGCAGGTCTGTTCGTGCAGTTCATCCCCAACCCGGTTTTAAATCCGTTTTCACATACAATCAACTTAATATAATGATAATACATAGCTATATACATATTGTAAACACAAAATTTAAAGGAAAACGGAAAGGTTTCTTACGATTTTGAAAACGAAACGTATGGCGATGATGAGGATCACGATGATGATGATGATGATGATCAAGGAGCTAGATGATGATGATGATGTTTATGTTGCTGTTGTTGTTGTTGATTGATGAGGATGATGATGAGCCGAAAGAGAAAGAAATCGAGAGAGAAAGAGAGGAGCCGTGGGTGTGTGTTGTGTGTGTGAAATAATTGAGGTCGGTTGTATATACCGGCCTCAATTATTGAGGTAGTTGAGTATTTCCCGACCCGTGTTCGCGTACCCGATCGTAAAGCAGTATAATCTTTTGAAATGATAATTTTCTAAAAATAGATTCGTATAAGTTTTTAATTGAAATATTTTATAAAAATGTTTTTACGGAGTTATACAATTGTATCTTTGTTTTACTTAAAATATACGGATAGTTTTACGTGTCCAAAATGTATTTAAATTTTTAACGGAGTACATAATTATTATTCTCAATAATAATACTTTATATAAAATGTTTTTCACCAAGTTCCTTTTTGAGTTTCTGCGTTCTGTCAGATTCGTATGTAAACGATTATTAAATAATCGTTTTGACGTTATTATATATATTCATATATATAATGCTAGTATGCTTCAGTACTTTAAGTATGTATTACTTTGTAAAAAAGTTCAAATTTGGACTGAAATTTGGGTCATTTTTGACTGGGTGTCACAAATAAGTGATTAACTTCCCTAGGCAAACTCATTTTGATGGATGAATAAGCTTTGTTCTCATTCTCATAAGCTTTCTTTTGCTAATCATTCATCCGAGCATAAGGAATCACAACAATAACATTTTCCACTGTTGTAGTAGGTGCAGTGTATCCATTTTGGATACATTCCCAGATGGCCAAGTCATGGAATCGACAATAAGATCCAAATCTGTCCTTCCATCCATAGTAGTCATCAAATCTGAGCAATTTAGGTGGAACATTATATTTTCCAATCTCGTGGTTCATCTCGATCATTCTACTTAAGTCAGACATTGTGAAATCACATAATTCAGTTCACAAAACTCGGTTCACAAAACTCGATTCGGTTCGCAGATCACAACTCGGTTCGCAAGTCTCAGTTCGCAAACCTCATTTCGGATCGCAAAAGATGTCAGTTCGCAAGTGATCTCGGTTCACAAGATAAAATTCAGTTCACAGTTCAATTCGCAAAACTCAACTCGGTCCGCAAATTAAACTGAAACCCTAGTCTCAACTCGCGAAACGACTGAAAAACCCAAAAAACAAAAATTTTACGTATTTTTACAATTAAAACAAGAGATTTCAACCGTAAACAATCCTAAAAACTTCCAGAGATTATTTTTGACCGTAAATACGCACTTAATGCACGTAAAAACAACCCGAAATAAATCGTTATTATCATAATAACTTCAAACCTACACGTATATAGCCCGAAAGCTCTGATGCCAATTGTAAGTCCCTAGTTCTTGGATCGATAACGAGGTTATCTTATAATATTAAGGTGCGGAATCCCTCAATATGTGTTATATGATTATATAATGATTAATCGTGTTTATAATGCGATTATACTAACTAGCTTTGTTAGAATATCTCTAAATTCATTATATATTACGTTTCAACTTGCAGCACATGGGCTTGCGAGTTGACTCGACTCGCAGTCCAGTCCAAGCCCACGAACAATCTGGGTTCGTAGTTACTCTTGCGAATTCGCATCTCATCTCACAAGTCTATTACTTGTGACTTGAGATCTTGTCTCGTAATTTCTGACTTTAGATATTTGTCTAACACTTTAACAATATAATATATTCAACAAATATTAATTAAAAACTAATACCTGTTATTTACAAATCTAAACCAATATAAAAACTTGATTATAATTACACCAGTCCTATTACAAGTTAGATCTGTTATCACAAAACATGTCTCAACACTTATAAAATGAAGATAAAATTTTATTTTTTAATTTTAGATTTTTTTTGCTTCACAAAAATTTCTTATACATGAAGCTAAAATTTTATTTGTTAATATTAGATTTTTTTTTATTCAAAAAGAGTTCTTATACATTGAAACTAAAATTTTAACATTTAGAAAAGGAAACTTGTGTGAAGCAATTTATATGTATTCCATAAAGCAATTTATCTTTACAATGAAGCTAAAAATTTATTTGTTAATATAAAATTTTTTTTGCTTCACAAAGAATTTTTATACAATGAAGCTAAAATTTTAACATTCACAAAAAAGAAACTTGTGTAAAACAATTTATATGTATTCAGTTAAGCAATTTATTTTGTTAATATTAATTTTTTTTTGCTTCACGAAGATTTCTTATATAATGAAGCAGATATTTTGACATTCACAACTGTGAAGAATATATATATATATAGTACAAGGATAGGGTGAGAATCAAATTAGTGGTGACAACTGTGAGAACTATATTATACATCTAATTTCAAGGATACATTTCGCATTATGCATCTAATTATATCATCAAAACTAGATGCATAACTTAATTCTCATAGTTCTCATCACTAATTAATTCTCACTTGATCTCTACCTTATATATATATATATATATAGGGTTGGGTTCTCGTGAGAACAAGGAATTCCGTGAGAACGGTGAGAATACATCTTAGCTATCCATTTTTTTGATCAAAAAACCTGATTTTGGACGTGACACTTTTGTAAATACTTTGAAGTTTGATTTTAGAGGGTTCACATCACCTTTGCTCGTGTAAATTTATTTTTTTAGTTTCACATTATTTTGCTCATATGGAGCTTTTTTTTTTAGCTTCACATCATTATGCTTATGTGAAAAAAAAAATTTAGCTTCACATCATTTTGCTCATGTGAACTTTTTTTTTACTTCATATCATTTTGCTCATCTGAAGCTTTTTTTTTAGCTTCACATTATTTTGGTGAGGTTAAGTTTAAAATTATTTTTTTTAACATAAAGTATGATGCTATAAATTTTTATTTTTATAGGTTCACACCCATCTGAATCCTTGGTCCAGGCCATCTCGATTTCATGGGACGAAGGCTAAGGCTTATTATATAATAGTAAGTAAACTGATTAGCTTTAGGACTAGACAACCCTGCCGGGAGCCAAGAGAAGTAAGCTTAGGCTGCACATGTTAGATCCGATTCGTTTAGGCTCCTGGCTGCTCGTTGGTAGAACACAACCCATATTTCGGAAGGGGTGCTTGCTGAAAGTTTTAATGAGATTAAGTAAATTTTTTTTTTTTGTTAGCATTAGTTTTTGAAGAGATTAATGTTTATACATATCAATTCACTACTTCAAATATTGTTGTTAATAAAAATTAAATAAAACTTCACCATATTAAAACTATTGTGAAGAAAAAAAAAAAATATTGGCCAACAATCCTTATGTGAACTCTCCAAATTAAACTTCAAAGTATTTACAAAAGTGCCACGCAAATCATGTTTTTTGATCAAAAAATGGATGGCTAAGATGTGTTCTCAACGTTCTCACGGAATCTCCTTGTTCTCACATGATCCCAAGTCTCTCTCGCTCTCTCTCTCTCTCTCTCTCTCTATATATATATATATATATATATATATATATATATATGGTAGTGATCAAGAGAAAAGTGTAAAAATTAGGGGAAGGGGAAAGTAAATCACCACCATTAATCTCATGAAGTCTAAAATAATTAGTGTGGAGGTGCACCCATATGATCACCTCTATAATTATCAAAACCCATTTACCAATTTAGCCCTAAAATAATTTATCTCACAAGCGATAAGTTGAAAAATTATGAAAATTGCACCATTATAAATTCAGCATTTCTCTTCTTCGATTTAAGATCCATCGTGACATATTTTTCGATGACTTTTTTTCTTCTTCATTTTTTGGTGGGTTTTACGTATACTAACATGTGTGTTAATAACATAGCGTTGCGTTTAGGGTTTAGGGGTTAGGGTTTAGGGTGTAGGGTTTGGGGTTTAGGGTTTAGCAAAAGCCCTAAACCCTAAACCCCAAACTTTAAACCCTAAAAACTACCCCTTAATTTTGCCGGGGTGCCATCCCCTTTTGTAACACCCCCAAATTTAATGAATCGTGGAAGCATATTTTTGGGTGTTACTAATCAATAATCAAAGCACACAGAAATATAGCAAACGACTCTATATGCGTCGTTTTAACAAAATATATTAATATTAAAAGGTTTACAATAGTTTGAACTCATACATAGCTCGTGTTCGTAATATGAGAGATTTAAGTACATAATTAGTTATACAAAATCTAATAATGCAATGAAATCTCTGAAGTTTACATGAAGACTCGAGCTAAGATGCATCCTGATGGGCAGTCCAAATCTACTGCTGAGTACCTGTGATACATGCTAAAATGGGTCAGCTAACGCTGGTGAGCTCACAGGTTTGAGTATCAAATAATATTCTATGAACCGCAAGATTTAAGTATTGATTTGCATCCAGCAAATAAAGTTATAGATAATGTATACAACCATGAGCGCATAGTCTGAGCTTAACTCGAGGGTCGGGTCCCATATAGAGAATTCCGAGCGAGGTGCCTCCACGAGTGCCTAATCTACACTCGTCTTCCCAAATATTAGTACGTCCATTTACCCGGTTAGTGCTTGCTAACCTAGACGAGGAGGGTCAATCCTATATGGTACCATATACTAATATTCACGCTACTTTCGTATTACCAGACTATACTGACGGAGGACTTTAGTTTGATTAGTTGAAAACAACTCATGTAGTATATTGAAATATGTACTCGCGTTCATGCGTTATAAACAGAGCAATGTATCACACCCCTAGTAAAACAGTAAAAAGAGGGGCCATGAGACTCACCTGAGCCTGGAGAGTTTATCTTAATAAACTGAGATTGATTAGCCAATAATCGAAGTCCAAAGACTTGTAACCTGAGGGTGTCCACGACACGCGATGGTTATAAACATGTGAAGGCATCTAATAAGACTACCTTGTAGTTGTTTGTCCAACTAGAATGTCCAAATGATTACAATTTGGTTGATTGTTTAAGTGTTTGAAAATGTGTACGGCCCGTTGGTGATTGTTTGTAATAATAATCCCACGTTATTATTTGATGATTTTGAAGTGTTATACCTAAAGTAAGTTCCATTGTGTTTTAGAAGTTGTGTCGCATTCGTGTTTGATGTTATACAAGTTTAATACTTTGTGTGAAAGTTTAGATGTAACACCGTTACTCGTGAACCTAGAGTAAGGGCGAAGCCCGTTAATGACGGAGGTCCGGGGGCAGCGCCCCTGGCTGGGGTCGAGCTGCCAAGTCAGCTTGGGAATTTTTTATTTCTACTATATTGCCTTGGTGAAAAACGCACCTGGACTTGAATTTTGGTGAAATGGAGCGTCAAATTTAAGTCTCAAAACTTAGTGTAAAATTAGTTTAAAACCTTCTATTTTATGCGTCACTTATAGCGTCACTTAGGGCTTGGGCGACACTTGGGAAGTGTCGCTAAAAATAGTAAATCTGAGCATGTGCATCACTTAGGGGAAGTGACGCATGGTAGGGCGTCACTAAGGTAAGTGTCGGTATAAGTGTCGGGTATGGGTCTAGGCGTCACTTAGGAAGTGTCGCTATAAGTGTCGGGTATGGGTTTAGGCGTCACTTAGGAAGTGTCGCTAGAAGTGTCGGTTAAAGTTGTTGTGCTTCACTAGTCAAGTGACGGTAGGAGTGTCGGGAAAAAGGGGTTTTATGCGGCACTTAGGCAAAATTAGGGTTTCATGCGACACTCAATGCGTAACTTAAGTGACGCACGAAGTGACGCTATACTGGTCGTCTTTGCGACACTTAGGTCTGATGACGGATTTTTGAGCCAAAAACGAGTTTTTCAGTTTCCGTTAGGTTTGATCCTGTTACCCAACCCTTATATGGACATTTTAAGCTTGAAGAAACAACTAAAGCTTGAAAACACTAAAAATCGAGGAGTTGCGGGTTTTGTCGGAAACTTACAATTTGTCGGATGAAAATTCCGAAAAGATGGAAGTGTAGATCGTTGCTTCGTGGTTATTTTCTTCCAAACGAGTGTGAAGATTCGAGGTCAATTGGAGGTGTTATTTTAGGATTTAGTGTGGTGGTGGTTTGTGATTTAGAGAGAAAAGAGAGGAAGAGAGAGAGAAGAGTAAAGTGAAAATGAGGTGGGGAGGTGGTGACCTCACCCCTTTTGGCAGATTTTTCGTGGGGCCCACCCCATATGGGTGTGTCCCAAACTTGTTCCTCGCGTTTGCGTTCCGTGCGGTGTTCGTTTTCCCGATCGTTTAACCGTTTAAATAATTATTTCGCGCGTTATACACCCGTTTTAAGGCACGAATAATTACCCAATATTTTTACTTAAAATATTTCACCAATTACTTTAATAATTGAGTTATAAAGTATAACTTAACATTGTTTGCGCGTTTAACATTCTAATCGCGTAGGCTTTTAATTGTACGATACGAAACATGTATGAATTCTCATCAAAATACTATTTTAGATATAATAGCGTTATTAAATAATGTTATCTTATTTAATAATTTTGTTCATCAACGTCCGTATAAAATTGAATTGAATTACATTCGATTTAAATTGCGTACGATTTTATCAAATCGAAAAATTGTATATATTCATCAATATAAAATCCGATACATTAATTAGCCTAACACGGAACTAATTACATGTATTAACAGTTGACTAGGCACTAATCACTAGTCCTAATTTGGCGGGTGTTACATTCTCCCCCTGTTAGGAAAATTTCGTCCCGAAATTTAGCTCGTGGTCGTGTTTGATGTAGAGTCAGGGAATAGTTGAGGATACTTGAGTCGCATTTGGTCTTCCCGTTCCCAAGTGAATTCCGGTCCACGCCGCGAATTCCACCTGACCTTGACGATGGGAATACGACTTTGTTTGAGTTGTTTGACCTCACGGTCTACGATTTCAGCGGGTTCCTCAACAAAATGGAGTTTGTTATCCACGCGAATCTCATCGAGTGGAATGATAAGTGTCTCGTCAGACAGGCATTTCTTTAGGTTAGAAATGTGAAAGGTGGGGTGCACACTGCTGAGTTCGGCTGGCTGCTGCAATCGATATACCACGGGGCCAATCCTCTCAAGGATCTCAAAGGGCCCAATGTACCTGGGGTTTAACTTCCCGCGTTTGCCAAATCGGATTACGCCTTTCCAAGGTGATACTTTCAGGAGTACTCGATCCCCAACTTGGAACTCGAGTGGTTTGCCTCTCACGTCAGCATAACTTTTCTGACGATCACGTGCGGCTTTAAGTCGGTTTTGGATTTCGAAAATTTTCTCAGTGGTTTCGTGTATGAGTTCAGGACCAGTGAGTTGGCTGTCTCCCACTTCGGTCCAACAGATCGGTGATCGGCACTTACGACCGTACAGTGCCTCGAATGGTGCAGCCTTAATGCTGGTATGATAACTGTTATTGTAGGAAAACTCGCACAATGGCAGGTGTCTTTCCCAGTTTGCACCGAAGTCAACTACGCAAGCTCGTAGCATGTCTTCCAGTGTCTGAATGGTTCGTTCACTTTGGCCATCGGTTTGAGGATGGTATGCGGTACTCATATCAAGTCGGGTACCTAATGATTTTTGGAGTGATTGCCAAAAGTGAGATATGAAACGAGCGTCTCTGTCAGAGATAATTGAGGTTGGAACACCATGTCGAGAAACAATTTCTTTGATGTAGATTTGTGAGAGGCGTTCCATTTTATCAGTTTCCTTGATCGCCAGGAAATGAGCAGATTTGGTGAGACGATCGACGATCACCCAAATGGTATCGCAACCGCTCGATGACTTGGGTAGTTTGGTTATGAAATCCATGGCGATTTGTTCCCATTTCCATTTAGGAATGTTGGGTTGTTGAAGTAAACCAGAAGGTTTTTGATGTTCGGTTTTGACTCTCGAGCAAGTAAGGCACTTGCTGACATATGTGGCGATTTCGGCTTTCATGTTCGGCCACCAATAGAATTCTTTGATGCCGTAATACATTTTGTCAGATCCAGGGTGGATAGAATATTTAGACTTGTGAGCTTCATCCATCACCAAGTCTCGCAGGTTCCCAAAACTAGGCAACCAGATTCGATTTGAGAAGTACCTAACACCATTAGGTTTGATTTCGAATTGCTTATCGATGCCTCGTAAGGCTTCGCTTTTGACATTTTCGGGTTTCAAAGCTTCGAGTTGAGCGGTATGAATCTGAATGGTGAGATCATTATGAATGGTCATACTGAGGGCTCGGACTCGAAGTGGTTTCGGCCGTTCCTTTCGACTGAGGGCATCGGCAACAACATTTGCCTTGCCTGGGTGGTATTTGATTTCGCAGTCATAATCGGTGAGCAACTCGACCCAGCGACGCTGTCGCATATTAAGGTCTTTTTGGTCGAAGATGTGTTGGAGACTTTTATGATCGGTGAATACGGTACTTCGGGTACCATAAAGGTAGTGTCTCCAGATTTTGAGGGCGAACACCACGGCCCCTAGCTCGAGGTCGTGAGTCGTGTAGTTCTTCTCATAAACTTTGAGTTGTCAGGAAGCGTAAGCAATGACCTTATCTCGTTGCATCAACACGCAACTGAGACCTTGGTGGGAAGCATCGCAGTATACCACGAAGTCGTCGGTGCCTTCGGGTAAGGATAGAATAGGAGCACTGCAAAGCTTGAGTTTTAATAGCTGAAATGCTGACTCTTGTTTATCAGTCCAATCGAACTTCTTTTCCTTTTGAGTCAATGTCGTGAGTGGTTGAGCTATTTTGGAGAAATTTTCGATGAAACGACGATAATACCCGGCCAATCCCAAAAATTGGCGTACTTCGGTTGGAGTAGTTGGCGCTTGCCAGTTTTTGATAGCTTCGATTTTTGATGGATCGACATGGATTCCTTTACTATTAACAACATGTCCAAGGAATTGAACGGATTGTATCCAGAACTCACACTTGGAGAATTTGGCATATAACTCCTCGTGTTTAAGTAGCTCTAGGATGGTTTTGAGGTGTTGTGCGTGTTCTCGTTCGTTGCGCGAATAGATGAGAATGTCATCGATAAAGACAATGACAAACTTGTCGAGATAAGGTTTGCACACCCAATTCATAAGGTCCATGAATACAGCCGGTGTGTTTGTTAAACCGAAGGGCATCACCTGAAATTCATAATGCCCGTAACGAGTTCGGAAAGCAGTTTTCGGAATGTCGGTGTTGCGAACTCGAAGTTGATGATAACCTGACCGAAGATCGATCTTTGAATAAATACTCGACCCTTGTAGTTGGTCAAACAGGTCATCGATGCGAGGAAGTGGATACCGGTTCTTGACGGTCAACTTGTTCAACTCTCGATAGTCGATACACATTCGGAAAGAACCGTCTTTCTTTTTAACGAATAAGACCGGAGCTCCCCACGGTGAAGAACTCGGTCTAATAAATCCTCTGTCCAGGAGTTCCTGTAACTGGGTGGACAACTCCTGAAGTTCGGATGGGGCTAGGCGATATGGTGCTCGGGCTACCGGTGCGGCAACCGGCACGAGATCGATTGAGAACTCAACCTGTCTATGTGGAGGTAAGCCAGGTAGTTCTTCCGGAAAGACTTCGGGAAAGTCTCTAACGATTGGCACATCTTCAAGTCGCTTCTCCTCCGACTTTTTCTCCGTGATGTGCGCGAGGATTGCTGGATAACCCTTTCTGAGAAATTTTCGGGTTTTCAAACAAGAGATGATGTTTAGTCTCGTCCTGCCAGTCTCCCCCTGTATGATCAAGGTTCTACCGACGGCGAGAGGGATGCGGATGATTTTATCGTAACAGACGATTTCGGCTCGATGTTTGGACAACCAGTCCATTCCAATGATGACGTCGAAACTCCCAATTTCAACAGGCATAAGGTCGATCGAAAAGGTTTCATCGGCTAGGTTTAAAGTGCAATTAGGTATCACACTGTTGATTTCTATGAGTTTACCGTTTGCTAGCTCTACAGTGTACTTAACATCTAAGGCAACAGGAGTGATGTCAAGTAAGGGGTAAAACTCATCAGAAATAAAGCTCCTATCGGCTCCAGTATCAAACAGAACAAAAGCAGTTAAGTTGTTGAGGAGAAACATACCCGAGACCACATTCGGGTCCTGCCGGGCGTCCCCAGAGTTGAGTACGAACGCTCTACCTTTTGCGTTATTGTTGTTGTTGTTGCTGTTGTTGCCCTTCTTCTTCTGGTTTGGGCAATCATTCTTGAAGTGCCCGGTGTTTTCACACCCGAAACATGTCTTGGGTGCCTTGGGGTTGTAGTTGGAGTTGTTGTTGTTGGTAGGGGATCTACAGTCCTTGGTAAGGTGTCCGTACCTCTTGCAGTTGTTGCAATAAGGACCACAAGGACCTTCATGATGGCGGTTGCACTTGGAACAGTAGGGCTTATTCCCGGTGTAACCACGCCTGGGTTCGGTGGTTGAGTTGTAGGCTTTGATGGTGTCGGGTTTCTTGTTTTGGTTGTTGCTGTGGTTGTCAGACAACTTCCTTTTGAGGTGGTTGGAGGAAGAAGTGGGTGGTTCTGAGTCCTCGTTCATGGCCATGAGTTCATGGGCCAATCGGATAGCACCATCAATGATGGTCTGGTTTGAGGAGGCGACGTTCCCCCGGACGGGTTCCGGAAGACCGCGGATGTACCTTCGGATCTTATCGGGTTCGGTGCTCACCATTGCTGGCCGAAGGATGGCAAGCTGTTGGAATCTGACGGTATATCCGTCAATGTCAGCTCCCTGCACCTTTAGGTGCCAGAACTCATCCTCTAGCTTTTGGAGTTGTTCGATGGGGCAATACTTAGCAGTAAGCATTGTCTTCAGTTCCTCCCAAGGGAGTAGGTAGACGGTATCGATACCCACAGACTGGGCATATGAATTCCACCATGAGAGAGCACCATCTTCGAGGGTGCAGGTGGAGTATTTGACTCTGTCCTCTTCCGCACACTTGCTGATGTGGAAGACGGAATCCATTTTCTCGAACCATCTGATCAGTCCAATGGCTCCTTCGGTTCCCTTGAAGTTCAAGGGTTTGCAGCTCAGGAAGTCCTTGTATGAACAAGGCTTGGATTGAGGCCCGTTGGCAGCTGTGTTTTCGCTGCCCGAACTGGGTTGTCGGGTAGCCATAGCTTGAGCCACGCTTTGGGCTATGAGTTGGGCGATTTCAGTTTCGCTGAAGGTGAATCGCTTCGGTGGCATCTTGCTGAACAAGATCAAGAAAAGACAATGAGATTCTTGTGTGAAATTCTGATGTAGGTAGGCGGTATCGATACCCACAGACTGGGCATATGAATTCCACCATGAGAGAGCACCATCTTCGAGGGTGCAGGTGGAGTATTTGACTCTGTCCTTTTCCGCACACTTGCTGATGTGGAAGACGGACTCCATTTTCTCGAACCATCTGATCAGTTCGATGGCTCCTTCGGTTCCCTTGAAGTTCAAGGGTTTGCAGCTCAGGAAGTCCTTGTATGAACAAGGCTTGGATTGAGGCCCGTTGGCAGCTGTGTCTTCGCTGCCCGAACTGGGTTGTCGGGTAGCCATAGCTTGAGCCACGCTTTGTGCTTGAGTTGGGCGATTTCAGTTTCACTGAAGGTGAATCGCTTCGGTGGCATCTTGCTGAACAAGATCAAGAAAAGATAATGAGATTCTTGTGTGAAATTCTGATGTATCACATGTGCATATGATGGAATATACGATATAAAGTGATAATTATATTTCATTTAAATAACCAAGTCTTGTACATGACACGAGTTTTCAAAAGATTACATAATACGGGGAGTACAAAAAGTACCGGGAATTGTTACATCCGGTTGGAATAGTAAAAGTCCTACATAGATAGATATAGGTTACAAGATGACAGCCACACTAGTTCTAATGCAAGTTGATCCTTTCCATTAAGGTGACGAGTCGATCCACAGTGACTGCGAGTCTGCTGGTTTGTCGGGCGTTGTCTTCAGCCAATGCTAGTCGTTGTACCAGCATCCTTGAGTATTCTTCGGCCTCTTGTAGGCGCTGCTCGCATTGTTCCAACCTGAGTCGCAAAAGTTCGACTTCTATTCCTGATTCCACTACTCGGTCGTGGAGTATGTTCATGTTGCTAACGGTGTTTTCGTGATCCTCGGAGACTTGGTTGATACGCTCAAGCGCTGTGAGTCTCCAATTTTCATTGGTTTCTTTCAAAGCGACATCCATGGTGCGAAGTCGTTGTTCGTGACATTCCAGCCTAGCGGCCAAGGCCGGCAGAGTGAAGTGAGTGGAGTACGGGCCAGCTCGAGGCAACCTGGCGTTCCTCCTAGCTACCCTCGGGTTCTGCGACCCGGATTGAGAGTGTGACGAATTGGGTGGTGTGTTTGCCATTCTGAGATAAAGCGTTAAAAAGAGTGAGGCCTATCTATGTATATACATATATATTACATAATAGCCTAAGGTGTCTAACACATACATGTTTGGGTCCCGGTTTCTCTCGTGGTCAGAGTCATCTAGTGTATCCTGTTCCGTCATGATTCCTTTCAAATTCCACATCATATCCTTTTAATTGTACATAGTTGATCAGGCTATGTTAAATTAAACCAATACCATGTAGTCACTGAACCTAATCATACTTAATAAAGAATACTGCCTAACGGTCATAGTCTAGGCCCACTAAATGCAACCTAGTTCACTATAACCTTAGGCTCTGATACCAATCTGTAACACCCCCAAATTTAATGAATCGCGGAAGCATATTTTTGGGTGTTACTAATCAATAATCAAAGCACACAGAAATATAGCAAACGACTCTATATGCGTCGTTTTAACAAAATATATTAATATTAAAAGGTTTACAATAGTTTGAACTCATACATAGCTCGTGTTCGTAATATGAGAGATTTAAGTACATAATTAGTTATACAAAATCTAATAATGCAATGAAATCTCTGAAGTTTGCATGAAGACTCGAGCTAAGATGCATCCTGATGGGCAGTCCAAATCTACTGCTGAGTACCTGTGATACATGCTAAAATGGGTCAGCTAACGCTGGTGAGCTCACAGGTTTGAGTATCAAATAATATTCTATGAACCGCAAGATTTAAGTATTGATTTGCATCCAGCAAATAAAGTTATAGATAATGTATACAACCATGAGCGCATAGTCTGAGCTTAACTCGAGGGTCGGGTCCCATATAGAGAATTCCGAGCGAGGTGCCTCCACGAGTGCCTAATCTACACTCGTCTTCTCAAATATTAGTACGTCCATTTACCCGGTTAGTGCTTGCTAACCTAGACGAGGAGGGTCAATCCTATATGGTACCATATACTAATATTCACGCTACTTTCGTATTACCAGACTATACTGACGGAGGACTTTAGTTTGATTAGTTGAAAACAACTCATGTAGTATATTGAAATATGTACTCGCGTTCATGCGTTATAAATAGAGAAATGTATCACACCCCTAGTAAAACAGTAAAAAGAGGGGCCATGAGACTCACCTGAGCCTGGAGAGTTTATCTTAATAAACTGAGATTGATTAGCCAATAATCGAAGTCCAAAGACTTGTAACCTGAGGGCGTCCACGACACGCGATGGTTATAAATATGTGAAGGCATCTAATAAGACTACCTTGTAGTTGTTTGTCCAACTAGAATGTCTAAATGATTACAATTTGGTTGATTGTTTAAGTGTTTGAAAATGTGTACGGCCCGTTGGTGATTGTTTGTAATAATAATCCCACGTTATTATTTGATGATTTTGAAGTGTTATACCTAAAGTAAGTTCCATTGTGTTTTAGAAGTTGTGTCGCATTCGTGTTTGATGTTATACAAGTTTAATACTTTGTGTGAAAGTTTAGATGTAACACCGTTACTCGTGAACCTAGAGTAAGGGCGAAGCCCGTTAATGACGGGGGTCCGGGGGCAGCGCCCCTGGCTGGGGTCGAGCTGCCAGGTCAGCTTGGAAAATTTTTATTTCTACTATATTGCCTTGGTGAAAAACGCACCTGGACTTGAATTTGGGTGAAATGGAGCGTCAAATTTAAGTCTCAAAACTTAGTGTAAAATTAGTTTAAAACCTTCTATTTTATGCGTCACTTATAGCGTCACTTAGGGCTTGGGCGACACTTGGGAAGTGTCGCTAAAAATAGTAAATCTGAGCATGTGCGTCACTTAGGGGAAGTGACGCATGGTAGGGCGTCACTAAGGTAAGTGTCGGTATAAGTGTCGGGTATGGGTCTAGGCGTCACTTAGGAAGTGTCGCTATAAGTGTCGGGTATGGGTTTAGGCGTCACTTAGGAAGTGTCGGTTAAAGTTGTTGTGCGTCACTAGTCAAGTGACGGTAGGAGTGTCGGGAAAAAGGGGTTTTATGCGGCACTTAGGCAAAATTAGGGTTTCATGCGACACTCAATGCGTCACTTAAGTGACGCACGAAGTGACGCTATACTGGTCGTCTTTGCGACACTTAGGTCTGATGACGGATTTTTGAGCCAAAAACGAGTTTTTCGATTTCCGTTTGGTTTGATCCTTTTACCCAACCCTTATATGGACATTTTAAGCTTGAAGAAACAACTAAAGCTTGAAAACACTAAAAATCGAGGAGTTGCGGGTTTTGTCGGAAACTTACAATTTGTCGGATGAAAATTCTGAAAAGATGGAAGTGTAGATCGTTGCTTCATGGTTATTTTCTTCCAAACGAGTGTGAAGATTCGAGGTCGTTTGGAGGTGTTATTTTAGGATTTAGTGAGGTGGTGGTGGTTTGTGATTTAGAGAGAAAAGAGAGGAAGAGAGAGAGAAGAGTAAAGTGAAAATGGGGTGGGGAGGTGGTGACCTCACCCCTTTTGGCAGATTTTTCGTGGGGCCCACCCCATGTGGGTGTGTCCCAAACTTGTTCCTCGCGTTTGCGTTCCGTGCGGTGTTCGTTTTCCCGATCGTTTAACCGTTTAAATAATTATTTCGCGCGTTATACACCCGTTTTAAGGCACGAATAATTACCCAATATTTTTACTTAAAATATTTCACCAATTACTTTAATAATTGAGTTATAAAGTATAACTTAACATTGTTTGCGCGTTTAACATTCTAATCGCGTAGACTTTAATTGTACGATACGAAACATGTATGAATTCTCATCAAAATACTATTTTAGATATAATAGCGTTATTAAATAATGTTATCTTATTTAATAATTTTGTTCACCAACGTCCGTATAAAATTGAATTGAATTACATTCGATTTAAATTGCGTACGATTTTATCAAATCGCAAAATTGTATATATTCATCAATATAAAATCCGATACATTAATTAGCCTAACACGGAACTAATTACATGTATTAACAGTTGATTAGGCACTAATCACTAGTCCTAATTTAGCGGGTGTTACACCTTTACCCCCCAAAAAAATCTTAACCCCTAAACCCTAAACGCTTTACTAAACCCTAAAACCTAAAGCATACTAAACCCTAAAACCTAAACCCTAAACCCTACTAAACACTAAACTCTAACCCTGAATCTAATTCATTTGTACTTCTCATGCTTACATAAAATTCCCATGAAATGCATAACACAAAACTACGGTGCACCTTAATTTGCTTAGATAAGATGATTGGTTGGATCAACAATTCCCCCTTTCCTCCTAAAAAACTTCTTCCCTCTGGATCATACCACTATATATATATAACTAACGTAGACATATACTCCTTCCATACCAATCAAAGTGACATTGTCATCCAAATAAATTTCATCTTTACAATTTAAACCTTTTCGAATGGTTAAACATTAAATTGGACACTTATCAAACAAATCAAAATAAATTGATGTTACTTATAGGTATGAAGTTGATGTTGATATACCTTTCTATATGTACAGGAAGCTAGTTAATGAATAATGAACGATACTTGAACACATTATATGGATACTTTAATGGCGAACCTATAGTTTTTCCTGTGGTTGAGAACTACCTGATGAATGCGTGGTGAAAACAGGGGACTGAAAAGGCAATGATGAACTCGAAAGGTTCTATTTGCTTAAGTTTTCGGCAGTGAAAGGTATTGAAGATATGGTAGAAACGGGCAATGAACGAATTGTACGATTTCGATTATTCAGAACAAGTGGTCATCTAGTTTGAGTTTAGCAAAGAAGATTTATTCAATGATTGCATGATACGTAGTATTCCACTAACAACATTTACACTTTATAGTTTAAGTACATGCAATAGCAATTATATTAGATATCCCAGGATGTTCTGAATCCAAGTGGAATTATCTTTTTTACTTTTCAACTCTAGTCCTCGTCTCTTACAGTGGTTCCTTTGTTGGTGAAGATCGATATTATTTGTTTCTACATATTTTGACATGGAGAAATGATGATTATTAATTAGAGTAGGTTGCGGTAGTGTTTGTTTTGAAGGAATGAATATCAAATTGACTGTAGGTTTTTGTTTTATGTGAATGAGTGTGCGTTAACTCTAAGACGTAGATAGGAGGTTTTAATTACTAATCCATTATCTCTAAGATATACACGTACGCTTGTATTCTCTATTTATCTATCTCACACTCCACCCACTTTCTATTAATTAATTTAAATATAAAAGAACTATTTATACCTTTTCGTCTCGAAATAAGTATCCTCCTTTCATTATAGTTTACCCAAAATAAGTATCTACTTCCAAAAATGACATATTAACTTTACCATTTAACCTTCAATATGTCTTTTCTCAAAACGTATACATATGAGTCTGTACAAAAAGCAAGGGTAAAAGTGTTATTTTCACTACCAGACAATGTATCTGTAAAATCTGATACAAAGCATTTATTCATATTCTCGTGCACAAAATAAACTTCACCTGAATATACCGGTATATACTCCTTGATTTTGTAAATAGTAACTAGAAAACTCTATAGTTATCATTTAGACTTTTCAAACCTTAATTTTAACTTTATTAATTAAGAATATATGACAAAATAATAAGCTATATCTAATTATAGATTATAGATAAAATATATAATCCGTAAGTTGTGTTAATAAATTAAGACATATTATTATTATTATACTAGCCAATAACTCGCGCAATGCGACGAGAATATATTTGAAATTCGTGAGAAAAGGTGGTGAAAGAGCAGTTGAAAAATTAATATAAAATATACGGCTTAAATCAAACAAATAATAATAATAATACGAAGTAATATGATGAACACCACTATAACAAATCAAAAAAACACTGGATGTCTAAGATGTGTGCATTATAAATGTCATATTCATGTGATTACGTGAAAAAATTATATAACAGATAAATGAAAATAAATTTAAACTTCAAATAGCAAAATCCAAACGCACATGAATAGATTGGTATATTTTTCATGAGTATAAGTGCGTTTATTTAGTATTAATTTTATTATGTTTTTTTATGTAATGATTTTATAATTGATTGAGTATTGAATGTTTTGATGTAATTGATTTTGTAGAGTTATTGTATAGTTGACTTACCTAAATAAGTTGACATATTAGGTGACAGTTAATACCAAAAGTTGGTAATAGAAAGAGTCATTTGTGTTAATATTATTTTTTTATTTAATATTAAATAAAATGGTATTATGGAGATTTTTCATATGACATAAAGTCAATACATGAGAATGCTTAATAAAGGGGTAGAGATTTAGAGATTTAATCTAATCTAATATGAAAGGGACGAAAAAGAGAATATAAAAAGAGAGGTGATTGTGGGTGGCACCGCCTAAAGGTTTGGATTTCCCAAAGGAAGGAAGTGCTTGGTTTTGTCTCCCACAAATTAAACGTACGTCTCTTTTGACTGTGTCTTCTCCGTCGTCCCTCTTGTTCTTTCCTCCGCATCTCCATTTCGTATTTAAAAAAAATAAAAAATAATTAAATATAGTACTAGCTAGTGTTAATTAATTGCTATATGGGAGATGATAAAAATAGTATTATACATGTATCCTTTGATTGGGCTGATAATCACGATGCTTGCGTTATAAAATAATTGACCTTGATGTATATAATTAAAGATACGTTTTTTAAGTTTGTAGTTTCTTTTCACCAATAGTTGAATTGAATGATAAATATGTTCAATCGTATGTTTAGCTTTACTCACTTTATCTTTGTTAACCATTCAGGTAAATTGGAAAAACAAGTTGATGGTTCGGTCTTTTATTTTTTTAAGTAAAAATTTACTTTTTAGGACATGCATTAATGCTTTTACATATATCATGATAAACTTTTCGACCTTTGAATTTTAGTTGACAATCAAAAATATCACTTGAATTACGACTAATTATGACTAATTTATACATGGTAACAATACCTGGAAACTATATACCACTATATACTATTATTTTTCTTCCACTAAAGGATGACATTTTATTGAACAAAAATACCCAAATAAATTTTTTTAATGTCATTACATTGCACGGTTAATATGCTGGTAAATTTTACAAAACTTGACATTTGACTTTGGTTAAGAATTGACAACTATTTAAGTCGTACTATGGATAGTAGAAACTAGATAGTATAGTATCCGCGTATTGTATCGATAAAATTTCTAAGTTTGACATAAAAGAAATGATATTACTCTCTCCGTCCCAAATTAAATGTCCTGGTTTGACTTTTTGAATCTTTCTTTTTCAACTTTGACCTTAAATATTTTTATTTGTGTTGTTTAATACTTGATGCAAAATATACGAATGAATTGGGTTATAAATGTAGTTTCATTTGTCTAATTTTCATAAAGTACCAACAAAAATATTTAAGGTCAAAGTTGAGAAAGAAAGACTTTCAAATTTGATTCAGGATACTTAATTTGAGACAGGTGGAGTATAAGCTAGTGGTTGCAGAAGTGATTTAAACAGTATGTTTTGTATCTAACGAATGATAGGATGTGACTTTAATGATAGAATGTGATGTTTTAATATGAACCATAATAGATAAAATAGTTATCTGAGAGTAATAAGACTTGGAATTTAATGATTGTTGATGATTATTTGTTTTAAATAAATAATTTTTTTTTGGACGAATAAAAATATTGATATATACAATAAAATTGGAAAAAGGGGAGTAATATTTTGTGGCTGTAGAAAATCATTTTTTGATAGGTTGGCAATTGTGTCGTTGTAGGTATCGATACTCTTATGCTCCAAATCCAATTCTGACTAAACTACTCAACGATGTCGTTGAGTTTAGCACTTTAGGCCATTTAGTGTAAAAGTTCTACGAGCCTCAAAACTAGGATTGTCAAAAAGCTTGACCCGATCCATACTCGACTTGATCAGCGCCATATTAAGTTTATTAGGGTTGTGTTTAATAGAGTTTAAAATCTTAATTGGATTATGCAGGTTACCCGAATGCTTATTAGGGTATGCTAACATGTTTAAAAAAGGAATTATAATCGGGTGCCAATTTCACCCGATTAACTCGATTTAGCTAAGCACTCATTGTCATATATAACTTTGGTATTTGATTTAGATAATAGAACTATTATACTTGTCATATTTGTTTAGTGGCTAATGTTTGGGCACATATTGTCGTTCTTATGGAAACGGATGAACTAAATTTGAAATGGGATAGTTTATTACTTAAAACTAGCATCATATCCACGCAATGTGACAGTTATATTTTAAAATAGAAAATAAAAAATGATGTCGTTAATTTAGATCTTACAATTAGTTTTCTAGAGCTTTTCCAGAGTAGTTTTGATGATTTCGGTTGTGATTTAAATGTGGTATTGATTCAAATTGAATATATATATATATAGAGAGAGAGAGATCAAATGAGAACCACTTAAATATGTGATTGTTCACATATGATAATGTAAAATTAAACATCAAAATGTTAATAAGAATTAATAAGACCTAGAAATTTGAAAAGTTAAGTGTAAAAACTTATTTTGACTAACTTTAATCGATTTACTTACATGTGAACTGTTCAGTTGTGAACATATGTGTTTTTAAGAGTTTATATACGTAGTTTTACATTTTGACCTTTTTTTGTTTCTCATTTGAAATTTTTTGAATGTTCATATGTGTATATAGTGAATTACGAGTGAATAATTACATATTTATATGTGTTTCCTTGCATACCAATTATGAAATGAAAAACTCATCTGAAAAAATGTAATAGGACACATGTAACTATGTATTTGGATGGAAAAAAGTAATATTAATAGTGTTAATTAATTAAGATATACATGGGTAATTGTGTCCATTTACAATTTTTTGATAAGTTTTTATCCAAATGCAGTATACATGAAACAACATATGAATTTGCGTTCTAGAAATATTGATTTTAAATACGGGTGGCTTACAAACCAAAATGCTATACTTAGGGTGATCTCCAAATCTATAATGATTTTACTAGTTAATAAATGTTTGTAGAGTAATTTTTAATGTGGTCGAAAAAATGTCTATAGACCCGTGGAAACACAACACTATTAAAGCACCAACACATCTTCAACAATCTCGCATATTAACATGCCCAAACATTAGACGTGCAAACCGAAAACCGATTTTTTGGGAAAACCTATCGAAAACCGCTAACCGGTTATTAGGAAAACCGGTTTTTAAAAAACCGAAACCGGTTTTGGAAACCCAACCGGTTTTGATCGGTTTTGAGTTTGAGCACCAACCGGTTTTTTACCGGTTCAAAAATCGGTTTTAACCGGTTTTTTTCAAAAAAATCATAAAACGGCTAGTAGCCGTTGAAGGAGCGGGTTTGGGGTTTTTTTGAACTTTTAGGTGTGTTTTTGCCCCCTCACTCACATTATAAATAGAGGTGGTTTGTTTAGGTTCAAACCACACCAAAATCTATCAATTTCTCTCTAATTCAATCACTTAATATCATATTCTCTCAAACTCTCTCTCTCTCTCTCTCTCTCTCTATATATATATATATATATATATATATATATATATATACTCTTTTCGTTTGCGAAATGGAAAATATACAATCTCAAGCTTCCGGTTCCGGTTCCGTTGGTAGAAATGTACGAAAGAAAGCTTACACAAATGAAGATATCGTGCAAGTTAAATCAACGAACCGGAACCAAGAAGTTTGGGTGAATTATGATTTGTGCATTATGAATGATGGGGCGAGTAAGGCTCGTTGCAAGAGATGTGAGAACTTTTATAACGCTTCATCAAACTCCACATTACGAGCTCACATGACCGCGGCTTATAGATCGACTAGTCAAGATACCTCACAATCGACACTTGGTTTGGATGGTGGGGTATTTATATACGACAATGATGCTCTTCGAGAAGATTTTACCAAGTTTGTCATCCAAGAGGCGCTTCCATTCAACCACCTTGACAACCAACAGCTTACGAGTATCATCAAAAAGAGACTACAACCGCGATACCAACAAGTAAGTCGTACTACCCTTAGAAACGATGCGTTTAAATTATGGAAAAATGCTAAAAAGGATATAATTGATGATTTTCTAAACTATAAACATGGCGTTTCTATTACTTGTGATGTTTGGACCGCACCACATGGTACGACAAATTCTTATTTAGCCGTTACGGCCCATTGGTTTCATCCCGAGTCTTGGTTATTAATGAAAAGTACAATTGCTTTTAAATTGTTTGGTTATCCACATACGGGATGTAACTTGCGAAAAATTTAAAATGACACTTTAATTGAATATAATTTAGACGATAAAGTTTTTACAATTTCACTAGATAATGCGTCAAATAAAACGAGACCTATGAATTTACTAAAATTACGTTTAAAACCATGTTTAAATGGCGCTTTTTTTCATTCTCGTTGTGTTGCTCATATTATTAATTTGGTTGTGCAAGCGGCATTAAAAATATGTGATAATTTACGTCAAAAATTTAAAATTTTATTAGTAATATATAGTTCTTGTAACGAACGTCAAGCTAATTATAGACGTTTTCGTGTACAATGTGGTGAAACTCCCCTAGGCCCATGCTATGATAATTATACTAGGTGGAATTCTACTCACACTATGTTTGAAAATATTTTAAGACAACGTGATACTTTAAATGCTTTTAATACGTTGTTAGTTGATAGAGGTAAGTCCGTGGAAGTAACCGATTTTGAATGGGATCAACTTTATGATTTGACTTCTTTTTTAGTAGTTTTTAAAGATGCTACTACTATCCTTTCGGGTGTATATTTGTGACACCTGTCAAATTAGGACTAGTAATTAGTGCCTAATAAAGTGTAATACATGTAATTAGTTCTGTGTTAGGCTAATTAATGTATCAATATATATATTGTTGAATATATACAAGTATGCGATTTGATTAAATCGTACAAGTTTTAAACCGAATGCAATTCGGTTCAATTAATACGGACGTTGGTGAACAACTTTATTAAATAATAGGAAATTATTTAATAACTCTATTTTATCCAAAATATTATTTAAATAATATTTCAACTCAAATTCGTATCGTACAAACAACAATTACGCGATTAGAATAATAAACGCGAGAACAATCAAAACAAGAATAAGTCATATTTTATAACTCAAGTAAAAGTATTGGATGAAATATTTCAACAAAAACCTTAATAAATATTCGTATTTTAAAATAATTATTTATACGATTAAACGATCGGGGAAATGAACACCGCACGAAGCGCAAACGTGGGGGTTAAAAATTGGGAGATTTCCTCCCCTTTTCCCCCCAAAATCCGCCAAACACCCCCCCCCCCCCTTTCTTCACCTCATTTCCACCTCTCACTCTCTTTCTTCTTCTTCTTTTTCTCTCAAACCACCACACCACCACAACCTCCTTAAAATCATAAAATAACACCATAAAACGATCTCGAATCCTCACACTAGATTGAAAGAAAAGAATCACGGAGTCACGATCTACATTTCCCTCTTTTCGGATTTCTCCGGCGCTAAGTCGTAAGTTTTCCGACAAAACTCGAAACTCTCCGATTTTATTTATTTTTACTTGTTTGTGGGTTATTTAAGCTTATAATGTCCAAATATGGGTTGGGTAAAAGTTTCAAGTCAAACAGAAACCGGAAAACCCTTTTTCGGCTCATTTTCCGGCCAACAGCTCGTTATGTCGCAGAGGCTCCAGGCCACCTGCTACACAATCCCTTATGTCGCCAAATCATATCCTATGTCTCATATAGCGACACAAGCCTCTATGTCGCAATACTTTCAGATGTCGCATATAGCGACATAAAACACTATGTCGCAAAACTTATTTCCGTCGCACATAGCGACACAACACCTTATGTCGCATTAAATTGCGGATGTCGCACTTAGCGACACAATCCCTTATGTCGCAGTCGTGATCTGCGACACAATAGACTATGTCGCACTTAACGACACAAAGCCGTATGTCGCACAATGTGTCGCATAAATCAGAAACATGAAAACATGAATTTTTACTTGTAAGTCCTTAGTTCTAAGATTGATAACTTCGTTATCTATAGTATTAAGGCGCGGAATTCCTCAATACACGTTATCTTACTATAACGAATAAGTTCACATTTAGGTTAACTAATTACTTAGCTTTAAACGATTAAACGTCAAAGCCTAGCCTTTAGAATTAGGTTATTCTCTGGATTGAATTCGCAGGATGTCAAAAACGAAAATGGCAAAAGTTCTTAGGTTTTCACGTAATGAAAACATATATATATCTCGTCTCAACTCGCAGCCTCTGGGCCTGCGAGTTGACTCGACTCGCTATGCAGCCCAAGCCCAATCATGAACTCGGCTCGCCACAGCTTAGATTCTACTACGAGTTCAGATCTCATCTCGCCTCGCAATGCCTTGAGACTTGAGATCTCGACTCGCAAAAAACGTATTTGTTAAATACAAAATTTTGTCTACTATTAATAACAAATTTTATTTACAAATCAAAACCAATGTATCAACCTGATAACAATTATACGAGTCATATTACAAGCTAGATCTGTTATCACAAACTATGTCTCAACATTATTAAGTGTCAAACTTATGTAACTTCGAACACTTACGATACGACTTTTCAAAACACATTAGGATACGTTTTTGAACACGAACACTTCGAAATCATAATAATAATAGTGAGATTATTATTACAACCAATCACCAATGGGCCTTACACATTTTCAAAACACAATCCAATCAACCAAGTCGTAGTAACTTGGACAATTTAAACAATCAAATCGTAGTAATTTGGATAATCAAATCAACCAAGTCGTAGTAACTTGGACAAATTAAACAACCAAATCGTAGTAATTTGGATAATCAAATCAACCAAGTCGTAGTAACTTGGACAAGTTAAACAACTGTAACACCCCCAAATTTAATGTTTTGCGGAAGCAAGATTTGGGTGTTACTAATCAATAACAAAGCACACAGATTAATAGTAAACGACTCTATATGCGTCGTTTTAATAAAATATATTAATATTAAAAGATTTACAATAGTTTGAACTCGTACATAGCTCGTGTTCGTAATATGAGAAATTTAAGTACATAATTAGTTATACAAAATCTAATAATGCAATGAAATCTCTGAAGTTTGCATGAAGACTCGAGCTAATAGGCATCCTGATAGGTAGTCCAGATCTACTGCTGAGTACCTGTGATACATGCTAAAATGGGTCAGCTAATACTGGTGAGCTCACAGGTTTAGATATCAAATAATAGTGTGTGAACCGCAAGATTTAAATGTTGATTTGCATCCAGCAAATGATATTGATAGTGTATACAACCATGAGCGCATAGTCTGAGCTTAACTCGAGGGTCGGGTCCCATATAGAGAATTCCGAGCGAGGTGCCTCCACGAGTGCCTAATTTACACTCGTTTTCCCAAATATTAGTACGTCCGTTGCAGAGGTTAGTGCGACTAACCCGGACGAGGTAGGTCAATCCTATATGGTACCATATACTAATATTCACGCTACTTTCGTATTACCAGACTATACTGATGGAGGACTTTGGTTTGATTAGTTGAAAACAACTCATGTACTATATCGAAATATATACTCACGTTCATGTGTTAAAAACAGAGCAATGTATCACACCCCTAGTAAAACAGTAAAAAGAGGGGCCATGAGACTCACCTGAGCCTGAAGAGTTTATCTAAATAAACTGAGATTGATTAGCCAAGAATCGAAGTCCAAAGACTTGTAACCTGAGGTTGTCCACGACACGCGATGGTTATAAACAGGTGAAGGCATCTAATAAGACTACCTTGTAGTTGTTTGTCCAACTAGAATGTCCAAATGATTACAATTTGATTGATTGTCTAAGTGTTTGAAAATGTGTACGGCCCGTTGGTGATTGTTTGTAATAATAATCTCACATTATTATTTTGATGATTTTGAAGTGTTATACCCAAAAGTAAGTTCCAATGTGTTTTAGAAGTTGTGTCACATTCGTGTTTGATGTTATACAAGTTTAACACCTTGTGTGAAAGTTTATATGTAACACTATTACTCGTGACCCTAGGGTAAGGGCGAATCCCGTTAATGACGGGGGTCCGGGGACAGCGCCTCTGGTAGCGGGGTCCAAGGGGCGGCAGCCCCTGGCGGGGTCCAAGGGGCAGAGCCCCTGGCGGGGTCCAAGGGGCAGAGCCCCTGGCTGGGGTCGAGCTTTATAGTTAGTGCAATCTGGACTTTGGTGAAAAACGAGTGATAAAATTTTTATTTCTACTAAATTGCTTTGGTGAAAAACGCATCTACCAAATTGCTTTGGTGTGTTAAATGTCTAAGTCGCGTTGATGTTTATCATACGATACGAAATGTAGTTGTAATATTATCAAAATATTATTTTGGGTATGATATCGTTATTAAATAATTTTATATTATTTAATAAAATTGATTCACCAACGTCCGTATTTACTTGAACCGAATTACATTCGATTTGAAACTTGTACGATTTAATCAAATCGCATATTCGTATATATTCAACAATATATATATATCGGTACATTAATTAGCCTAAAACCAACTAATTACATGTATTAACAAAGAGTTAGGCACTAATTACTAGTCCTAATTTGGCGGGTGTTACATTCTCCCCCTATTAGGAGAATTTCGTCCCGAAATTTAGCTCGATGTGGCGTTTGATGCAGATTTAGCGAATAACTGAGGATACTTGAGTCGCATTTGGTCTTCCCGTTCCCAAGTGAATTCTGGACCACGCCGCGAATTCCACTTGACCTTAACGATGGGAATACGACTTTGTTTAAGTTGTTTGACCTCACGGTCCATGATTTCTGCGGGTTCTTCAACAAAATGAAGCTTGTCGTCAACTCGAATTTCATCGAGTGGAATGATAAGTGTCTCGTTTGACAGACATTTCTTCAAGTTAGAAATGTGAAAAGTGGGATGCACGCTGCTGAGTTCGGATGGCAGCTGCAATCGATTTGCCACTGGACCAATCCTTTCGAGGATCTCAAAAGGCCCAATGTACCTGGGATTTAACTTCCCGCGTTTGCCGAATCGGATCACGCCTTTCCAAGGCGATACTTTAAGGAGTACTCGATCCCCAACTTAGAACTCGAGTGGTTTGCGTCTCACGTCAGCATAACTTTTCTGACGATCACGTGCGGCTTTGAGTCTGTTTTGGATTTCGACAATTTTCTCGGTGGTTTCGTGTATGAGTACAGGACCAGTGAGTTGACTGTCTCCCACTTCGGTCCAACAGATCGGTGATCGGCATTTACGACCGTATAGTGCCTCGAATGGTGCAGCCTAAATGCTGGTATGATAACTGTTATTGTAGGAAAATTTGCATAATGGCAGGTGTCTTTCCCAGTTTGCACCGAAGTTAACTACGCAAGCTCGTAGCATGTCTTCCAGTGTCTGAATAGTTTGTTCACTTTGGCCATCGGTTTGAGGATGGTATGCGGTACTCATATCAAGCCGGGTACCCAACGATTTTTGGAGTGATTGCCAAAAGTGAGATGTGAAATGAGCGTCCCTGTCAGAGATAATCGAGGTTGGGACACCGTGTCGAGAGACAATTTATTTGACGTAGATTTGTGAGAGGCGTTCCATTTTATCAGTTTCCTTGATTGCCAGGAAATGAGCAGATTTGGTGAGTCGGTCAACGATCACCCAAATGGTATCGCAACCGCTCGAAGACTTGGCTAGTTTTGTTATGAAATCCATGGCGATTTGTTCCCATTTCCATTCAGGAATGATGGGTTGTTGAAGTAAACCAGAAGGTTTTTGATGTTCGGTTTTGACTTTCGAGCAAGTAAGGCACTTGCTGACATAGGTGGCAATTTCGGCTTTCATGTTCGGCCACCAATAGAATTCCTTGATGCCGTGATACATTTTGTCGGATCCAGGATGGATAGAATATTTGGACTTGTGAGCTTCATCCATCACCAAGTCTCGCAGGTTCCCAAAACTAGGCAACCAGATTCGATTTGAGAAGTACCTAACGCCATTAGGTTTGATTTTGAATTGCTTATCGATGCCTCGTAAGGCTTCGCTTTTGACATTTTCGGGTTTCAAAGCTTCAAGTTGAGCGGTATGAATCTGAATGGTGAGATCATTATGAATGGTCATACTGAGGGCTCGAACTCGAAGTGGTTTCGGACGTTCCTTTCGACTGAGGGCATCGGCAATAACATTTGCCTTGCCTGGGTGGTATTTGATTTTGTAGTCATAATCAGTGAGCAACTCCACCCAGCGACGCTGTCGCATATTAGTTCGAGGTCGTGAGTCGTGTAGTTCTTCTCATGAACTTTGAGTTGTCGCGAAGCATAAGCAATGACCTTGTCTCGTTGCATCAACACGCAACCGAGACCTTGGTGGGAAGCATCGTAGTATACCACGAAGTCGTCGGTGCCTTCGGGTTAAGATAGAATAGGAGCACTGCAAAGCTTGAGTTTTAATAGCTGGAATGCTGACTCTTGTTTGTCAGTCCAATTGAATTTCTTTTCCTTTTGAGTCAGTGTCGTGAGTGGTTGAGCTTTTTTGGAGAAATTTTTGATGAACCGACGATAATAACCGGCCAATCCTAGAAATTGGCGTACCTCGGTTGGAGTAGTTAGCGCTTGCCAGTCTTTGATAGCCTCGATTTTCTATGGGTCGACGAGAATTCCTTGACTATTAACAACATGTCCAAGGAATTGAACGGATTGTATCCAGAACTTACACTTGCAGAATTTGGCATATAACTCCTCTTGTTTGAGTAGTTCTAGGACGGTTTTGAGGTGTTGCGCGTGTTCTTGTTCGTTGCACGAATAGATGAGGATGTCATCGATAAAGACAATGACAAACTTGTCGAGACAAGGTTTGCACACCCGATTCATAAGATCCATGAATACAGCCGGTGCGTTTGTTAAACCGAAGGGCATCACCTGAAATTCATAATGCCCATAACGAGTTCGGAATGCAGTTTTCAGGATGTCGGCGTCGCGAACTCGAAGTTGATGATAACCTGACCGAAGATCGATTTTTGAATAAATACTCGACCCTTGTAGTTGGTCAAACAGGTCATCGAAGCGAGGAAGTGGATACCGGTTCTTGACGGTTAGCTTGTTCAACTCTCGGTAGTCGATACACATTCGGAAAGAACCGTCTTTCTTTTTAACAAATAAGACCGGAGCTCCCCAAGGTGAAGAACTCGGTCTAATAAATCCTCTATCCAGGAGTTCCTGTAACTGGGTGGACAACTCTTGAAGTTCGGATGGGGCTAGACGGTATGGTGCTCGGGCTACCGGTGCGGCACCCGGCACGAGATCAATCGAGAACTCAACCTGTCTAGGTGGAGGTAAACCAGGTAGTTCTTTCGGAAAGACTTCGGGAAAGTTTCTAACGATTGGCACATCCTCAAGTCGCTTCTCCTCCGACTTTTTCTTTGTGACGTGCGCGAGGATTGCCGGATAACCCTTTCTGAGAAATTTTCGGGTTTTCAGACAGGATATGATATTTAGTCTCGTCCCACCGGTCTCCCCCTGTATGATCAAGGTTCTACCGACGGCGAGAGGGATGCGGACGATTTTGTCATAACAGACAATTTCGGCTCGGTGTTTGGACAACCAGTCCATGCCAATGATAACGTCGAAACTTCCAATTTCAACGGGCATAAGATCTATCGAAAAGGTCTCGTTGGCTAAGTTTAAAGTGCAATTAGGTATCACACTATCAGTTTCTATGAGCTTACCGTTTGCTAGTTCTACAGTGTACTTAACATCTAGAGCAACAGGGGTGATGTCAAGTAGTGGGTAAAACTCATCGGAAATAAAGCTCCTATCAGCACCAGTATTAAATAGAATAGAGGCAGTTAAGTTGTTGAGGAAGAACATACCCGTGACCACATTCGGGTCCTGGAGGGCGTCCCCAGAATTGAGTTCGAAGGCTCTACCCTTAGCATTGTTGTTGTTGTTGTTGGCCTTGTTCTTCAGTTTCGGGCAGTCATTCCTAAAGTGCCCAGGGTTCCCGCATTCATAGCAGGCTCGGTGTGGTCTGGTGTTGTTGCTGGAGTTGTTGTTGTTGGCTATGGACCTACAGTCCTTGGTGAGGTGGCCATGCCTCTTGCAGTTATTGCAATAGGGACCGCAAGAGCCTTCATGATGGCGGTTGCACTTGGAACAGTAGGGCTTGTTCCCAGTGTAACCCCGTCTGGTGTCGATGGTTGAGTTGTAGGCCTTGATGGTGTCGGGTTTCTTGTTTTGGGAGTTGTTGTGGTTGTCAGACCACTTTCTTTTGAGATGGTTGGAGGAAGAAGTGGATGGTTCTGGGTCCTCGTTCATGGTCATGAGTTCATGGGCCAATCTGATAGCACCATCAATGGTGGTCTGGTTTGAGGAGGCGACATTCCCCCGGACGGGTTCCGAAAGACCGCGGATGTACCTTCAGATTTTATCGGGTTCGGTGCTCACCATTGTTGGGCGAAGGATGGCAAGCTGTTGGAATCTGATGGTATATCCGTCAATGTCAGTTCCCTGCACCTTTAGGTGCCAGAACTCTTCCTCCAGCTTTTGGAGTTGTTCGATGGGACAATACTTAGCAGTAAGCATTGTCTTCAATTCCTCCCAAGGGAGTAGGTAGGCGGTATCAATACCCACAGACTGGGCATATGAATTCCACCATGAGAGTGCACCATCCTCGAGGGTGCAGGTGGAGTACTTGACTCTGTCCTCTTCCGCACACTTGCTGATGTGGAAGACGGACTCCATTTTCTCGAACCATCTGATCAGTCCGATGGCTCCTTCAGTTCCCTTGAAGTTCAAGGGTTTGCAGTTCAGGAAGTCCTTGTATGAACAAGGTTTGGATTGAGGCCCGTTGGCAGTTGTGTCTTCGCTGCCCGAGCTGGGTTGTCGGGTAGCCATAGCTTGAGCCACGCTTTGGGCTATGAGTTGGGCAATTTATTTGACGTAGATTTGTGAGAGGCGTTCCATTTTATCAGTTTCCTTGATTGCCAGGAAATGAGCAGATTTGGTGAGTCGGTCAACGATCACCCAAATGGTATCGCAACCGCTCGAAGACTTGGCTAGTTTTGTTATGAAATCCATGGCGATTTGTTCCCATTTCCATTCAGGAATGATGGGTTGTTGAAGTAAACCAGAAGGTTTTTGATGTTCGGTTTTGACTTTCGAGCAAGTAAGGCACTTGCTGACATAGGTGGCAATTTCGGCTTTCATGTTCGGCCACCAATAGAATTCCTTGATGCCGTGATACATTTTGTCGGATCCAGGATGGATAGAATATTTGGACTTGTGAGCTTCATCCATCACCAAGTCTCGCAGGTTCCCAAAACTAGGCAACCAGATTCGATTTGAGAAGTACCTAACGCCATTAGGTTTGATTTTGAATTGCTTATCGATGCCTCGTAAGGCTTCGCTTTTGACATTTTCGGGTTTCAAAGCTTCAAGTTGAGCGGTATGAATCTGAATGGTGAGATCATTATGAATGGTCATACTGAGGGCTCGAACTCGAAGTGGTTTCGGACGTTCCTTTCGACTGAGGGCATCGGCAATAACATTTGCCTTGCCTGGGTGGTATTTGATTTTGTAGTCATAATCAGTGAGCAACTCCACCCAGCGACGCTGTCGCATATTAGTTCGAGGTCGTGAGTCGTGTAGTTCTTCTCATGAACTTTGAGTTGTCGCGAAGCATAAGCAATGACCTTGTCTCGTTGCATCAACACGCAACCGAGACCTTGGTGGGAAGCATCGTAGTATACCACGAAGTCGTCGGTGCCTTCGGGTTAAGATAGAATAGGAGCACTGCAAAGCTTGAGTTTTAATAGCTGGAATGCTGACTCTTGTTTGTCAGTCCAATTGAATTTCTTTTCCTTTTGAGTCAGTGTCGTGAGTGGTTGAGCTTTTTTGGAGAAATTTTTGATGAACCGACGATAATAACCGGCCAATCCTAGAAATTGGCGTACCTCGGTTGGAGTAGTTAGCGCTTGCCAGTCTTTGATAGCCTCGATTTTCTATGGGTCGACGAGAATTCCTTGACTATTAACAACATGTCCAAGGAATTGAACGGATTGTATCCAGAACTTACACTTGCAGAATTTGGCATATAACTCCTCTTGTTTGAGTAGTTCTAGGACGGTTTTGAGGTGTTGCGCGTGTTCTTGTTCGTTGCACGAATAGATGAGGATGTCATCGATAAAGACAATGACAAACTTGTCGAGACAAGGTTTGCACACCCGATTCATAAGATCCATGAATACAGCCGGTGCGTTTGTTAAACCGAAGGGCATCACCTGAAATTCATAATGCCCATAACGAGTTCGGAATGCAGTTTTCAGGATGTCGGCGTCGCGAACTCGAAGTTGATGATAACCTGACCGAAGATCGATTTTTGAATAAATACTCGACCCTTGTAGTTGGTCAAACAGGTCATCGAAGCGAGGAAGTGGATACCGGTTCTTGACGGTTAGCTTGTTCAACTCTCGGTAGTCGATACACATTCGGAAAGAACCGTCTTTCTTTTTAACAAATAAGACCGGAGCTCCCCAAGGTGAAGAACTCGGTCTAATAAATCCTCTATCCAGGAGTTCCTGTAACTGGGTGGACAACTCTTGAAGTTCGGATGGGGCTAGACGGTATGGTGCTCGGGCTACCGGTGCGGCACCCGGCACGAGATCAATCGAGAACTCAACCTGTCTAGGTGGAGGTAAACCAGGTAGTTCTTTCGGAAAGACTTCGGGAAAGTTTCTAACGATTGGCACATCCTCAAGTCGCTTCTCCTCCGACTTTTTCTTTGTGACGTGCGCGAGGATTGCCGGATAACCCTTTCTGAGAAATTTTCGGGTTTTCAGACAGGATATGATATTTAGTCTCGTCCCACCGGTCTCCCCCTGTATGATCAAGGTTCTACCGACGGCGAGAGGGATGCGGACGATTTTGTCATAACAGACAATTTCGGCTCGGTGTTTGGACAACCAGTCCATGCCAATGATAACGTCGAAACTTCCAATTTCAACGGGCATAAGATCTATCGAAAAGGTCTCGTTGGCTAAGTTTAAAGTGCAATTAGGTATCACACTATCAGTTTCTATGAGCTTACCGTTTGCTAGTTCTACAGTGTACTTAACATCTAGAGCAACAGGGGTGATGTCAAGTAGTGGGTAAAACTCATCGGAAATAAAGCTCCTATCAGCACCAGTATTAAATAGAATAGAGGCAGTTAAGTTGTTGAGGAAGAACATACCCGTGACCACATTCGGGTCCTGGAGGGCGTCCCCAGAATTGAGTTCGAAGGCTCTACCCTTAGCATTGTTGTTGTTGTTGTTGGCCTTGTTCTTCAGTTTCGGGCAGTCATTCCTAAAGTGCCCAGGGTTCCCGCATTCATAGCAGGCTCGGTGTGGTCTGGTGTTGTTGCTGGAGTTGTTGTTGTTGGCTATGGACCTACAGTCCTTGGTGAGGTGGCCATGCCTCTTGCAGTTATTGCAATAGGGACCGCAAGAGCCTTCATGATGGCGGTTGCACTTGGAACAGTAGGGCTTGTTCCCAGTGTAACCCCGTCTGGTGTCGATGGTTGAGTTGTAGGCCTTGATGGTGTCGGGTTTCTTGTTTTGGGAGTTGTTGTGGTTGTCAGACCACTTTCTTTTGAGATGGTTGGAGGAAGAAGTGGATGGTTCTGGGTCCTCGTTCATGGTCATGAGTTCATGGGCCAATCTGATAGCACCATCAATGGTGGTCTGGTTTGAGGAGGCGACATTCCCCCGGACGGGTTCCGAAAGACCGCGGATGTACCTTCAGATTTTATCGGGTTCGGTGCTCACCATTGTTGGGCGAAGGATGGCAAGCTGTTGGAATCTGATGGTATATCCGTCAATGTCAGTTCCCTGCACCTTTAGGTGCCAGAACTCTTCCTCCAGCTTTTGGAGTTGTTCGATGGGACAATACTTAGCAGTAAGCATTGTCTTCAATTCCTCCCAAGGGAGTAGGTAGGCGGTATCAATACCCACAGACTGGGCATATGAATTCCACCATGAGAGTGCACCATCCTCGAGGGTGCAGGTGGAGTACTTGACTCTGTCCTCTTCCGCACACTTGCTGATGTGGAAGACGGACTCCATTTTCTCGAACCATCTGATCAGTCCGATGGCTCCTTCAGTTCCCTTGAAGTTCAAGGGTTTGCAGTTCAGGAAGTCCTTGTATGAACAAGGTTTGGATTGAGGCCCGTTGGCAGTTGTGTCTTCGCTGCCCGAGCTGGGTTGTCGGGTAGCCATAGCTTGAGCCACGCTTTGGGCTATGAGTTGGGCAATTTCAGTTTCACTGAAGGTGAATCGCTTCGGTGGCATTTTGCTGAACAAGGTCAAGAAAAGACAATGAGATTCTTGTGTGAAATTCTAATATATCACAGGTGTATATGATGGAATATACAATATTAAGTGATAATTATATTTCATTTAAATAACCAAGTTTGGTACATGACATGAGTTTTCAAAAGATTACATAATACGGGGAGTACAAAAGGTACCGGGAATTGTTATATCCGGTTAGAATAGTAAAAGTCCTACACAGATAGATATAGATCACAAGTTGACAGCCACACTAGTTCTAATGCAAGTTGATCCTTTCCATTAGTGTGACGATTCGGTCCACGGTGACCGCGAGTCTGCTGGTTTGTCGGGCGTTGTCTTCTGCCAATGCTAGTCGTTGTACCAGCATTCTTGAGTATTCTTCAGCCTCTTGCAGGCGCTGCTCGCATTGTTTCAACCTAAGTCACAAAAGTTCGACTTCTATTCCTGATTCCACCACTCGGTCGTGGAGTATGTTCATGTTGCTAACGGTGTTTTCGTGGTCCTCAAAGACTTGGTTGATACGCTCAAGCGCTGTGAGTCTCCAATTTTCATTGGTTTCTTGCAAAGCGACATCCATGGTGCGTAGTCGTTGCTCGTGACGGTCCAGCCTAGCGGCCAAGGCCGGCAGAGTGAAGTGAGTGGGGTACGGGCCAGCTCGAGGCAACCTGGCGTTCCTCCTAGCTACCCTCGGGTTCTGCGACCCGGATTGAGAGAGTGACGAATTGGGTGATGTGTTTGCCATTCTGAGACAAAGCGTTAAAAAGAGTGAGGCCTATCTATGTATATACATATATATTACATAATAGCCTGAGGTGTCTAACACATACATGTTTGGGTCCCGGTTTCTCTCGTGGTCAGAGTCAACTAGTGTATCCTGTTCAGTCATGATTCCTTTCAGATTCCACGTCATATTCTTTTAATTATACATAGTTGATCAGGCTATGTTAAATTAAACCAATACCATGTAGTCATTGAACCTAATCATACTTAATAAGGAATACTGCCTAACGGTCATAGTCTAGGCCCACTAAAAGCAACCTAGTTCACTATAACCTTAGGCTCTGATACCAATATGTAACACCCCCAAATTTAATGTTTTGTGAAAGCAAGATTTGGGTGTTACTAATCAATAACAAAGCACGCAGATTAATAGTAAACGACTCTATATGCGTTGTTTTAATAAAATATATTAATATTAAAAGATTTACAACAGTTTGAACTCGTACATAGCTCGTGTTCGTAATATGAGAGATTTAAGTACATAATTTGTTATACAAAATCTAATAATGCAATGAAATCTCTGAAGTTTGCATGAAGACTCGAGCTAATAGGCATCCTGATGGGTAGTCCAGATCTACTGCTGAGTACCTGTGATACATGCTAAAATGGGTCAGCTAATGCTGGTGAGCTCACAGGTTTAGATATCAAATAATAGTGTGTGAACCGCAAGATTTAAATGTTGATTTGCATCCAGCAAATGATATTGATAGTGTATACAACCATGAGCGCATAGTCTGAGCTTAACTCGAGGGTCGGGTCCCATATAGAGAATTCCGAGCGAGGTGCCTCCACGAGTGCCTAATCTACACTCGTTTTCCCAAATATTAGTACGTCCGTTGCAGATGTTAGTGCGACTAACCCGGACGAGGTGGGTCAATCCTATATGGTACCATATACTAATATTCACGCTACTTTCATATTACCAGACTATACTGATGGAGGACTTTGGTTTGATTAGTTGAAAACAACTCATGTAGTATATCGAAATATGTACTCACGTTCACATGTTAAAAAACAGAGCAATGTATCACACCCCTAGTAAAACAGTAAAAAGAGGGGCCATGAGACTCACCTGAGCCTGAAGAGTTTATCTAAATAAACTGAGATTGATTAGACAAGAATCGAAGTCCAAAGACTTGTAACCTGAGGGTGTCCACGACACGCGATGGTTATAAACAGGTGAAGGCATCTTATAAGACTACCTTGTAGTTGTTTGTCCAACTAGAATGTCCAAATGATTACAATTTGATTGATTGTCTAAGTGTTTGAAAATGTGTACGGCCCGTTGGTGATTGTTTGTAATAATAATCTCACATTATTATTTTGATGATTTTGAAGTGTTATACCTAAAAGTAAGTTCCAATGTGTTTTAGAAGTTGTGTCGCATTCGTGTTTGATGTTATACAAGTTTAACACCTTGTGTGAAAGTTTATATGTAACACTATTACTCGTGACCCTAGGGTAAGGGCGAAGCCCGTTAATGACGGGGGTCCGGGGGCAGCGCCCCTGGTAGCGGGGTCTAAGGGGCGGCAGCCCCTGGCGGGGTCCAAGGGGTAAAGCCCCTGGCTGGGTGAAATCGAGTGATAAAATTTTAGGTCTCGACACTTAGTAAAATTTGTGTTTTCTTTGTTCTGTTTCATGCGACATAACGTGCGACATAAAGCTTGTGTCGCTAGATGCGACATAGTCTATTGTGTCGTAGATCATCTCTGCGACATAAGGGCTTGTGTCGCTAAGTGCGACATCCACAATTTATGCGACATAAAATGTTGTGTCGCTATATGCGACGGAATTAGGTTTTGCGACATAGTCACTTGTGTCGCTATATGCGACATAAGTGAGGGTTTAGCGACAGAAGGGCTTGTGTCGCAGGTGGCCTGGAGCCTCTGCGACACAACGAGCTGTTGACCGGAATTTGAGCCAAAAACATATTTTCCGGTGACCGTTTGGTCCAATACTTTTACCCAACCCATATTTGGACATTTCAAGCTTAAATAAACAACTAGAACTTGAAAAACACTAAAAATCAAGGAGTTGCGGGTTTCGTCGGAAACTTACAACTTTGCGCGTGAGGATTCCGGAAAGATGAAAATGTAGATCGTTGCGAGGTGGTCACTTTTCTCCAAATGGGCGCGACGAAATAATGATGTTTGATGGTGTTTTTGGGTGGATTTAGTGATAGTGGTGGTGGTAAGTTTGGAGAGAAAAAGAGAGGAAGAAAGAGAAAGAGAAATGAGAAATGAGGAGGAAGGAAGGAAAGAGGAGGGAAGAAGAGGGGCGGGGGGCGGCGGCTAGGGTGGGGGCCCACTGAAGTGTGGGTCTCCACTTTTTAATTCCGTGTATTCGCGCTCCGTGCGACGTTCGTTTAAACGTTAAATAATTATTTTATACGTTTAAATATATGTTTTAAAATACAAATGTTTATTCAATATTTTTGTTGAAGTATTTTACCAATTACTTAATAACTTAAATGATTTCATTTGTTTGTGTGCTAAATGTCTAAGTCGCGTTGATGTTTATCATACGATACGAAATGTAGTTGTAATATTATCAAAATAATATTTTGGGTATGATATCGTTATTAAATAATTTTATATTATTTAATAAAATTGATTCACCAACGTCCGTATTTACTTGAACCGAATTACATTCGATTTGAAACTTGTACGATTTAATCAAATCGCATATTCGTATATATTCAACAATATATATATCGGTACATTAATTAGCCTAAAACCAACTAATTACATGTATTAACAGAGAGTTAGGCACTAATTACTAGTCCTAATTTGGCAGGTATTACAACAACCAAATCGTAGTAATTTGGATAATTTAATCAACCAAATCATAGTAATTTGGACATTCTAGTTGAACGAACAACTACAAAGGTAGTCCTTCGAGATACCTAATCATATTTATAACCATCGTGTGTCTTGGACACCCTCAGGTTACAAGTCTTCGGACATCAATTCACAGCTAATCAATTCAAGTTTATTTCGATTAACACTCAAGGCTCAGGTGAGTCTCATGGCCCCTATTTTATGGTTTTCATCAGGGGTGTGATTACATTGCTCATTTTATTCTACAATATGAATGTAAGTACAATACAAATCAAATACTACATGAGTTGTTTTCACTAATCATTGCAAAGCCCTCCACAACATAGTTTGGTAATACATCTGTAGCGTGAATGTTAGTATATGATATCATATAGGATTGACAATCCTCGTCCGGGTTAGCACGCACTAACTGGTCAAATGGACGTATTAGCATTTGGAAAGACGAGTGTAGATTAGGCACTCGTAGGAGGCACTCAGTTGGGTTTCCTTAATTGGACCTGACGCTCAAGTTAAGCTCAGACTATGTGCTCATGACTGTATAACTTTTACTTTGCTTAAAAATTGCATTTTAAATTTAATTAAATCTTGCGGTTCATACAAATATGTGTTGACATACAAACCTGTGAGTTCACCAGCGTTTCGCTGACCTATTTTAGCATGTATCACAGGTACTCAGCAGTAGGTTGGCTGCCCAATCAGGAATCATTAACTCGAGTCTGCATTCAAACAAATCAGAGATTTAATTGCGTTATTATATTTTGTATAGATTAATTATGTAATGTAAATCTCTCAACTTCAAGGAACTGAGCTAATGTAAACAATATTTTTGATGTAAACTTTGGTTTTATCAATACAATGTAAAATGACGCATTTAGTGGTCGTTCATTATATCTTTGTGCTTGTGATTATTGATTAGTCGCACCCCAACCCGATTCGCTTCCGTAACCCGAATTTGAGGGTGCGACAGGTTGGTATCAGAGCCTAAGGTTATAGTGAACTAGGTTGCATTTAGTGGGCCTTGACTATGACCGTTAGGCAGTATTCCTTATTAAGTATGATTAGGTTCAGTGACTGCATTGTATTGGTTTAATTTAACATAGCCTGATCAACTATATACAATTAAAAGAATATGATGTGAGATCTGAAAGGAGTCATGAATGAACATGATACACTAGTTGACTCTGACCACAAGAGAAACCGGGACTCAAACATGTCTGTGTTAGGCACTTTAGGCTATTATGTGATATATATATATATATACATATATATATATACATATATATATATATATACATAGATAGGCCTCATTCTTTCTAACTCTTTGTCTCAGAATGGCAAACACACCACCCAATTCATCACGCTCACATCCGTATGGATCGCGAAACCCAAGGGTGGCTAGGAGGAACACCAGGTTGCCTCGAGCTGACCCATACCCTACTCACTTCATTTTATCGGACTTAGCCACTAGGCTACAACGTCACGAGCAACGACTTAATACTATGGATATCGAACTCCAAGAAACCAACGAAAACTGGAGACTCACATCACTCGAACGTATCAATCAAGTCTCCGAAGATCACGAAAACACTGTCAACAACATGGACACCCTTGACAACCGTTTGGGTGAAACCATCAAAACTATGGAGGTTGTCCACAACCAAGTGATTGGCAACCCCAACGAAATCTCTATCCTACAGTCAAGGCTGAATCAGTGCGAGACACGTCTAAGGGAAACTGAGGACGCTCTCCGAATGGTTAGCAGACTTGCAGAATCTGTGGACCATCTCACTGCACTGCTGCCACAACTAAATCTACGTCAGGATTAGCTTAGGCTAAATCTGTACTTTATCATGCTTTCGTAGGACCTATGTAATTCGACCGGATGTAACAATTCTTGGCACCTTTTGTTGACAATCTAATCCTGTAACTTTTAGGACACGTAACTCGAAATTGTCTGTAATCGTTTAACATTGTGATATCAATCGACAATTTCTCTCAACTATCTTACATTGTTAATTTTCACCTTGTGATGTTGTATATTGCCGTTTTAATATATTTTCATCTATCAAATTTTCATTCTGGTACAACTTCTCATGCGCCTCTTGTTTCTCTCTTGAAGAATCATGCCGCCAAAGAGGAAAAGTTACAGTGATGCCGAACTTGCTGCTGTCGTTTCTCGAGCAGTAGTCGATGCGTTGGATGCTCGGGATTCACCTTGAAATTCTTGAAGTAATGATGAAACCCCAATCAACACCCCTGTTATCAAAGCTTGCTCTTACAAGGATTTTCTTAGCTGCAAACCACTCTACTTCAAAGGCACATAAGGTGCTATTGGTCTAATCAGGTGGATTGAACATATGGAATCCGTTTTCAAATTCTGTAACTGTATGGAGGATAACAAAGTCAAGTTTTCTGCCTACACCTTTCAGGAAGGTGCACTTACGTGGTGGAACACCCACGCAAACTCTGTGGGCATTGAGATAGCAAACCAATTTCCTTTGGCTGAACTGAAGAAAAAGCTTAGGGAAAAATAATGTCCCGAAGAAGAACTGCACCGTTTGGAGGAAGAGTTCTGGCACTTGACAGTGCAGGGAACTGACATTGCTGGATATACCACCAAATTCCAGCAATTCGATTTGTTATGCCCGGGTTTGGTTGATCCGGAGGAGAAATGCATCAAAAGGTACATCCGCGGCCTCCCGGAGAATATCCAGGGGAATATCGCCTCATCCAAGACAACCACCATTGAAATTGCAATCCGGTTGGCACATGAACTCATGACCCTGGTTGTCAGCCGTGAGACATCCAACACACCCTCTTCCAACAACAACAAACGCAAAACGTCTGAACACCACAACAACCAGAACAAGAAAACAAACACCATCCAAGTTTACAACACCAATTCTGAACCCAAGCGTGGATACACTGGGGACAGGCCATACTGCTCCAAGTGTAATTACCGTCACAATGGTCCATACAGTACTCTCTGCAACAACTGCAGGAGGTACGGGCACTTGACCAAAGATTGCCGAGCCCCCAAATCCAACAACAACACCTCTCACAACAATTCCAACCAACCCAAATCCTGCTTTGGGTGAGGGGAAGCAGGACACTTCAGAAATGAATGTCCTCAAAACAAGAACAATAACAACAACGCAAGAGGAAGAGCGTTCGTACTCGATTCCGGGGATGCCCGTCAGGACCCGAATGTGGTCACGGGTATGTTCCTCCTCAACAAATTATCTGCTTCTATTCTGTTTGATACTGGTGCTGATAGAAGCTTTATTTCTAATGAGTTTTGCCCCCTACTTGATATCGCACCTATTGCTCTAGATATTAAGTACACCGTAGAACTTGCAAATGGTAAACTCATAGAAACCGATAGTGTGATACCTAATTGCACCTTAAACCTAGCCGACGAGACTTTCTCAATCGACCTTATGCCCGTTGAAATCGGAAGTTTTGACGTTATCATTGGTATGGACTGGTTGTCTAAGCATCGTGCCGAAATCATTTGTTACGATAAAATCATTCGTATTCCTCTCGCCGTCGGTAGAACCTTGGTCATACAGGGGGAGACCGGTGGGACGAGACTCAACATCATATCTTTCTTGAAAACCCGGAAATTTCTGAGAAAGGGTTATCCAACAATCCTCGCGCACATCACGGAGAAAAAATCAGAGGAGAAGCGACTTAAGGATGTGCACATTGTTCGAGACTTTCCAGAAGTCTTTCCCGAAGAACTACCTGGTCTACCACCACAAATACAGGTGGAGTTCTCAATCAACCTCGTGCCAGGTGCCGCACCTGTGGCCCGAGCACCATACCGCTTAGCCCCATCCGAGCTTCAGGAATTCTCCAACCAATTACACGAACTCTGATATCGCGTAAAAAGTCATGTTTTTACTACCGATATCTCTCTCATTCTCGAACGATTCTTGGCATTTTAAACTCAAAACCAATACAAATCAATGATATTATGCCAAGATGGTCAAAAAAGGTTGCACGATAAAAATCAAGCAAAACGGATGAAAAACGAAGATTCCACACACATTTGAAAATTCAAGGCATTAAAACGAGATTTCAAGACAAAAGTGCCCATCATCAACATCCATTTCACCCAAGATGTTCGTTTTCAAATTACGAATCCAACAGAAGAAGAATCAACAAAAACGGATAAAGAATGAAGATTCTACGCCCGCCGGAAGATCCAAATGATTCGTATGCAATATCTGTATATGGGAGACATATTTTTGGGATATCTTTACATCAAAGTCTTTTCTTTTGAATTACGAATCCGACGCAAAAAGAATCAATGCAAACGGACGCATAATGAAGAAGATACGCACGAGTTAAGCAACGCAGCGAAAGAGGAGGGACCGGGGCGGGCGGCAGCCAGCCGTCGCCGGCCAGCAGCCAGCCGCCGTCGGCCTGATGGTGGGCGGCGCCGGCCTCCCTCCCCCCGTCTCTTTTCTGCTTTTTCGTCCTTGCGTGTACCCGGTGCACCACCTTTCGCTACTTTTCCGTACTCGGTGCACCACCTTTCGCTACTTTTTCATACCCGGTGCACCACCTTTCACTCTTTTTCTAATGTGAGCCTAGGGATGTTAATGTGAGCCATATTTTCTCTATAAATACAGCCCCAAGGCTTCCATTTGAAGATGTCCCATATGCATTAGGCATAATTTTCTCTTTACTTTCTCATTCTATTTTCTTACTTCAAATTTAGTGTTAGGCTAGTTAAGGAGCTTATCTAAAGTAGAACGAAAGCTAGGGAACATTTTGTAATCTTTGGTGTACGCTTGGAGTTATGCTTATTAATTCAAGTCTATTCCTTCTCATATTTTAATCCGGGTTCTTTCTATCCTATTCTATCTTAATTAAATATGTATGCTTTAATTATGCTAGAATTAGTTTGTGCCATGATTAGCGAGTAGATTACTATTGTATTTGTTGTGATGTAGTTAGCATATATAATTGTGGGATGACTTTGAATATGTCGTGAAATAACATGACGGCCCCTATTCGACTGTTTACTCGGTATAGTGCTGGAAATGCTTTTAAGCAAAGTACATACGTATGGAAGCCGGTAACGACCGAAGCTAGTTGTATTATGGATAGACATTATAAAATGGAAACTTTATGAATGGACTTATCTTATGATTTTAAACCTAAAACTTATATTCGCCTTTCGATTAACAAACGTGATTGTAACCCTGTAAAGAGGAGTCGCGAACCTTGATACTTGGTCAATAGTTATCTCTATAAAAACTATGTTTTTAACTGTAACGTCATGCAAGCCTCATAAAATGCAATTTGATTACGTGGACTTGCCATGAGTATTGTACACTTGTGACATGGCGAAGCAATTAAATTCACAATGGGATCATCGGTAAACGATTAAATACATTGTGAATCACCATAGCATTTTCCGACATGGTCTGGGTTTAACTTTATGCAAAAAGCCGTCAACATTTTAATTAGCATTTTAATTAGATTAGTTAATTTAGATTAGATTAGAGTAGGTAGGCTACAGGCTAAATAACCGTTTACGAAAACCTAGGGATTTGTTAATTGTAATGAGAAAGGCAAGTTTGGAATCTAAATTACACTGATATTCTTTCCTTAAAATATGAAACCAAAAGTAAGGTACGCAAGAACCTTGAACGTTTTTCCCCTGTTTATCATCCTTAAGTATCATTAATAGGAATTGGTTAATAAGTCCAAACATAATTTCTAAGTTAACTGTTTAATGGATTTGAAATCTTTATGGTATTAAGAACGGTCAGACTTGCTAATGACCTGCTACTCTATTCCTTCACCCACGAGCGAATACGTTCAATAATATGGGTCACTGACTCCCTCATAGGAGAGTGTGGATAGTTGAGCATCGTCTGTCTGATCAGAATCATGACACCTTAGTTCCTCGTGACATATTAGTTGATAACCGACTGATAGGGAACTTATTGGTTATACCACTGGGTTTTGAATCCACTAAACGTTCCTAATTTAGATAATCGTTTTCCCATAAGAGTCATCATCCCACATTATAAGCTAACGAACTCACAACAAATACTACTTTTATTATCTGATTTATTATTACACTTTTATTCGCTTTATTTAGTTTACTTAATTAACTGAACCAAAACCCCCAACGCACTCTTTTAAAACCTTTACTAGAAAAGAAAGATTGATCACCTCTGTTTCAATTCAGTTTCTCTTTAAGAACGACTCTAGGTCATACTTACCATCTACTAGCCTTTGGTTCAGTATTAGTAAGTCATACTTAGACCCTAGCAAATATAAATTTAAAACAAGCTGATTGTGATCCGTGCGTTATCTTCATACGACCGCTCGGGATGCATCAAGCTTTTTGGTGCCACTGCCGGGGAGACAAACTGTCCGATACAGAGGCCCAACCAATCCCAATTCTAGTAAACCCTTAGGATAAAACCTTCTAAAAAAACACAAAAACAAGTATTTACTTTCTTGTCTTTCCTTTTTAGTGTATGACCTGTTCCCCTAGATCTGCACCACTATTTAATTTCCCTGATCCAGAACTTATAATACGTACCATTCGATGAGAAAAGAAGCAATCCACACTAAAACAAGCAATGGCTGAACGCATAACTCTCGCTGACAACAGTAAACCCTCTATCGAAGGAAGAGGATGACCAATTCTCTACCCTGAAACCCCTGGCCAATCTTTCGAGCTTAAGCACCACATAATCCAACTAATCCAAAACCACTGTCAATTCCATGGATTACCCAATGATGATCCAAACTCTCACCTCGACAAGTTCATATCTCTTTCAAACTCCTACAAACAAAACGGAATTAGTCAAGACACAATCCGTTTGTACCTTCTCCCTTATTCGCTCACACATCATGCGCAAACATGGTTTGAAGGTTTAGATACCGGCTCTATCCCTTCATGGACTGTGATGGCAACAAAGTTTCTAACCAAGTACTTTCCGCCTTCTAAACAAACCAAACTTCGAAATGACATCATGAATTTCCACCAAGCTTTTGATGAGTCATTATACACCGCATGAGAACGATTCAAATGAGCCTTGAAGAAATGCCCTAATCACCGACATGACAAATCCGCACAATTGTGTACCTTCTATAATGGTTTAGACCCTAACCACCGAACCACCCTCGACGCTGCCGCACAAGGAAGCTTCATTGCAAAGACCGACGAAGAAGGATGGAACCTTATAGAGAACATGACTATGCATCACCACGATTGGAACTCTGGAGATCACTCAACATCTTCAGCACCTCTCGCCGCATCAAATCGAATTCCAGTCGAAGCAATTAAGGTATTAACGGAGAAAATGGACTCACTTGTCAAACAGTTTGGAGAACTTAAGAAACAACAGCACCAAGTACACTAAGTGCAAGTCTGTCAACACTGCACCAACCCGCAACCACCTGGTGAATACCAAGTTGAATACGAAGAAGCAGATGGCACCGTCTACTATGCTCAGTTTCCTGCTCGACAACAAAATTTTCCACCCGGTTCCAATCAAAACAACAACCAACCTAGAGGACCTCCATTCCAACCAAGAAACAACCAACCACCATACCAACCCCGATACCCACCTAGATACCCAACTTACCCACAACAATCACAACCTTCTTATAGCCAACCCCTCGCACTTCCTGCACCAACTTCCGACACAAACCAAACCCCTGAACAACCTGCAAAGACAAATGCCCCAGCTTCAAATTCAGATGACGCCTTCACCCAGTTCATGCAAGGTCAACACCCGCTCAACCAAAAGACGTCCGCCAGACAAGATCAAGACGACCTCTTTATAAGAAATCAATTGGCTGTGCTAAAGAATTTGGAAGCTCAGATTGGACAAATGGCACAATGTCTTGATAACAGACCCAGAGGAAGCTTGCCTAGCAACACGGTTCACAACCCACATCTTAAGGAAGTAAAGAAACTTACTACCACCAAGGAAGCATTTACTACACCACCAGCTGCCGTTCCAGTAAAAGAGGAAGAACCAAAGATCAAGATACCATCTGTGGAAACCACCCCGACCATAAACAAAGAGGTTAGGATCCCTTACCCCGCTAGACTTAAAGCTCCACCCAAGAAATTATCATCCTTTAAGCTAGATGGAAAATTCCTTGATACCATGTCTAGAGTTCCCGGTCGAAATAAGTACTTTAGGAAATTGCTATCCACTAAGGATAAACTGCCCGAAGTAAACAATATTCCCCTTAGTTCTGAAACCTCAGCCCTACTTAAGAATAGCCTTCCCGAAAAACTAGGAGACACTGGTAGATTTACACTCCCTTATTCTATTTACCAATCCGGAGAAATAAGCGCCTTAGCCGACTTAGGAGCCAGCGTTAACCTTATGCCCTACTCCCTGTTTAAGAGGCTGGAACTTGAAAACTTGAAACCCACTAAGATGACCGTCCAGCTAGCTGATCAATCTGTTAGATACCCAAAAGGAATAGCTGAGAACGTTCTAGTTTAAGTTAACAAATTTTTCTTTCCAACGGATTTTGTGGTAATGGATATCCACGAGGACATAAACATCCCGATTATCCTTGGAAGACCATTCATGAACACAGCTAGAGCAGTAATTGATGTGTATAACCACACGATTGTATTACGATCACATGGTGAAAGCATTACTTACAAGATCAACCAACCAGAATGCACTCCGGAAGAAGAAGAATGCTATGCTATATCAACAGGTAGAATTTGTTCCGATGACGAATCAGAACCAGAGGAAGAGCAACATTTCACTAAATCATCAGTTTTCATCTCTGATTCTGAGTATGAACCAGAAGCAGAGGAAGAATCTGAAGAAGCAGAGGAAGAAATTGAATCGGAAGATGAAGAACCTGAAGAAGAGGAAGAAGAAACTGAGGAGGAGGAAGAAATCAAAGAAGAAGAAGAGGAAGAAATGGAGGAAGATGAAGATCAAGCTGATTCACCACAGATGGCTGAAGTCAAAAGAATACAAGACTGCAAATACTACACTTCATCAGAAGAATCCTTTGATTATGGAGCCATCCACCAAGAGCTCAGATGCACTCATCTCAAAAGAATGGGAAACATTCTTGACTCTTATCTCAATCCATCAAAACCCTTTACCTGAACCCGACTCCAAGATATAGATACTTTTGAAGAAGAACTCCGAACATCACAGCACCCAGACCTGTATGCTAAACTCCTACAAAGAATTTCTGCATATAAGGCACGACAATCAGGAAGCTTTGTTGAAGAAAACCTTCAAGACACCATCACGGAAGTCAGAACCATCGAAATCGATAGTACTCAACCTTTCAACAATGCACCCTCAGCTGAAGAATTCCACCAATTCCCAGATTCACGAGATGAAGATTCCGACTACAAGAGTGTCAAATTTGACGGCAATTTTATTGACGTCACTATCGATGAACGCTCTATTCCAAAAAACCCTCTTGCTCCACCAAATTCCCCCATCATCACAGCTGAGAGATTAGAGATTCCGCTCATAGATACTCACCAAGACATGATCGAGCTAATTGATGAATACACCGATGTGCGCATCATTGCAGAGGCTATCTAAGAATCAACCAATGAATACAACACCGCTCAGAGACATCTGATAAGGCAGATTGAATGAGAATACGATTCATATCTCGCCAATTATGGAGAACCAGTGCCCAAACTTTGCTCAGACATATCCAAGAGTTCTCCGATTCCCTTCAAGAACAAATCACCAGAGAAGCTCAACAGCCAGAAAGGCCAGACTACCCAATGGGAGAAGTCGAGTTCTGCAGCAACCAAAGGAAAATATACCAAAAAGTATTTTGTGCCTTAGCCGGATCAACTTTTCCCTACTCATCAAGTCAGAAGGCTATACTTGCATCAATGAGAACCCATCTTGAAAGAGCTACTGGAAATCCACAGAATTATGCTGACATAAGAATGGTGGGTGATCTTAGAACCCTTCTAGATCTCATCGAAACTGGAGAACATCTCACAACTTCAGAAAACTTCAGGATCGTCATTCACTCCACTATTGATCATCACGTTGAACTAATAATTGATGAACTAAATCAAGCAGCATATGATGAAGAAATTCGCGAAGTGCCTAGATTCATTCCACACCTGTCACAAATCAACTTAGCAACTTATGTTACAACCCGACTGCGTGGAATGTATGAGGAAGAAGACGTAGAAATTGACGCTTACCGCAACGGATACCGCGAAATATTCAGCAAGTTAATCTACGTCTTCACTGACTCGGATTTTCCCTTCAACCGCGAACAACATCAACTCATCAGACAAGTATGCCAAGCCACTAGATCCTTTGGAGGAGACCCATTGGCCAATGATTTTGAAGAAGTAAAGACTGAATTCATGGCTTTAATAAACTCAATAGGCAGAAACCACCCACAACGTGAAATTGTTCAAACTCACACCTGCACTCGATTCGACTCTAACGGACTAGTCACAAGGGCAGTTCGATACATCAGCTATGGGATGGCAATCCTCGACAGATTAGCCACTGATCACTTCAAAAGCTTCAGAATGGAATCCACCACTCCACCAACTCTCATTACTGACATGATAGAACAATTTCGGCAATACTTTCCTCCGCGATACGCCTTACCTAGGAACCACAGTGACCACTCTAGCACCACGGACACATCCAGCATCATCTGAAGAAGAAAGGACTAAGTCGAGCTCTCGACTTTAAAAGAGCGCTTCTCGGGAGGCAACCCGTGTTTTAAAATTTCTGCAAATTTTACTTTCCAAGAAGTGATGAAATCTCCGACTATCTTTCACACTCGGATCATACAAAGCATGCTCCAGCCTGCAAGAAAATATCAACACCAGAAGAATAGTATATCCGACGTGTTCACACCTACGAGACCAATCACAATAAGACTTGATCAAGAATGCACCAAGGAAGATGGAATCCGACACATGCAACCCAAGGAACACTACAACCACCGGGGAGTACTTCTATACCGTCTGTTTCATTTGTTTAAATATACCATATCCATTTTGCTTATCACTAAGTGTGGGATTCAAACCTAAAACACACCACTAAAAGAATACGTCTTAGATGTTTAAATTCCTAAGTGTGGGATTTTCACCATAGTTTAAGCTTAGATAAACATCGAGGACGATGTTCATTTAAATGTGGGATAGCAGTAGTTACACTACTATAAAATGGATAATGGTATATGCTTGATTCTAAGTCGTTGCTCTTTAGACCATCCTTCTCCAATAAGTAAACAAAACTTTTCAAAACTAAGTTAAAAATATGTTGAAAATGAAAATTTTTAGACGAAGAATGATTTACCTTGGGGAAGAAGGATAAACAAAATACAAATTCCTTTAGAAAATTAGTTTAGTAATCCCATAAAGAGCATCGCATGACTAGGCAAACAACAACCCAACTTTCGATTCATGAGGTATCTTGAGCCATATAAAAAGGATTCACTTTTAATGCTTCACTTCTTCGATTCTTGAGTGTGCCGATGTATGCATTTAGAATCAGAACTTGCTCCTGTTATTTATTTCGAATCCAGATTGGTTAGTGAAAAGGAGATTGAATCACATCATTCTTAAACACATCCGTATACCCGTACACCCATACTCCCAAGAAAAATAGATACGTTACCCCTACTTTCTCAAAAGCATCCCCCAAACTTTAAAACAAAGTTCCAAAGATGAAAGGAGAGAAATCGCAAGGAGACGACGTCGAAAACAAAAAGGGTTCAAGAAAGAGAAACCCAAAGAAAAGGAAATCAATAGGAGAAAAAGACTCCTTCCGCAAACACCAAAAAGGCGTCAATACCAACCAAAAATTCCAACTTCAACGAAAGAAACCCATCAAAAACCCAACAAAACCCCCTCTCATTCCACAAACACTCCGCTTCTAAAAACCCTACATCATTTCCCTTAGAATGATTGTGGCTAGATCGACTTCGCACTCACCAAAAAGGTAACGATTTGATTCTCGATCAAGCCTATGACGATAAACGATACATGACTGGCGTTCTGAGTGATTGATAATATTAGAATAGGAAACCTTAAACACTTTGAGTGATTTGAGTGACCACCTAGAGAGGATCGCCTAGTCATGTATCCAAGATTAAAGATCAAAAGTATGCTCCCAAAGATTACAACCCTGCTTTTTCAAAGAACGACTATTTTATTTTTCAAAATGCCCTTTGTGAAAAGTTCTACCCTAAAATATTTCATTATCTGCTTATTTTAACCATGCTTGAAATTCGAGTTTGCTTGAGGACAAGTAAAGTTCTAAGTGTGGGATACTTGATATCGCGTAAAAGTCATATTTTTACTACCGATATCTCTCTTATTTTAGAACGATTCTTGGCATTTTAAATTCAAAACCAATACAAATCAATGATATTATGCCAAGATGGTCAAAACAAGGTTGCACGATAAAAATCAAGCAAAACGGATGAAAAACGAAGATTTCACACACATTTGAAGATTCAAGGCATCAAAACGAGATTTCAAGACAAAAGTGCCCATCATCAACATCCATCTCACCCAAGATGTTCATTTTCAAATTACGAATCCAACAGAAGAAGAATCAACAAAAACGTTATCTGGAGATAGGAGACATATTTTTGAGACATATTTACGCCCGCCGGAAGATCCAAATGATTTGTACACCATATTTGGAGATAGGAGACATATTTTTGGGATATCTTTATATCAAAGTCTTCATTTTTGAATTAAAAATCCGAAGCAAAAAGAATCAACGCAAACGGACGTATAACGAAGAAGATACGCACGAATTAAGCAACGCAGCGAAAGAAGACGGCCTGGGGCGGGCGGCAGCCAGCCGCCGCCGCCGGCCTGATGATGGGCGGCGCCGGCCTCCCTCCCCCCGTCTCTTTTCTGCTTTTTCGTCCATGCGTGTACCCGGTGCACCACCTTTCGCTACTTTTCCGTACCCGGTGCACCACCTTTCGCTACTTTTTCGTACCCGGTGCACCACCTTTCACTCTTTTTCTAATGTGAGCCTAGGGATGCTAATGTGAGCCATATTTCCCTATAAATACAGCCCCAAGGCTTCCATTTGAAGATGTCCCATATGCATTAGGCATAATTCTCTCTTTACTTTCTCATTATATTTTCTTACTTCAAAATTAGTGTTAGGCTAGTTAAGGAGCTTGTCTAAAGTAGAACGAAAGCAAGGGAACATTTTGTAATCTTTGGTGTACGCTTGGAGTTACGCTTATTAATTCAAGTCTATTCCTTCTCGCATTTTAATCCGGGTTCTTTCTATCCTATTCTATCTTAATTAAATATGTATGTTTTAATTATGCTAGAATTAGTTTGTGCCATGATTAGTGAGTAGATTACTATTGTATTTGTTGTGATGTAGTTAGCATATATAATTGTGTGATGACTTTGAATATGTCGTGAAATAATATGATGGTCCCTATTCGACTGTTTACTCGGTATAGTGCTGGAAATGCTTTTAAGCAAAGTACATACATATGGAAGCCGATAACGACCGAAGCTAGTTGTATTATGGATCGACATTATAAGATGGAAACTTTATGAACGGACTTATCTTACGATTTTAAACCTAAAACTTATATTCGCCTTTCGATTAACAAACGTGATTGTAACCCTGTAAAAAGGAGTCGCGAACCTTGATATTTGGTCAATAGTTATCTATGTAAAAACTATGTTTTTAACTGTAACGTCATGCAAGCCTCATAAAATGCAATGTGATTACGTGGACTTGCCATGAGTATTGTACACTTTCGATCACAATATACTTATCATGTGAACATGGCGAAGCAATTAAATTCACAATGGGAACATCGATAAACGATTAAATACACTGTGAATCACCATAGCATTTTCTGACATGGTCTGGGTTTAACTTTATGCAAAAAGCCGTCAGCATTTTAATTAGCATTTTAATTAGATTAGTTAATTTAGATTAGATTAGAGTAGGTAGGCTACAGGCTAAATAACCATTTACGAAAACCTAGGGATTTGTTAATTGTAATGAGAAAGGCAAGTTTGGAATCTAAATTACACTGATATTCTTTCCTTAAATATGAAACCAAAAGTAAGTTACGCAAGAACCTTGAACGTTTTCCCCTGTTTATCATCCTTAAGTATCATTAATAGGAATTGGTTAATAAGTCCGAACATAAATTCTAAGTTAACTGTTTAATGGATTTGAAATCTTTATGGTATTAAGAACGGTCAGACTTGCTAATGACCTGCTACTCTATTCCTTCACCCACGAGCGAATACGTTCAATAATACGGGTCACTGACTCCCTCATAGGAGAGTGTGGATAGGTGAGCATCGTCTGTCTGATCAGAATCATAACACCTTAGTTCCTCGTGACATATTAGTTGATAACCGACTGATAGGGAACTTATTGGTTATACCACTGGGTGTTGAATCCACTAAACGTTCCTAATTTAGATAATCATTTTCCCATAAGAGTCATCATCCCACATAATAAGCTAACGAACTCACAACAAATACTACTTTTATTATCTGATTTATTATTACACTTTTATTCGCTTTATTTAGTTTACTTAGTTAACTTAACCAAAACCCCCAACGCACTCTTTTAAAACCTTTACTAGAAAAGAAAGATTGATCACCTCTGTTTCAATTCAGTTTCTCTTTAAGAATGACTCTAGGTCATACTTACCATCTACTAGCCTTTGGTTCAGTATTAGTAAGTCATACTTAGACCCCAGCAAATATAAATTTAAAACAAACTGATTGTGATCCGTGCGTCGTCTTCATACGACCACTCGGGACGCATCAAACTCCTGGAAAGAGGATTCATTAGGCCGAGTTCTTCACCTTGGGGAGCTCCAGTCCTATTTGTCAAAAAGAAAGACGGTTCTTTCCGAATGTGTATCGACTACCGAGAGTTGAACAAGTTAACTGTCAAGAACCGGCATCCACTTCCTCGAATTGATGACCTGTTTAACCAACTACAAGGGTCAAGTTTTTATTCAAAAATCGATCTCCGGTCAGGTTATCACCAACTACGTGTTCGCGACTCCGATATTCCAGAAACTGCTTTCAGAACCCGTTATGCGTATTACGAATTCCAAGTGATGCCATTTGGTCTAACCAATGCACCGACTGTATTCATGGATCTTATGAATCGGGTGTGCAAGCCATATCTCGACAAGTTTGTCATTGTCTTCATTGATGACATTCTCATTTACTCGTGCAACGAACAAGAACACTCGCAACACCTCAGAACCCATCCTAGTACTACTTAAGCATGAGGAGCTGTACGCCAAATTCTCTAAGTGTGAGTTATGGATGCAAGCCGTTCAATTCCTTGGCCATGTCATTGATAGTGCTCCGATTCTATCCTTACCCGAAGGCACTGATGACTTCATGGTATACTGCGATGCTTCTTACCAAGGTCTCGGTTGCGTACTGATGCAACGAAACAAAGTCATTGCTTACGCTTTGCGACAGCTCAAAATCCATGAAAAGAACTACACTACCCACGATCTTGAGCTTGGAGCTATCGTCTTTGCCCTTAAAATCTGGAGACATTACCTCTATGGCACTAAGTGCACAATCTTTACCGACCACAAAAGTCTCCAACATATATTCGATCAGAAGGATCTCAATAGGTCAAGTTGCTTACCGATTACGATTGCGAGATCAAATACCATCCGGGTAAGGCAAATGTTGTTGCCGATGCCCTCAGTCGAAAAGAACGAACGAAACCACTTCGAGTCCGAGCCCTCAGTATGACCATCCATAACGATCTAAACATTCAGATCCTCACTGCTCAACTCGAAGCTCTGAAACCCGATAACATAAAAAATGAAGCCTTGCGAGGAATGGATAAACAATTTGAAATCAAACCTAACGGAGTTAGGTACCTCTCTAACGGAATCTGGTTACCCAGTTTTGGAAACCTGCGAGACTTGGTGATGGACGAAGCTCACAAGTCCAAATATTCTATGCACCCAGGATCCGACAAAATGTACCACGGCATCAAAGATTTTTACTGGTGGCCGAACATGAAAGCCAAAATCGCCACATACGTCAGCAAGTGTCTCACTTGCTCAAAAGTCAAAGCCAAATATCAAAAACCTTCTAGTTTACTCCAACAGCCCAACATTCCTGAATGGAAATGGGAACAAATTGCAATGGATTTCATAACCAAACTACCAAAGTCATCAAGTGGTTGCGATACCATTTGGGTGATCGTCGATCATCTCACGAAATCTGCTCACTTCCTGGCAATCAAGGAAACCGACAAAATGGAACGCCTCACACGAATCTACATCAAAGAGGTTGTTTCTCGACATGGTGTTCCAATCTCGATTATCTCCGATAGGGATAGTCGTTTCACATCTCACTTTTGGCAGTCACTTCAAAAATCATTGGGTACTCGTCTTGATTTGAGTACCGCATACCACCCTCAAACTGACGGTCAAAGTGAACGAACAATTCAAACACTTAAAGACATGCTACGAGCTTGCGTAGTTGATTTGGGTGTAAACTGGGAAAAACATCTACCATTGTGCAATTTTTCGTACAACAACAGCTACCACACCAGCATTAAGGCTGCTCCTTTCGAGGCACTCTACGGTCGTAAGTGCTGCTCACCGATCTTTTGGACCGAAGTGGGAGACATTCAACTCACTGGTCCTGAGATCATTCACGAAACCACTGAAAAGATCTTCGAAATCCAAAATAAACTCAAAGCCGCACGTGATCGTCAGAAGAGTAATGTAGACGTGAGACGCAAACCACTCGAGTTCCAAGTTGGGGATCGAGTGCTACTCAAAGTTTCACCTTGGAAAGGTGTTATCCGATTCGGTAAACGCGGGAAGTTGAATCCCAGATACATTGGACCATTCGAGATCCTCGAGAGGATAGGTCCAGTGGCATATCGATTGCAGCTGCCATCCGAGCTCAGCAGCGTACATCCCACCTTTCACATTTCAAATTTGAAAAAGTGTCTGACCGATGAGACACCTATCATTCCAGTCGATGAAATCCGAGTTGACGACAAGCTTCATTTTGTGGAAGAACCCGCTGAAATCATGGACCGTGAGGTCAAACAACTCAAACGAAGTCGTATTCCCATTGTCAAAGTTAGGTGGAATTCGCGGCGTGGGTCGGAATTGACCTGGGAATGGGAGGACCAGATGCGACTCAAGTATCTTCAGTTATTCACTGACGCTACTTCAATCACGACTTCAAAATAAATTTCGCGACGAAATTCTCCAAACAGGGGGAGAATGTGACACCCGTGTCGCACCCCCAAAACACGTGGCAGCGGGAGTAGGAGGTGTCACGGGTGCACCGACCAAATTAAATATCATTACACAAAGATTACAACAAACGACCTCTACATGAGACGTTTGAAAATAGTTACATTGCCATAATCAAATGTTAACAACTATTACCTAAAAACATTGGAGTTCGCAAAAATAGTCTAGAGATTTCTAATACATAGTTGTTGATACAAATTATCGTAATGCAATTAAATCTCTTGTTTGAAAATATGCAACTCGAGCTATGCTTTCCAAAAGCATCTTACTATCTTGATTCCTGTGGGTAGTCCTATTGCGTCTATAAACCCGAGAATACATACTAAAAGGGTCAACATAAAGTTGGTGAGTTCATAGGTTTGTAAGCAAACAGTTATAAGTATGATCCACAAGATTACCAAAATTATTGCATTATTGATAAGTAAAAGTATTGCATATTGCAATATAAGTATACCATTTGCATGAGTCTCATAGTTTTACTAATCCGATAAGTGTACTAATCCGATAAACTTCTAATTCACAAATAATATTGCGCCCGTGTGTTGGCTAGAGCGACTAGCCCAGACGAGGTTTGTCAAACCCTGATAGTACTATCCAATAATATTCACGCATATATTAACGAACTATGATGGGTAGAGGGCTTTAGTGGATTATCATAAGATCTCATGCAATTTGTACGAAAAGTTGTTGCCAGTACTTGTGGTCATGAAAGCAGTTTATATAAACAGTTGTATAAATTTTGAAAATTTTTATAAATCATTTTGTAGAAGAGCTAGTGTAAAGTCTGTCGAAAACTTTCCATAATAAAGTTTGTTTGAAAGTTTAATATCCATAGAAAAAAAATGTGATAAAGTCGAAATAGGTTGGAAACTCTTGTCGTTGACAAGACGTTTGAAGATTTCTCTCTAATAAGAATTAGTTGAAATTTAAATGTTGTAGATAATTCTGGGTAAATGTTCGATGATAATTCTTTGAAAACTCGAGTTGGTAGAAATTTGTTGAGAACTCTTGTTATTGTAAAATGTTTAACTTGATTCTCATAGTGGCATATCCTTAAACGAAAAGGGATAAAGAATGAACAAGATCCTTATATGAGAACTAAGATTATCGCAGACGTGCTTGAAATAATATGTGACATCGTAGTACGAGGGTTAACTGGTACAAGGTAATATGATTAGTGACCAATAGGGTGCAAGATTAATAAATTATAGAATTTGAAGTTTACAAAACATGCCGGGCACCGTTACATCCGGACGAATACAGAAGTCTTATACAAAATGTGATGGGGTTTTATACACCCATCGAGATAGCAGTTTTTGATAGATTGTTAAAGATGATTGGTAATTATGTAGCTGCAAGTAGCCCGTGCAGAAGTGATTAGAATGTTCAAGTCATAGTTTGAAGTAGTTTGGGGACTTAGTCATAGTGAGTATCACACACAAAACTAATCCCGTGATGTTTGGAGCAGTCAAAGTCGTGAATCAAGTTACGAATCAAGTTATGAGTCAATTTTTTGACAAGCGTGTCGAAGTGGTGGCTAAACATGACTTAAGTAGTAAGTCTCGAGTTTTGAATGAAGTGTTGACATATAAGTCAAAGAGTGATCAATCGTGATCAGTATAGAGTTGAGTGAATCGTTGGGGTTCATTCAATTGTTGGAAAAATGATTTCCAATAAGTAGGTGTTGTGGTTAACCAAGTTCACTAGCGGACCCCTGTATGACCACGGGTCCTAGTGGGTGGAGTATCAGTAGTAGTAGTAGTATGAACAAGATAAATTATAGTTCGAGGCGGTTCTAGCGTTTCCCCTAGTTGTTTGTGACATACGCGATCCATAGATCTTCGATGTGAGTGGGAAAGGAGAGTGTGAAGTGACGGAAGTAGGTGTAGTTCATCCAAGTGATGAAGTATCGTATTGTTCATGTTTTATACATGTTCCTGAGTGATTTGGTTGCGAGCGGAAAGAAGAGGGTGAAGTAGGTGTCACTTGTTTGGGTGGCGAATCCTTAGGTGGATTTTCCTCAAATGAGTCCTATTCGATTATATCGTTGCCCGATTCGGTTGGGCGAGCGGGTACCGTGGAAATCTCCACAGTAGTAAGTGAGGTATGTGTTTCGTTTTCGATGTTATGTGACGTAGTTGTGGGAGTGGTTTCCATTTTTAGTGGCGAGAGGTTTAGTATACGAAAAGTTAAGGTTATATATATAGAAATATAATAACCTAGCACATAAGCACATATAAGGTTGGTCCCGTTTCTATCCTTGGTCAAAGTCTTCTAATGCATTCCCATTCGCTATAACCATTTCAGGTCTTGCATCAATTCTCCTTTAATTGTACATAGTTGATCAGGCTATGTTAAATTAAATTCAAATGATGCATTTGCTGAACCAGTCATACCAAACATGGAATACTAACCTAACGGTTATAGTCTAGGTCACTAATGCAATCCTAGTTCGGTATAACCTTAGGCTCTGATACCAATCTGTCGCTCCCCCAAAACACGTGGCAGCGGGAGTAGGAGGTGTCATGGGGGTGCCGACCAAATTAAATATCATTACACAAAGATTACAACAAACGACCTCTACATGAGATGTTTGAAAATAGTTACATTGCCATAATCAAATGTTTACAACTGTTACCCAAAAACATTGGAGTTCGCAAAAATAGTCTAGAGATTTCTAGTACATAGTTGTTGATACAAAATATCGTAATGCAATTAAATCTCTTGTTTGAAAATATGCGACTCGAGCTATGCTTTCCAAAAGCATCCTACTATCTTGATTCCTGTGGGTAGTCCTATTGCGTCTGTAAACCTGAGAATACATACTAAAAAGGTCAACATAAAGTTGGTGAGTTCATAGGTTTGTAAGCAAACAATTATAAGTATGATCCACATGATTACCAAAATTATTGCATTATTGATAAGTAAAAGTATTGCATATTGCAATATAAGTATACCATTTGCATGAGTCTCATAGTTCGAGCTTAACGTTATTTGGCTCCGGTAAGTGTACTAATCCAATACACTTCTAATTCACAAATAATATTGCGCCCGTGGGTTGGCTAGAGCGACTAGCCCGGACGATGTTTGTCAAACCCTGATAGTACTATCCACTAATATTCACACATATATTAACGAACTATGATGGGTAGAGGGCTTTAGTGGATTATCATAAGATCTCATGCAATTTGTATGAAAAGTTGTTGCCAGTACTTATGGTCATAAAAGCAGTTTATATAAACAGTTGTTTGTATTGTCACCCCAGTTGAAAAACAGTAAAAAGGGGCTATGAAACTCACCAGAGTTAAGCATGTACCAAGCAATAATCAAATAGCAAGCAAAGTCTGTGCAACCTTCTAACGTCCTAAACGTATAAGGTTGGGTAAGTAGATGTCTCAATAGACCATCTATAGCGATTGTATAAGTGGGGGTTTATGTCCACTTAAGCCAATCGGGTAGGTGGGGGGTTTATGTCCACCTAAAGCTAGTTCACTCAACTAGTATGTTCAATTAAGTTGTTAAAAGCGTGTACGACCCGTTGATGAAATTTTGTAATAATAATTCATTAGGATTTTATTATTAAGTTTGTTTTGTTGTATACTATTCATTAGTACATATCGTGTGTCGCAAACAGATAATTTAGTTCGTAAAAACCATAAACCGTAGGTCAAAGTTGGTCAAAGTTGGTCAAGCCTAGTCAAAGTTGGTCAAAGTTGGTCAAAGCAGGTCAAACTGGTCAAAGTTGGTCAAACCTAGTCAAAGTTGGTCAAACCTGATCAAAGTTGGTCAAACCTGGTCAAAGTTGGTCAAACTTTAGCAATACATGTTAATTTATGAGTTAGAATATTTGGTACGAGTGTTCTAGGTGTCGGTTTCTAATTTGGGAAACTTTCTAAGTTTAATTTTTGGTCCAAGTTACTAAATAAGTCACCCAAACCCAATTTTGTTATCATTTTCCAAAAATAGCAAGTTTTGTCGTTATTAGAAACCGAGCCATTTTTGTTGACTTGGTCAAACCTACTCGGTTTGACCTGAAACTTTTACCCAACCCTTATTTATGTTCATAGATCACAAAAATTTAGTCTTTCTCTTTATAGTAGGTCCATAAGTGTCGGTTTTTAAAAGTTGTCAAAATCAGTCCACTTTTTACCATTTCTAGAAAATACATCTCATGGTTGTATTTATTAAAAATAATTCTACTTTGAAATTATTTTCAATAAAAATACTAGTAGTTCCAACCCATGTCAGATACTGTGTGTAATTTTTCCAAGAATTTTAGGGGATTACAACTATTTTTAAAAATTACTTTCCTATCCTGTGTCCAGATTTAGATACATGCATGCAATCATCATTTCTAGGCAAAATATACAAGGAATCAGTAAAGGTGGTCAACATGAAAGTTGTAGCCAACGAAATTTATGAAATTTGGGCAGTGGGTTCAGGTCATTTTGAAGTCGGTTGCTTGCGTTATGGTCAAAACACTGAGATGAAAATTTCTGACTTTATAGAATAGATTGTCTATGTGCTTTTATACAAATTATTAAAAATACTAAAAGAACTCATAAAAATAAGAGGCTTACAGAGTTGGAAAGCTAACTTCTTGAACTTGATTTTTAACTATAAAAACATCCATTTTCATGAATAAATAATTTTTATAAAAATCATGGGAGTGACAATAACATTCTGGACAGAAAATAAAATGTCATTTTTATGCATTTCTTTGTTAATAAAAGTTATTTTTAAGTATGTTCTTAGCATAGCTTTGTTGAGTGAACCTAATAACATGTAAATAGACATAAATAGAAGTAGAAATGAGTCCTCACAATGATGATTTTGAAGAAGAATGACAACAAAGAAATGAGAAGCTCTTGAGGTCTTGAAATCTTCAAAAATCTTGTAAAATGGTGATGTATTTGGGTGGTGGTTATGGGCGGTGATGTGGTGGTTTGATGGTGGATGTAGGGCTGAGTTTTCTTTGGAAATGGGAGAGAGTGAGAGAGTGTTAGAGAGCACATTGAAAGAGGAAAGTGAAAGTGAATGTTGGGGAAGTATCATTTGCATGTTACTTGAATGGATGAGTATCAAAATGAAATGATTCAATTTTGCATGTCTTGGGGAGGGGGAGAGGGCACATGGGCCGAATTTGGGTGGGTCCATCATGGGTGGAAGTGTTTTTATTTTATTTCCCAATTTGTGTTACGTTTTGTGGTCATTTACCCGTTATTTTCGTTAGAACGTTAAATCGCCTAACGTGTTCTTGTGTCTTTTTCATTCATGATATATTTTGGATTATTTTTCATTGAAATACAATTAAAATACTTTACTTTAGGTTACCAAAATATTTATCGGTTTTCGTTTCATTGCCGAAGTCGATTCGCGCGTTTTCTTTGTGTTTGAGACGTTTTAGCCATAACATCTAGGTTTTTCGTGCATTATTTAAACAAAATAATAATATGTGGTAAATAACTTCTAAAAATAGATTTAAGTTATTTATAGAAATGTTTTCACCAACGTCGTATGCTGTGTCGGACTCTGTCCGATCGTTCTGCGTAATTACAAATAAACACATAATCACGTAAGTGTATATTAAAATATAAGTAATTAGGGTTTACAGGTAGGTTAACAGTTGATCTAAATTGACGGTTGTCACAACCCTTCAAATTAGGACTAGTAATTAGTGCCTAATCAAGTGTAATACATGTAATTAGTTCTGTGTTAGGCTAATTAATGTATCATTACATATATTGTTGAATATATACAAGTATGCGATTTGATTAAATCGTACAAGTTTCAAACCAAATGCAATTCGGTTCAATTAATACGGACATTGGTGAGCAGTTTTATTAAATAATAGGACATTATTTAATAACTCTATTTTATCCAAAATATTATTTAGATAATATTTCAACTCAAATTCGTATCGTACAAACAACAATTACGCGATTAGAATAATAAACGCGAGAACAATCGAAACAAGAATACGTTATATTTTATAACTCAAGTAAAAGTATTGGATGAAATACTTCAACAAAAACCTTAATAAATATTCGTATTTTAAAATAATTATTTATACGATTAAACGATCGGGAAACGAACACCGCACGGAGCGTAAACGCGGGGGTTAAAAATTGGGAGATTCCCTCTCCTTTTCCCCAAAAATCTGCCAACCCCCCCCCCACTCCCCTTTCTTCACCTCATTTCCACCTCTCACTCTCTTTCTTCTTTTTGTTGTTCTCTCAAACCACCACACCACCACAACCTCCTTAAAATCATAAAATAACACCATAAAACGATCTCGAATCCTCACACTAGTTTGAAAGCGATGCGTGTGAAAGCGCATCTTGTTTAATTATTTATAACTGAAAATACCTTATTAATACTATCACACAACCAGGCAAGAATACCCGATCGGAATAGCATAGCTATGGTAAGTCCAGGTCGAACACAGGAACACAGGAACAATATTATCCAGTTAAATTGGAATTATTAACGAAACTAATAAAGCAGTAAAATAGGGGGTACGTTTAAGTTCCGTGCGAACGTTCAATATGAACTAAATAACTAAACCAAACAACATAAGACAAGGTAAAGAGGAAAAGATAAACAATTGGAGATAAACATGTAATTGCTTAGAGTCTTAACACTCAGATTCATATTATCTGGTTCATGTGTTTTGATTGTCTGATTGTGATTTCTTTTATATCAATTTAGTCACTAATCAAAGATCATAAATTGAATGTGAACTATCCAACTTTCCAGGTCCAACTAATTCCTGTAATTCAGGTACCAACATAAAATAACGGTCCGTCGTCACAAGATGATCAGTCAATTCTGTGCTCTCCCCTAAATCATGCATTAAACATTCACAACTCGTTATAATTATCTCTAGTGGTATGAATCAACAATACCCAATAATTAACTTATTGTCTCATTCATTTTAAAGAGCGTAATTATTACTTTCTCAACCTATCAGACTCAACATATTTAGCAATGGTCAAAACCCTAGAATTATAACCATCAATAATTAATAACATTAAAGGAAATCAATCTCATTAACATTATCAACCACGTTGAGAATTAATAATTACCAGTTACCAATAAATAAGGATCCACGAGTAATATAACCGTTTTCAATCGGACAATTGATTCAAAACACAATTATAACTTTCAAACATTCATAATCAAAGGTTATTCAACTAAACAATTAACAATAAATCTAATCCATGATTCAATCATACAAAATCAGCTTCAAGATCTCAAATAAAACACATAGACATGTTTAGAATTGAAATCGAAAGATGATACGCAAACCAAATCATAAACCGCGCGAAGTAGAATCGATATGGATTGATCCTAGCCTTTTGCGCCTCCGAATCGCCATCGATTTGCCCCAAAAATGGGGAAAAACCCCTCTGGTCTCGGCTGTGGTCGTATGGTTTGAGTTGTGTGAATCAAGTGAAAACCCTAAATCAGACTTAAATGGCTGAAAAAGTCATCCATACGGCGTATGGATGTCCATACGGCGTATGGATGTAAAAGCCCATAAATCCAGCCCGCGATAACAGGTTTTAGCCCAGTTTTCAATCCATACGGCGTATGGCCAAAAATATGGTCCAAATGAAAATTGTAGCTTTATCTGTTAGCTAAATTCTCCAAGTTGAATCAACCCAATCGGAGTTCGTATGAAGAAGTTATGGCCAAAATACTAACAGCATATCCGAAAACTCAGCTTTTACACTTTTCTTCATTTTCAGCTCATCTTTCATTCTTTTTCCGATTCAAGCTTCATTTACACTTCAATCCAATCCTCTCATGTCTATCTTCACTCTTTTAGCAACTTTTCTTCACAATTTAGCTCGTTTTCCGTTCCTTTTCGATCCAAGCTCCGATTAAACTGCTAAATGCAAATATGAACGAAATAAGTATCTTATTCATACAAAATGCATTAGAAACCTATCAAACACGGGGGTAATTAGTACTATAACTTAGTACATTTTGGCGTTTATCAAACATCCCCCACTTGAATCCTACTTGTACTCAAGTAGACTATAGATTTAAAACTTATAAACGACAAAATTTAGTAGGCAAACATGGCGCATAAGGACTTACATACAAGCTAGCATTTCGCAAACCAAATTTTTAGGTTAAAAATAATTCAACATTAAGATTTAGCTTTCAAGAAACTCTTCTAGGAAACCCAAATTTTCTTATGCATTATTATTATGTATACAAGATGGCTCACAATGATTACCGATATTGTTGTCCACCTAAACAATCTATATTTTAGAAATTGAGCTTATATCATTATTATTCTAGGCAGCTTTATCCTTGATTCCCAATAGCAAACTACCCTCATACATATAACGTGCTAATATTACACATATTATGGATATCCAATTAAAATAATCATTTTCAAGTCAAGACATTGGTGACAGGTCTGTGCCTTAACACAACAGAGCGACATAACTTGACCTTGGTTTAGCAAAATAACTTTTAGTCAAACCATTGGTGGCAGGTCTGTACCTTAGTACAACAAAGCGACATAATTTGACTACATTTTAAATCATGAGTTATTACACTGTTTTGCTCTTTTTCATTAGATATACTGACGGATACCAGGTCTGTACTTCCGTACAACAGAGGAAACAACACCTAGTATAACCCTAAGTGATATTAATTAAATTCCAAAATTATGGCATATCGCACGCTATCATATATAAATAACGTATACGAGTTCAGAGGAAACAACACCCAGAACTCGGCTTGCCACAGCTTAGATTCTACTACGAGTTCAGATCTCATCTCGCCTTGCAATGCCTTGAGACTTGAGATCTCGACTCGCAAAAAACGTATTTGTTAAATACAAAATTTTGCCTACTATTAATAACAAATATTCATTTACAAATCAAAACCAATGTATCAACCTGATAACAATTATACTAGTCATATGTGACACCCGTAAAATTAGAACTAGTTATTAGTCCCTAATCATTTTGTAATACATGTAATTAGTTCTATGTTAGGCTAATTGTATGTATCATTACGTGTATTTTATAAATATACGCATTTACGCGATTAGATTTAATCGTGCATGTTATTATATCAGCCGGATTCCGATACATCATTACAGACGTTGGTGAACCCAATTTATTAAATAATATTAAATTATTTAATAAACATAGTGATTTTCTAAATATTATTTCGATAATATTTCATAAGTATTTCGTATCGTATCGACTAAGTTATACGCGACAAAAGTACGTGAATCACACCCGATCAACAAAATAAACTTAAGTCATAATCTTATAACTCATTAGTAAGTATTTTGATAAAATACTTCGATTATAAATATCGAGATTATATCATTATTTTAAACGCACGTATAAAACGTATAACGTATAATTAAACGTTTAAACGATCGGGTAAACAAACACGGATATAATACCAATAATAAATTGAGACAAGATTTAATAAATTGCCACTACCTTTTTGACTTGGGAAAAAGTCGACCAGACAAGATCCTAAAATCAAGGATCTTGTTTGGTGAATTATTACACCTTAAAAACCATATTTCCAATCCCATTTCATTTCATTTTTCTTAACCACCACCATCTCTTTCTTTCTTCTCTCTCAATCGGCACCTCCAACCACCACCTCACCACCATCGACCACCACCACAACATAGTTAAAAACCACCACCTTTTAGTGAAGGAAGCAAAGGAAAAGCAAAGGGAGCAAAACCGAGCATTATCCATCTCATACCGTCTTTAAATCACCATTTTTCTTGTAAGGATAACCTCCATTTCATTAGATTTGTTTGTTTTATGTTTATATACATATTAGTATATTCATATGACTAGAAAATGTCCAAATTCAAGCTTGAATACGTTTTTCATGTGTATATATATAAAGACAGTTTCTGTCTTCCAAAAACCGACTCACAAAAACATTCATAACTGAAGTTCTAAGTTAAATAAATTTATGAGACCACTTGGAAAAGTTTGGTATTTTTGCCCTCTACAAAAAGTTCTTCTTTGACCATTTCCAGAAATGTCCGTATTTTCGTGTATAACTCGATCTTTGAACATATGTCTGTTTTGGACCAAATCTGACCACACTTCGAAACTATTTTTGTTCAAAATAGTAAATGAACTCTTAAGTCACTGACCCTTTTGTTACACAACTTTTTGTCGCTGACCTCTTCAGCGACCAACCACTTAAGTCGCTGAACCCTTAAGTCACTGACCCCTTCAGCGACCAACCACTTAAGTCGCTGAACCCTTAAGTCACTGACCCCTTCAGCGACCAACCACTTAAGTCGCTGAACCCTTAAGTCACTAATCCCTTCAGCGACTAACCACTTAGGTCACTGACCCCTTCAGCGACCAACCCCTTAAGTTACTTTAACCAGCGAGTTGACCAGCTTGGCCAGCAACCTTGACCAGCGAGTTGACCAGCTTGGCCAGCAACCTTGACCAACGAGTTGACCAGCTTGGCCAGCAACCTTGACCAGCGAGTTGACCAGCTTGGCCAGCAACCTTGACCAGCGAGTTGACCAGCTTGGCCAGCAACCTTGACCAGCGAGTTGACCAGCTTGGATAGCAACCTTGACCAGCGAGTTGACCAGCTTGGCCAGCAACCTTGACCAGCGAGCTGACCAGCAACCTTGACCAGCGAGCTGACCATCTTTGACCAACAACTTTGACCAACTTTGACCAGCGAGTTGACTTCCATTGACTTTTGTATAAATTGTATTTCGACCACAAACTTAAAAATTATACATTTTCGAACCCCAACTTTCGGATACAAATGCATATATACTTTTGGATAAGTATACGCGAACAAATCTACAAGTATATGACACAACGATGACTCATATAATAATAATACTTTTGAATTATTATTACAAATCATCACAAACGGGCTGTACACATTTTCAAAACACAATCAATCAAACAAAAGTATTTGGACATGACTAGTTGAGTGAACAACTAGCATAGATGGTCTGTTGAGACATCTAATCATTATTATAAACCTTGCGCGTTTAGGATGCCCGACAGGTTTCAGTCGTTGGAGACGACATTATTTCATCGTGTACCATCATTATTGCTTGATAGCATCTCATCAGACGCAGGTGAGTCTCATAGCCCCTATTTTACTGTTTTTAACCTAGGGGTGGGAATACATGCTTGTTTTGTTTTACATGTGAACGCAAGTATCAAATATCGCTATATTCTGCATGAGTTTATCATCTAATCTTTTAAGTCCTCCAAGCATAGTTTGGTTGTACTTTGTAGCATGAATGTTAGTGTATGGTACCATATGGGACTGACAATCCCCGTCCGGGTTAGCAAGCACTAACTGGTCAAACGGACGCATTATCATTTGTTCATACGTGTGTTGATTAGGCACACGCATAGAGGCACCCTCGCTCAGGCACTTAATTGTGATCTTGACACCTCAGTTAAGCTCAGACTATGTGCTCATGGCAGTTATATACATCATTTATCAATTACTTATTTGTTTAATTACAAATATTCATACTTAAATCTTGCGGTTCATACAGTACACTTTATCATTAAACCTGTGAGCTCACCAGCTTTTAGCTGACCATTTTAGCGTGTATTCTCAGGCTCGCAGCAGCATTAGGTCAGCTCACTCAGGATGCCCATTAGCTCGAGTAGCATTCAGACATCAAGAGATTGTCATGCATTACTATATTTTGTATAATTTAGTTATGCCATAGAATCTCTACCATTTGGCTCAAGAGCTTTTGTAAACTATATTATAACAGTGTAAAACTTTTATAATATCAATGTATTTTGTAAAACGACGCATATAGAGTCGTTCATTGTATGCCTTGTGTGCTTGATATTTGATTAGTCGCGCCCCGAACCGACCCGCTTCCGCATCATAATTTGGGGGTGCGACATCATATTACAAGCTAGATCTGTTATCACAAACTATGTCTCAACATTACTAAGTGTCAAACTTATGTAACTTCGAACACTTACGATACGACTTTTCAAAACACATTAGGATACGTTTTTGAACACGAACACTTCGAAATCATAATAATAATAGTGAGATTATTATTACAACCAATCACCAACGGGCCTTACACATTTTCAAAACACAATCCAATCAACCAAGTCGTAGTAACTTGGACAATTTAAACAATCAAATCGTAGTAATTTGGATAATCAAATCAACCAAGTCGTAGTAACTTGGACAAATTAAACAACCAAATCGTAGTAATTTGGATAATCAAATCAACCAAGTCGTAGTAACTTGGACAAGTTAAACAACTGTAACACCCCCAAATTTAATGTTTTGCAAGATTTGGGTGTTACTAATCAATAACAAAGCACACAGATTAATAGTAAACGACTCTATATGCGTCGTTTTAACAAAATATATTAATATTAAAAGATTTACAATAGTTTGAACTCGTACATAGCTCGTGTTCGTAATATGAGAAATTTAAGTACATAATTAGTTATACAAAATCTAATAATGCAATGAAATCTCTGAAGTTTGCATGAAGACTCGAGCTAATAGGCATCCTGATGGGTAGTCCAGATCTACTGCTGAGTACCTGTGATACATTCTAAAATGGGTCAGCTAATGCTGGTGAGCTCACAGGTTTAGATATCAAATAATAGTGTGTGAACCGCAAGATTTAAATGTTGATTTGCATCCAGCAAATGATATTGATAGTGTATACAACCATGAGCGCATAGTCTGAGCTTAACTCGAGGGTCGGGTCCCATATAGAGAATTTCGAGCGAGGAATCATTAGCTCAAGTCTGCATTCAAACAAATCAGAGATTTAGTTGCATTATTATATTTTGTATAGATTAATTATGTAATGTAAATCTCTCAACTTCAAGGAACTGAGCTAATGTAAACACTATTTTTGATGTAAACTTTAGTTTTATCAATACAATGTAAAACGATGCATTTAGTGGTCGTTCATTATATCTTTGTGCTTGTGATTATTGATTAGTCGCACCCTGACCCGATTCGTTTCCGCAACCTGAATTTGGGGGTGCGACAATATTACCCAACTAGCTCCTTAGTTATAAACCAAGTTTTTATAATGACCGAAAAATTAAAAGAATTTGAACTTTTGTCATTTCCAATTTTTAGAAAAATGGTTAGAGCTATTAAAAGGAAATTTATAAAATATTTTGGTAGCATGCCTTTGGTTTTTACTTGTGCCACCGCACTAAATCCAACTATAAATGTTGGCGGCGTACAACGTTTACTCACAACTATTTTGGAAAATTTAGACTTAAACTTAACCGACGACCCTAACTTTATTATAAATGAAATTACTAAATTTGACAATGGTTTTACACAACTATTTGAGATTTATGCAACAAAAATTGGTTACCAACCAAACCCAATTGTTGACTCCATACGGGCGGGAACATCTTGGGCATCATCGAGTGACATAAACATGCTGCTGAGTTCGGGTGGCAGCTGCAATCGATATGCCACTGAACCAATCCGCTCGAGGATCTTGAATGGTCCAATGTATCTGTGATTTAACTTCCCGCGTTTTCCGAATCGGATAACACCTTTCCAAGGTTAAACTTTGAGTAGCACTCGATCCCCAACCTGGAACTCGAGTGGTTTTCCTCTCACGTCAGCGTAACTCTTCTGACGATCATGTGCGGCTTTGAGTTTGTTTTGGATCTCGAAGATCTTTTCAGTAGTTTCGTGAATGATCTCAGGACCAGTGATTTGACTGTCTCCCACTTTGGTCCAACAAATTGGTGATCGGCACTTTCGACCGTACAGTGCCTCGAAAGGTGCAGCCTTAATGCTTGTGTGATAGCTGTTGTTGTACGAAAACTCGCACAAAGGTAGATGTTTTTCCCAATTTACACCGAAGTCAACTACGCAAGCTCGTAGCATGTCTTCCAGTGTTTGATATGTTCATTCACTTTGGCCGTCGGTTTTAAGGGTGGTAAGCGGTACTTATATCAAGACGGGTACCCAATGATTTTTGAAGTGATTGCCAAAAGTGAGATGTGAAACGACTATCCCTATCGGAGATAATCGAGATTGGAACACCGTGTCGAGAAACAAACTCTTTGATGTAGATTCGTGTGAGGCATTCCATTTTATCAGTTTCCTTGATTGCCAAGAAGTGAGCAGATTTCGTGAGATGATCGACGATCACCCAAACGGTATCGTAACCGCTCGATGACTTGGGTAGTTTGGTTATGAAATCTGATGACACGCAAAAAGTCATGTTTTTGTGTACCATTATCTCACCATTTTGGCCCAATTATTAATGAAAACACTTAAAATATGAACTTAAACATCACATTTCATCATAAGGGCTAAAATATAGACGATGTTTCAAGAATCAGCAAAAACAACCTAAAAATGAGTAAAACAGAGCACAAAAATATGTAGCATTATGATTCAACCGACCCTGGAATTGCATCAATAATATGTTGATAGATCTTAATAAATAGTGATACTTTACATAACCTTTGACTGTATTGCTGTATGAGAATTGTCATAGCCTTTGAGGTTTTCTACATTAGTAAATCACAATAATAATAACCAACATGCAAATAGACATAAGTTGATATAATAAGTGTAATAAATAATAGTTTAAATAGTCATAATCTTCTATCCAATTTAGTATTCTTAAGTTGTTCCTTTAAACTTATCTATTAAAGAATTGGTATCATTTATATATATATATGTTCGATTGGAACTAAAACGTCCCCCCTATCTTATATATTTTTGAATAATATTGTTTATAATTGTGAAATTGTATATTAATTGTAATAATTGTAATTAGGATAAATAAATAGTTAGTTATAGATTAAATCACATTCCCTGTGTTCGAATCTGGACTTACTTATAAAACTATATTTTATGATCAGGATAACACTTGCCTGAATTGTGTGATAGTATTATTTAGTATTTCTTTAATTAAAACTTGTGATTATAATTGCCTATACTTAGCACACATCAATATCATAGATGGATAATATTATGCTTAAATACAAACTTAGTTAAGTAGTCTGGGTTAGCTTTTATGAAGCAATGTAAGGTACCGTAAGTCGGCTGATTACTCGGTATAGCATCGATAACACCTCCGGTGTAGTTAACACGTGGAAGCCGAGGAAAAGCCGCAGTTACTAAGCCTTGTGGAATAACGGCAACTCTGTGATCAGCAGAGCTGGTACCGACTAGGTCCTTGGTTCAGCAATGGAAACACCTCCGGTGGAGTACAATGCAGTAATCACGGAAAGAGTCGTTGTTATCGGTTTATGTGAATCACGAGTCATGACTCAACACCCAGACTCACAAAACCATCGATACAAAGTAATCAAGCACACTCTATAAACTTGGTCTTAAATGTTTTATTTAGATTAGATATTATTGTGGGGTTAAGAAAGGTCGGACATCGAGTTGGTTTGTCGCCTTATTCATGCACCCAGGGTTTCATCCCAGATAAGGGTCACTATATCTTCACCGGTTAGTGTTGTGGGCTGGATAAACTACTCCGATCAGAATCAGGATAGCCTAGTCGCCCAGTGACATACTGATCGAGAACTCTATCAATAGGGGGCTAGTGCTTACTCCATAAATAACTGAAATAAATAAAATACAAACCTTTAGAACACGTTTTCATTCCAATCAATAAGGCTACCGAAATCATAGCAAACACCCTCTCTTGATTATCTGCTATTTACATTTATTTTATTCCGCTTTAGTTTAAATTTTCTGCCTAAGTATAAAACAAAACCCCAATCAAATCTTTTAAAACCCGCTAGATTGATAAGTACGCCTGTTTCGTCCACGATCCACAATACACTGACTCAGAGAACGACCCTAGGTCATCCTTATTGCTATACACCAATAGTAACTAGGTATACTTAGGCTCCGCAAATATAAATTTTAAAACCCACTGGTGCCGCCGTTGACGGACGGTCCGACGACAGGGTAAAACCTGATCGACCGTTGGTGGCGCATCAAGTTTTTTTGGCGCCGCTGCCGGGGAGTCAGCCGTAAGATCTAAAGACGTTCCAGACGAATTTTTCTTTCTAGTATCCCGTAGTTTAGTTTAGGTTTTTCCTTTTTCCTTGTTCCATTCGAAAATTCCTTCCCATAACACACAACGATATTTGACCCGATCATCCGGATTCGAATCTCTCACTTTCGTACCCGATCCTGAGATGATCATCCGAACGATCCGCAAGGAGAAACGCATCCACAACCGACAACCGATGGCTGTACGTGCCACGCTTGCCGACAACACCAAACCATCAATTGAAGGTCGAGGTGGACCCATCAGCTATCCGGTCATGAACGGTGCGTCCTTCGAGCTTAAACATCATATCGTTCAGCTTATCAAGGAATTCTGCCAATTCCATGGTTTACTCCATGACTATCCTAACGCCCACATCAACCGATTCATTCAGACTACCAACTCGTACAAGCAGAACGGGGTTGATCAGGATATAGTCCGTCTATACCTATTCCCCTATTCGCTTACTCACCACGCTTTGACTTGGTTTAAGGGATTAGAGACCGGCTCTATCACCTCCTGGACGGATATGGCTACAAAATTCCTTACTAAGTACTTTCCTCCGGCTAAGCAAACCAAGTACAAGAATGACATAATGAACTTCCACCAAGCTCATGACGAATCAATCTACACAGCATGGGAGAGATACAAGAGTCTGTTGAACAAATGCCCTAACCACCTTATAGAGAAAACCAGTCAGTTGTGCACATTTTACAATGGTCTCGCTCCGAACCATCGCACTACCCTTGACGCCGCTACTCAGGGCAATTTCATGCAACTCATCGATGAGGAAGCTTGGAACTTGATCGAGAATATGACGATGCACCATCATGACTGGAACTCTGGTGAGCATTCTTCATCATCAGCACCGATTGCTGCACCCAATCCATTCCAGACCGAAGCTATCAAGTCTCTGACAGAGAAGATCGAGCACTTGACGAAGCAGATCGGCGAAATGAAGAAACCATCCCAGGACACCCATCAAATTCATGCATGCCAGAATTGTGCCAACCTCCCAACAGAAAGTTATCAGGTTGAGTACGAGGATCCTGCTGACGGAATGGTTTACTATGCTCAATTTCCAGCTCGCCAACAAAATCCACCTGGCTTCGCTCGAACCTCTCCGCCTAGGACTAGAGGCACCCAATACCCACCTAGGAACCAACCACCCTTTCAGCCCAACTACCAACCTAGGTACCCGTCTTACCAACAACAACCCCAACTCACCTATAACCAACCGCTATCATTGACTACACCCAACGCAGATCAATCGACCGAACCCTCTAAGTACGGATGATACCCTCACTAAGTTCATCCAAGGCCAGCACCAAATTAACCGAAAGACTAACGCTAGGCAGGACCAAACCGACCTATTCATTAGGAACCAACTGGCCGTTCTCAAAAATCTTGAGACCCAGATAGGATAGCTAGCCCAACGTCTTGACTCTAGGCCCTAGGGTAATCTCCCTAGTAACACGGTACAGAACCCACACGTAGAAGAGGCCAAACAGATGAGTACTACAGACAAGAAGGTGGCACCGAGCCAACCACCCACTCCTTCTCCGGTAAAGAAAGATACTCCTGTCTCGCCGACAGTTGAGTCCCCGTCTATCCCTACACCACAAAGGGAAGTACGCATCCCGTTTCTAGGCCATCTTAAGAAAGCCAATAAGGTTAACGACTTCCGTCTCGATGGAAAGTTCTTGGACACCGTGTCCCAAACCCCTTCCAGTTCAAAATACATCCTAAAACTCTTGTCGACCAAGGATAAGGTACCCGAACTACCCAATATCCCACTGAACGCGGAATGTTCAGCTCTTATAAAGAACTCTATCCCTGAGAAATTAGGAGATACTGGACGCTTTACCCTTCCATGTTCGATCTATCACTCGGGCATGATACACTCTCTAGCCGGCCTAGGAGCCAGTATCAACCTAATGCCTTATTCGATTTACACTAGATTGGAATTAGGACCCCTTAAACCGACCAAAATGAGTGTCTAGCTAGCTGACCAATCCATTAGATACCCTAAGGGAATAGCTGAGAACATCAAGGTTCAAGTTGATAAGTTCCTATTTCCCACAGACTTTGTAGTGATGGACATTCAGGAAGATGTCCATATCCCTATCATCTTAGGAAGACCATTCTTGAACACCGCACGCACTATCATAGATGTTTACTCTCAGACTATCAGTCTTAGATCTCATGGAGAGACTATCACCTTCAAGATCGATCAAGCTGATCAGTCTGTCACAGAGCATGCGGAGATATGTGCGATATCGACAGGAAGAGTTACCACGGATGATGACTCTGAACCAGACACCCCTATGTCTGACGAGCCCATCACGATTACTTCCGACACTGAGGAAGAAGAGATAGAAGAGGGAACTGAAGAAGAAGAAGAGGGAGAGCCAGTGGAAGCTACACCGCCACACATTCCTAAGACACACCCTCCGACCGCAGAGATCATGCAGATAGACTATGCTTTGAACTTCATCCCTCTGCCGGAGAGCGACTCAGAGGAACCTTCGATTGACCACTCCCTGGATGATGAGTCTCTACTTAAGCCACATATACCTCCTCGAAGGATTCCACCCCTTGACTCATCCGAGCCTCGATCACATTTTGAGCTTGGAGGTACATCTGGATCAAGCGATGATTCTGATTCCCAGGACGAGAGGGATATCGAGATGGACTCTTCCTAGCCAGTATCACAGATCACCGACGAGTCTCAACCACTCACCAACGCTGTTGAGTTTCTAGACACTTCAGCAATCGGGAGTGACGAGGACGATATCGTTTTCATTGATCTTCCGATCGATACCCACTCCATTCGCCTTCACCTCACTCCAATCATTCCCCCTCCAGTCATTATCCCTCTTCCTACTATAGGAAATAGCGAAATCCCGATCGTGTCTGAACCAGAAGAAATGCTTAGTGCTATTGAAGAACACGGGGAGGATTTCCGAACTCTAATTGTGATTATACAAGATTCACTATCGAATACACGCAACGTCAAAGGGATATTATTGAGGACATTGAGACTGAATATGAGGTTTATCAAGCCAACTCCTACCTGAGTCCACAACATCTAGTTAGTCACATCAACGCCTTCGCCAACGACCTCTCAGGAGAATCATCAGATAATGATGAGCCTTTCCCCGATGAAGAGGAATTCTATGAAACACAGAAGACCACGTATGGCCGGGTGTATCAAGCATTTATCAGGTCCGCATTTCCATATTCGCGCCAACAGATGGAGTTTCTCCAAAATTTCAGACACAACATGGATAATGCTACTAGGAACCCTGAAAACGAAGTAGATGTTCAGCTAATGGCGGATCTTAAGGGACTTCTAGATTCTTTGGCCGATAATGATCACATTGACGAGTCCTCACCATACAGGTTTTTCATCAGCTGCACTATCGAGCATCACGCCTAGATAATCGTTGAAAAGTTAGAACACGTCAGTTCAGACGAGAGAGCACGTGCCATTCCTTCTTCTGTTCCAAAAGGTTTGACGGTTAACGTTGCAAATTTCATCTCTGAACGACTTAAGGACATTTTCGGTTCTATCCTATGGGAGCAGCCCAGACAGCTATTCCACAATGGGTTACGTGAGGTTTACAACAGGATGATCAACATCTTCCTGAAACCAGAGCTCACGTATACCGACCATCAGAAACGGCTGATCCAAGGCATATTCGGATCCATTGAAGAACTAGGGAAGGACATCAGCAATGCCACTCATGAGGAAATCCACCTACGCTTCTTCAGATTTCTGGACACCCTGCAGACAGATCGACTGGTGCGTGAGACGCTTGAGCACGATGGGGCCACCCTTGTGGACACTAATGGACCAATCTCCAAGGCAGTCCAAGATGCTATAATGGATCTATTATACATGCAAAGGACTGTTGAGGAGCATTTCCATACCTATCCTCTTCATGTGGTGAGAATCCCAAACATCATAGAAGTCGTCGTACGACATTTTATGAGATTCTACCCACCAAACCCCAGGACACTTCCATTCCGCATCCCAAGTCCTGGGAATTTCTCTTCTGGCTGATCTAAGAGGAAAAGTCGAGCCCTCGACTCTAAATAGAAGCGCTTCTTGGGAGGCAACCCGTGCAATAAGTATCCTTAGTATTAGTATTAATAATATTAGTTTTTAAATTCCAAGAAGTGATATATCTCTGCCTATCTTTCACACTTGTGTATCAAAATGCTTTCAAAACACCACTTCAGCTTTCACCACCTAATCCAGGAAAATAGGAATTAAATTTTAACAAGACATGTGTTTCGAGCATTTGAGGTACTTGCGTGCTACTTTCACGCATTATGCTCGAACTCGTTCAAAAACACATGACTTAAAAACTCGTTTTGAATTAAAACATCCTTTCGCATTCTGGATTTAGGCACTTTCGGTAAAAAGCTATAATAAGAAGTCGGTAAAAATATACCCAACGTAAAGATGGAGGACAATGCTGTTATTTGTAAGCTGCGCACGCTAATGCCGAAAGATCTTCATGGAGCCACCGCTAAAGAAGAATTCCTGTCAAGATCTCTTCTTCAGCGCATCTTCCATAATTCCATCCTTCCACCTTCGCATCGATAGGGGAGTTCTCTCGTTCTCACTCTCATTTTTGATATGATTGTTAGCTTTAAATTCTCATTAAAGCAGTCTATGCCATATCCCAAGCTTATCACTAAGTGTGGAATTCCAACCCAAAAGAAACATTTGAGTAACATTTTCTGATTTGTTCAAACTCTAAGTGTGGGATTTTTATCAAAACCCAACTCAAGAGAACATTAGGGACAATGTTCCTCTAAGTGTGGGATAGCGGTATAGAATACCTTAGGTTTGCTTGTTAGATTCTTATTTCCAAAAGCAAACACAGAAAATGTTTCTCAAAATCATAAGCTTAACTTCGACAGTGGAGATGCCACTCATTCAGTTGGCTTAATTTTCATAAAAACTCACTTTTGCTAAAAATTTTCAAAATTTTTTGAGTTAAAATGTCTTAAGAAGGAGCATTTTCATATATGAGTAGGGTATTTCGGAAATTAAGAGTAAATAAGATAGAAATTTCTTAGGTCTAAAATGATAATCCAAGAGGGGCATCGCATAGCTAGGGACAAACAAACCCAAAAACTTGCAGTGAGGTATCTTGAGCCAATATAAGTATTCATCTTTAATGCTTCACTATTCGTTTGTTTGAGTGTGCCGATGCATGCATCCGGAATTAGAACTTGCTCCTGGTATGCACTTCGAGACCACATTGGTAGAGTACCGTACGCGGTATAGGTGCAGTTAAATGACCTTGACATTCCTTAGGATTTAACCCCCTTTTCATCATATCTCTTCAAGCCCAAAACCCTTCCAACACTCATCTTTAGTGTTGATGATCCGCTTAGATAACCCTGTTGAGCCTTAGCCTGTTCATTTCTTTCAAAACCCTTTAAATCTTAAACCATTTATTCCACACCCACCAAAACTAATCTTAGAAATTTTTAAACTTGTGGAAAATGTCATTTAAATGTCCTTTTTGTTGTCACTCCAAATCACAAATACTGGTGTTTACTCAAAATCTCTCGCGTGCGTTCCCTTGATAAAAATCAAAAGTTGAGAGTTTATAGTGTGAAAAATTGACACCAAGTAAATGCAAAGTCATCAGAAGGATGAAAAAGATGAAAGAAAGAAAAGGATTTCAAAAAGGTCAAAAGAAAGAAACAAAATAAAAATCCCTAGAAAAGTCCAAAAATTGAAGCAAAAGAAAAAGAAAAGAAAATAGAATAAAGCTAAGTGCTTCGAATCTCTCAAAAAATTCTCGCTCTTATAAAAGACATAAATTCCCTCGTGTATTTTCAAAAGATAGAAGTCAAAATAGCTGTTTTCTTCCCGTACTGTTATCCGTTTCCATTTTCATTAAAAAGGTTGTTTAAATAATGTTTCTCAAAAGTTTAGAAGTCCTAAGATATCTAGCACCGTCCTCACCTAAGTGGTGGAGATATGATTCTCGAGCAAGCCTATGACGATGGATGTTGCATGACTGGCTTATGAGCGATTTCGTTTGATTAGATTGATAGGTAACCCAAAATACTTTTGAGTGAATTGAGTGACCACCTTGTGAGATCGCCTAGTCATGTATATTCCAAGATCGCGAGAATTGAAAGCATGCCTAAGAGAATCATTTTATGCCTCTGAAAGGAATACCTTACTTTATCTTATTTCCAGGATATGTTACTTGTATATGGAGATGGTTGTTTTTGATATATTTTGATTCACCCCAAAAATAAACTCGTATTTTCAAAATGTTTTTCCTAAAAGCAAGTGAGAATTTTGAGTTTTGCTTGAGGACAAGCAAAGTCTAAGTGTGGGATATTTGATGACACGCAAAAAGTCATGTTTTTGTGTACAATTATCTCACCATTTTGGCCCAATTATTAATGAAAACACTTAAAATATGAACTTAAACATCACATTTCATCATAAGGGCTAAAATATAGACGATGTTTCAAGAATCAGCAAAAACAACCTAAAAATGAGTAAAACAGAGCACAAACGATCATTGAATCTTCTGTTCACGTATTTTAGCACTTTTTGAGCTACACAAAGAATTATGACCTCTAACTTGTGTCATTTTCTTCGTTAGGAAAATAAGAACGCGTGGATATAAAGAACGCTCAAAACGGATAAACGACGAAGAAGTTACGCCCGAACGAAGAAACGAAGAACCGAAGGGCCAGGATACGGCTGAACACAGCCGTATACGGCTGAACACAGCCGTATACGGCTGAACACAGCCGTATACGGCTGAGCCAGACTGTATACAGCTGGATACAGACCGTATACGGCCTGTGCAGACCGTATACGGCCTGTGCTCAGCCATATATGGCCCAGTTCAGCCGTATTCACCCTGTGCTCAGCCGTATACGGTCCAGTTCAGCCGTATACGGTCCAGCTCAGCCGTATTGTGCATTTGGGTGATAAAAATCTGATTTTTATTCGCCTTTGCGATACGGTTGTGCGTTTGAAGGTTTGGATACGGTCTACGGATACGGCTGTGCGATCTCTATAAATACAAGCCTCATTTCATCATCCAATAGACACACCAACAACACACAACACTACACACACACTTTCTCTCACTACTCTCTCTCTAGATTCTGTTATAATTAGTAGTAGATTAGCGGCTAGTTAGTAGAGGGGCAATCTTGTAATATTGCTTGGCGCATACTGGGAGTTCTGCTCGTGTAACGTTCAAGTTGTATTCCGCTACGCTCTTATTACGGTTATATATATCCTTTGTCTATTTCATTATGATGATTGTTATTACTGTTGTCATGCTAGATTTAGGATTGATTGCCATGATTAGCGAGTAGTGATATTGCGTGTTTGCTATGATGTAGTTAGTCATAAATTGGTTGGAATGATGTTATAGTGCTTTGATTTACTTTCTATCTATGATTTTAAACCTATTAAACTAATCGCCTTTCAACCAGTAAACGTGATTACGGCCTTAATGATGGGACGTCGCGAACCCCATCAAAGGTACTTAGTTATCTGTGTCAAACATGAACATGGTCTGATTTGTTAATCGTGTACACATCACTTTCTAAATGAACGCTAAGTACATCGTCATCAAGGAAATACTGTTTTCTAATTCGAACGCAAAGTACTCTGTGAATATGGAAATATGGTTTTCAAACTGAACACTAAGTACACTGGAGCTGTGGAAATACTGCTTTCTACTTTGAACGCAAAGTACGCTGTGCCCGTGGAAATATGGTTTTCTAACTAAACGTGAATATTACACTGTTGACAAATTAGGGATTTATTGGGACTTAAAAGTAAGGGCTGGTTTATATCTGATAAGCATCAAATAAATACTATATTATGTATTATGTATCCCTATATTTGTATACATTTTATGCATTTATATGATTTTAGATACTTATTTTGTTAATATTTGCAAAAATGTATTTTAATTGAAGATTGGAGAAAAGAGAACGAAAATAAGACCGAAACTGAAGAAATTAAAGCAATTGAAGAAAAGAAGATCTAAACCTTACAGAAATGAAGACTAATACGATAATATTAAAGATTTGGGCCAAGAAAACAAGTGAATCCATTTAAAGAAGAAAAAGAAGTACAATTTGAAGCCCAAGCCGATTTTGGAATATTCTAGAAATTAAGTCCAACCGGCGGTTGGATTGTCCAACCGGCGGTTGGGGCTAAGAGTTCAAGGCGGTGGATAATACGCAGAGTTGGAGTAATACTTAAATAACTCCAATCGGCGGTTGGAGGTCCCAACCGGCGGTTGGAGGGTCGGCCAGAATTAGTATAAATAGAGGCTTAGTTTTGGTTAAACGATATACGATTCTTAGAATTAAAAGTCGAATATTAAGGTTTAAGGTCGACTTTAGGTGCGAATTTGGAGGCTAAGGAGCTAGGGTTTGAAGGTTTTCAACCTTAGAAAGAGCTAGTTCGTCAATTGGTTCGGTTTGTTTATCCTTGTACCTTCACTAACCTTTTGGGTTATTATGGATATTGTTTATTTGAATTAATTGCTTATTAGATTTATTATGAATGCTTAAATGTATGTTTATTATGTTTATTATATGAATTACATGTTTATGTTGGAACTATGTTATTGAATATTGTTATGCAAGAATTAGGTGTTATATTATGTTAATAATCATAATTAACTGATTTATAGATAAACTCACTAACCTTTTGGGTTTTTAAATTAAGTGATTATGTTTTATTAGATGTTAAGTAGCATTATGATTCAACCGACCCTGGAATTGCATCAATAATATGTTGATAGATCTTAATAAATAGTGATACTTTACATAACCTTTGACTGTATTGCTATATGAGAATTGTCATAACCTTTGAGGTTTTCTACATTAGTAAATCACAATAATAATAACCAACATGCAAATAGACATAAGTTGATATAATAAGTGTAATAAATAATAGTTTAAATAGTCATAATCTTCTATCCAATTTAGTATTCTTAAGTTGTTCCTTTAAACTTATCTATTAAAGAATTGGTATCATTTATATATATATATATATGTTCGATCGGAACTAAAACGTCCCCCCTATCTTATATATTTTTGTATAATATTGTTTATAATTGTGAAATTGTATATTAATTGTAATAATTGTAATTAGGATAAATAAATAGTTAGTTATAGATTAAATCACGTTCCCTGTGTTCGAATCTGGACTTACTTATAAAACTATATTCTATAATCAGGATAACACTTGCCTGAATTATGTGATAGTATTATTTAGTATTTCCTTAATTAAAACTTGTGATTATAATTGCCTATACTTAGCACACATCAAGTTTTTGGCGCCGCTTCCGGGGAGCGGTGTATTTTAATTTAAACTAACTATTTTCCCTGTAAAATAATTTTATTTCTAATGCTTTGCAAAATCAATACGAAATATCGGCTCACCCATTGAAAGTACTAACAAAAACAAAGGTATAAGGAGAGTTCAGCCATACCTCATTGATTTATCATATAAGAGGTAAGGTGCTTCTCGAAAGAAATAGGTTTTCAATACGCTTCGCGCAGACCTGTTTCTCCGCTTTTGTGTACAATCAATGGAGCTACCGAGATCTACTGACTATCTTGGTATAAGAAATTTATCAAATTAATTTTAACTTATATTAACAACTAACTTGCATTACTAACAATAGGAAAAGTTGGGTTGGGAATATCTTTTCGAATATTTAATTTTGAATGTGTTTTATTATTAATTTTCGAAATTCATATACATCAACCTGATTATTTCTAAAATATTACCAACATTTACTTTTGAATTTATGGTGCTACTAAAATTCTGTTCTTCTTTAACAGATTAATGTATGACCCGGACACTTCATCCAGATCCTCTCAGTCCATTTGACGAACCAGAACGAGAATTTCATTCGAGAAAAAGATTATCATACGCACCACCAAATTCACCAGAACACGAACTTTCACCAGAAGAAGATAATTTAGTTTTTCATAACAATTTAGCCAAAACGGCTGAATACGGTTATTATTCCGATCCAGAGTCGGGTGAGGATAAAATACCTTCTAGGCAACCTACGATATATCCAAGTAATTTTGAACCAGAGCACGATATACAACCAATTATGGCAGACATAGCTGACATGACGCTTGAAGATTACACGATTCAAACTCGTGGAGATCCGAGACCGGGAGTGGTTAGGCCTGCCATAGCCAGAGAAGTAGAATTTGAGTTAAAGGGGCAATTTTTGAAAGAATTACGTGAAAATCCTTTCAGAGGAGAAGATAAAGAAGATGCAAACGAGCATGTTGAGAAAATTTTGGAGATTGCTGATATGTTTCATATTCCCAATGTTACAAGAGATCGGGTTATGTTGCGAGTATTTCCTTTAACACTAAAGGATGGAGCTAAGAGATGGATCAATAACGAGCCAGCCGGATCTATTACTACTTGGGAAGATCTTCGTATAAAATTTCTAAAAATGTACTGTACACCTTCCAAGACTTCAAAAATGATTGATGAAATTAGGAACTTCAAACAGAAATCTGATGAATCTCTGTATCAAACTTGGGAAAGATATAAGGAAATGCTACACAAATGTCCACAACATGATTTGAATGTCCAACAAGAGATAACAGTATTCTATAAAGGAGTTGATTAGGCAACACGTCAACAGTTGGATGCACAAGGTCCAGTACCTAAGAAAACTCCAGCAGTGGCAAGAGCCGGAATTGAAGAATTAGCTAAACATTCTCAGTTATGGGATGATGGTTCATCTGGAAGAAAAAGGATATCTGAAGATAATGATGGTCTAGCAGCCATAACAGTAAAATTGGAAAGTATGAGAAGAGATATTAAGAAAGTAAATGAACAAGTTCATGCAATTAGGATTGGGTGTGAAATATGTGGAGGAAGTCATCTAAAAGAAGAATGTCCTAATACTGACAGCAAAATATGTAATGAGGAAGTTATGTATGGGGATTTTCAAGGAAATCCAAATTATCATCAAGTTTCTAATTTTAGAAGAGTTAATCAACCAGGCCAACAGTATCAACAAGGAACACCAGGATATTATGTCAAAACAGGACAAACTTCCTATAATGACAGAATGACGGTGATAGAAAACGCATTGGGAAAAATGGTTGAAGCAAGTAATAAAAGAAATGAAGAAGACGATGCCATAATGCGTAATCACGAAGCCTCGATCAAACAAATTGAGAGCTCAGTTCATCAAATTGCTAAAGCATTGCAGGAGAGATTTCCAGGAACATTGCCAGGATTTACTGAAACAAATCCAAAGGAACAAGCTAACGCAGTAATTACCAGAAGTGGTAAGAATGTTGACTCTTCCATTATAGCTAATAAAATTGTTGAATCTAAGCAGGTTGAAAAGGAAACAATTGATGAAGACATACAAGCAAACAAAAAGGAGAATGGAGAAAATAAAGTTAAAGAAGTCATCAAAGACTATACACCCCCACCTCCATATCCAGCTGCTCTTAGGAAAGACGAAGAAGATGAACAATACCACAAATTTATGGAAAACCTGAAACAACTTCATATTAACATTCCTTTTGTTGAAGCTATAGCTCAGATGCCAAAATACGCAAAGTATCTTAAGGAGCTGCTGACAAACAAAAATAAACTGGATAATGTGACGAAGGTGACAATTAATGCCATATACACTTTTTATGCGATTAGGATTAGGAGAACCGAAACCTATTCGTATGTGTATCGAATTAGCTGACCGATCTGTTCAATATCCTAGGGGAATAATTGAAAATGTTTTGATTAAAGTTGATAAATTTGTTTTTCCATGTGATTTTGTAATTTTAGATATGGTAGAAGACCCTAAAGTCCCTATTATATTAGGAAGACCATTTTTAGCAACCACACATGCCGTAATAGACGTTTTTGATAGAAAGATTACCATGAGATTAGGAGATGGTAAAATTATTTTTGATGTTAATAAATCTATGAAATTTCCTGATTATGTTGATGATTCTTGTTATTATTTGAATACTTATGAGTATCTAGATAACCCTTCTTTTCAAGATTTTATAGAAAAAGATCAAACAGATACTGGAATTCTTACAGAATGGACTGAAGAATTTGACACTGAGAAAGATTTGGCAGAATTTGACAAACTATTAGAAGAAGATGAAGATTCAGAAGTGACTGTTGTTCTTCAACAACATATTAAAGCTGAATCATCACAACCAGTTGCTAAAATTCTCAACCAAGAATTATTACCAAATTCTATCGACAAGATTCCTTATCTGAAAGAAGAGATCTTCGAGTTCAAAACATCTATTGAAGAACCACCACAATTGGAACTTAAAGAACTACTAGCGCATCTAGAATATGCTTATCTACAAGGTACATCCGATTTACCAGTTATCATATCTTCTAAACTATCAACTGCAGAAAAAGATCGCTTAATGCAGGTTCCTAAACAACATAAAAAGGCAATAGCATGGAAGATCACGGATATCCAGGGAATCAGTCCTACTTACTGCACTCATAAAATCTTAATGGAAACGGATTTTAAACCAGTTGTTCAACCATTAAGAAGATTGAATCCAAATGTAAAAGACGTTGTCAGGAAAGAAATCATTAAACTATTGGATTCAGAATTAATCTATCCTATTTCAGACAGTCCATGGGTAAGTCCAATACATGTCGTACCAAAGAAAGGTGGAATGACAGTGGTATCTAATGAGAAGAATGAATTAATACCCACAAGGACGGTAACAGGGTGGAGAGGTTGTATTGATTATCGGAAATTGAATGATGCTACCAGAAAAGATCATTTTCCATTACCATTTATTGATCAAATGATAGAAAGATTAGCAGGAAAAGAATTCTATTGTTTTCTGGATGGATTTTCAGGATATTTTCAAATACCCATCGCAGCTGAAGATCAAGATAAGACAACCTTCACTTGTCTGTTTGGTACTTTTGCCTACAGAAGAATGCTGTTTGGTTTGTGTAATGCACCAGCTACATTTCAACGTTGCATGATCGCGATATTTCATGATATGGTGGAAGATTTCATGGAAATATTTATGGATGATTTCTCGGTATTTGGGGATTCATTTGATGCTTGTTTAGAAAATTTAAAAAGGATGTTGCAAAGATGTGAAGGTGCTAATCTAGTTCTTAATTGGGAAAAATGTCATTTTATGGTTCGAGAAGGGATTGTTTTAGGACATAAAATATCAAAGATAGGAATTGAGGTGGATAAAGCAAAGATTGAGGTTATTTCAAAATTACCTTTTCCTACTAATGTAAAGGGAATAAGGAGTTTCCTAGGCCATGCCGGATTTTATAGAAGATTTATAAAAGACTTTTCAAAGATTGCGATACCATTGAATCATTTGCTGGAAAAAGATGCAAAGTTCGAGTTTACAGATGAATGCAAACAGTCGTTTGATGCCTTAAAGGAAAAGTTGATATCTGATCCGGTAATGATTATTCCAGACTGGAATATACCTTTTGAATTAATGTGTGATGCTAGTGATTATGCAGTAGGAGCTGTTTTGGGACAGAAAATTGATAACAAGTTTAAGCCAATCTATTATGCCAGTAAGACATTAACAGATGCTCAGGAAAATTATACAACTACGGAAAAGGAGCTTTTGGCAGTAGTTTTTGCATTTGATAAGTTTCGTTCTTATCTTGTTTTAACTAAAACTGTGGTTTATACTGACCATTCTGCATTGAAGTATTTGTTTAATAAGCAGGATGCGCACCCTCATTTATTGCGATGGATTCTTTTATTGCAGGAATTCGATATTGAAATTACAGACAAGAAAGGAGTTGAAAATGTCGCAGCTGATCATTTGTCAAGGTTGGAAAATCCGGAATTAGAAATATTAGATGAAGAGGAAATTCAAGATACATTTCCTGATAAGAAGTTGATGACTGCACAAAAAATAATGAATATACCTTGGTTTGCAAATTATGCAAATTATTTGGTTACTAAGATCTTACCAAGGATGGATTACCAAAAGCAAAAGAAATTCTTTTCTGATTTAAAGTATTATTTTTGGGAAGACCCATTTCTTTTCAGGTATTGTGCAGATGGTATAATTAGACGCTGTATACATGGTGACGAAGCTCAGCAAATTATAAAGCATTGTCATGAAGGACCAGTTGGAGGTCATAATGGACCAAGTTACACGGCAATAAAAAATATTTGATGCAGGATTTTATTGGCCGACGATTTTTAAAGATACATATGCTTTTTTTAGGAATTGTGATTCATGTCAGAGAGCTGGAAATATTTCTAAAAAAGATGAGATGCCACAGACTAATATACAGGTTTGTGAGATATTTGATATCTGGGGTATTGATTTCATGGGACCATTTCCTATAAGTCACGGTAATAAGTATATATTAGTTGCTGTGGATTATGTTTCCAAGTGGGCAGAAGCGAAGGCATTACCTACAAATGATGCTAGAGTTGTGGTAAAATTTCTTAAACAGTTATTTGCAAGATTTGGAACTCCTAAAGCCTTAATTAGTGATCGAGGTACTCATTTTTGTAATACTCAATTGGAAAAAGTATTAAAGAGATATGGAGTTAGTCACAGGATTGCTACACCTTATCATCCACAAACAAGTGGACAGGTTGAAAATACAAATCTAGTGATAAAACGGATCTTGGAACGTTCTGTTGGATCAAACAGAAAAGAGTGGTCAGCGAAATTAGATGATGCACTTTGGGCATATAAGACCGCATTTAAAACACCTACAGGTTGTACTCCTTATAGGGAAATTTATGGGAAAGCTTGTCATTTACCAGTAGAAATAGAACACAAAGCATATTGGGCACTTCGGGAATGCAACATGGATACCGATGAGGTTGGTAGGCATCGTTTTTTTACAGTTACATGAGTTAGATGAGCTTCGATGGAATGCTTATGAAAATTCAAGGCTTTATAAAGAACGGACGAAGAAATGGCATGATGCGCGACTTCGGGGAAATAAAGACTTTGTTGCTGGAGAACGTGTGCTTTTATATAATTCTCGTCTTCGTTTATTTCCAGGTAAATTAAGATCAAGATGGAGCGGACCATATGTGATTCACCAAGTTCATGCTAATGGAAGTGCGGATTTAATAGCATTCGATGGAAATATTTTTAAGGTCAATGGACATCGTTTAAAGAAATATTATGAAGGAACTGTGGAGCATTTTTCAGATATATCTTTGGAAGTATAGGTTACAGGATTTGGTCGAACTTACCGACATTTAAACAAAAGTGCTTCTCAGGAGACAACCTGTGTTTATTGTTATATATGTTATGATTTTTATTTTTATTTTCAGGAATGAACTTTGTGGGTGTGTTTACTGGAAACCCTCACGAGACTATAACTCGTCCACTCGGGATACCGAGGGGTTTAAAGGTGTAACACCCGTCAAATTAGGACTATATTTAGTGCCTAATCATATGTGCAAATACATGTAATTAGGATTAACTATATGTATCATTTTGTGTATTGATATATTCTAATATATGTACACACGTACGCTATTTGATTAAATCGTGCGTTTTCATATCGGGGGATCCCGACACAATACTTCAGACGTTGGTGACAAACAATCAAAAATAATGTGCATTTATCCAAACAAACATTATCTACTTTAATATATTACTTTAATATATTACACGATTACACGTTTTATTAAAACGTAACTGTAAGCAACGAAAACGTGCGAAACGCGCCCGACGGATGAGATAAAGTCAAAGTATATCTTATAACTCACTAATGAGTATTTTAAAGAAATACTTCAAGTAAAAATATCATACTTTAAATCGTTAACAAAACGTATTATATAAAATGTTATACGATTAACTAAAACGTAAAACGATCGGGTAGACGAACACCGAGCCTAACGTAACTTTTGGGAAATGAATTAAGCAACTACTTGGGGGTGAGACCCACAAAATTTGTGCAGAAAATCTGCCCCAAGAAACCACCCCATGCCTTTGACTCTTCCTTCCTTTGTCACTTACACACTCAACCCCCCCCCCCCCCCATTCCTTCTCATCTACACACATACTCCCTTTCCTTTCACCCACTAATTTCTCTGCTCTCTCTCTCTAAAAACGAACCACCACTCTCCTCCTTCATCTCTTCCAAGAACCACCACCAAGAACCACCACAATCTAACACCATCTCAGTCGGTTTTACAAGCACGAAGCCAAAGAAGACAGCAGCAGCCCTCCTTCAACCTTTTCGACTCTTAAGCTGCATTTCTTTGGTATAACTCTCTAAACCTTCTTTATGTCTACTTGGATAACATATATAAACATGCTAGACTTGGCCTCACCACTGATTATGTCCAAGAACACCTCAAAAATCGTTTGAATATACGGTTACCCATTGGATAATAGCTTTACCCACTGGACAATAAAATAGATCGACTTAGATCGGAAATATCGAACCCTTAACTTAACGAAATCTCATGTTTCTTGGCTCCAAAATGAAGTTCATTGAGTCTAGTTTCATAATCTGTAAACCTCATAAATTAGTTCGTCCATTTGATATTTTTAAGAAAAGAAAATAAAGTACATGCACAGCCTGTGTTTCCTGACCAAAATTTCAGTCAAATGGAAAGAGACATATATCGAAAGATACATAGCAAAAATCAATGAAACTAGTTGGAAATGTTAGATAATTTCGTTAGCTTTAATTCCCCTATTTACTCATCTGGTGAAGTTTAGTGAAACTTTAGTTATGAATTTTCAAATAAACACATGTCACCGAACTCACTGTTTCGACACCCGACACTTTCCAAATTTTTATCTCGAGTTCCGTTTATCCATTTCACATGTAAAAATATGATTTAGAAAGCTAAGACATAGAGGAACATCATATAAAAATTTCATGAATTTTTACGGAATTATACTTGGTCAAATAATCAAACGAAAACGGGTGAAAAACTTAACTGAACTACGAACCTTCTGTCCGTGAAATGCCAAAATCCGACAATGCCTATTGTCGGATTAGGCATTCCGTGAATACCAAAATCCAAGAAACATCATTGTCGGACCAAATAAACCCGTGAATCCCATTATCCGACAATGCCATTGTCGGATGATGCCCTCCGTGAATCCCAAGCCATGAACTTCGACATTGTCGCATAAGTAAAATCCGACAATCCTCATTGACGGATAAACAGTACCGACCCGTGGATATGTTATTGTCGGACCAAAGGAAAACTTAATAAAACTCTTATTATCGCATATCATTGTCGGACAATTAACAATTTAACAAAAACCTTAATATCGTATAAACTCATTGTCGCATACTATTATTACCGAAAATAAATCACGGAAGAATCTAAACCCTTATTCTTGGATTTCCTATTATCGGACACCATTATTATCATATTGTCGAATAAAATACTGGATTGTCGAAATGTTATTATCGTATATTTTCCGTGAATACCACATAGTCGTAAGAAATCAAAATGACGGATAAACTCATGATTGTCGGATAAATACAATCACGCATACATATACCTCTATTGTCGTATGAACAGTAGTAATAGGCTAAGTGAACTAACAGCGGTAACAAGTAAATTGAACAAACAAAACAGTGGTAATAAGTTAGACAAATGTATAAAGTTAATACTTTTAGCAGTATTACTTCAACCTATTACCAACGGGCCGTACACGTTTTCAAAATGCAAACAAGCATTCAATCAAACCAAATTATTTGGACATAACTAGTGGGATGAACACTAGCATGGATTGTCTTACGGGACATCTACTCATATAACCTTATATGTCTAGGACATTAGAAGGTTACGGGTTCGGAGAACCTACCAGCTGTTTAGCACTCTACTTACGTTTATTGATATAAACGCAAGGGCTCAGGTGAGTCTCATAGCCCCTCTTTACTGTTTTTACCCAGGGGTGGGGATACATGCTCAGATTTGTTTACATGTGAACACAAGTACAAAAACCACGATATATTGATTGCATGAGTTTGTTTTATCTAATCATGAAGTCCCTCACAACATAGTTTGTTTATATTGCGATAGCGTGAATGTTAGTGTATGGTACCATATGGGATTGACAATCCCCGTCCGGGGTAGTCGCGCTACCACGACTGCGGTCGAACGGATGCATTTTCATTTGTTCATACATGTGTAGATTAGGCACATGCCGGGGGCAAACTCGATCAGGTTCTTGAATGTGGATCCTGGCACACTCACTTAAGCTCAAACTATGTGCTCATGGCAATAATATACACTCATATTTTATTTGCATGTTTGCAAATCACTAAACTAAATCTTGTGGTTCATAACATGGATTTCATCAACTTACACCTGTGAGCTCACCAGCTTTTTAGCTGACCTTTTAGCATGTATTCTCAGGTACCCAGCAGTAGTAGATCTGCTCATGACATATTAGCTCGAGTCGCATTCAGATTTCAGAAGATTCATATGCATTTCTATATTTTGTACAATTAGATATGCCTTAGAATCTTTTACTTTTAGCTATGAGCTATTGTAACAATAACAACAATGTAAAACTTTTATATTATCTATGTAATGGTTTTAAACGACGCATTTAGAGTCGTTCGCTTTATCTTATGTGCTTTGTTATTGATTAGTAACACCCAAATCTTGCTTCCGCTAAACAATAAATTTGGGGGTGTTACAGATTGGTATCAGAGCCTAAGGTTATAGTGAACTAGGTTGCATTTAGTGGGCCTAGACTATGACCGTTAGGTGGTATTCCTTACTAGGTATGATTAGGTTCAGTGACTACATTGTATTAGTTTAATTTAACATAGCCTGATCAACTATGTACAATTAAAAGAATATGATGTGAAACCTGAAAGGAATCATGACTGAACAGGATACACTAGTTGACTCTGACCACGAGAGAAACCGGGACTCAAACTTGTCTGTGTTAGACACCCTAGGAAATTATGTGATATATATATATACATAGATAGGCCTCGTTCTCGCTAAATATCTTAGGCTATATTATATATGTATTATATGAATATAGGCCTCACTCTTTCTAACGCTTTGTCTCAGAATGGCAAACACACCACACAATTCGTCACACACTCAGTCTGGGTTGCAGAACCCGAGGGTAGCTTGGAGGAACAACAGGTTGCCTCGAGCTGGCCCATATCCAAACAACCTCACTCTATCGGCCTTGGCCGCTAGAGTAGACCGTCAGGAACAACGACTTGGCGCTATGGATATCGAACTTCAAGAAACCAACGAAAACTGGAGACTCACATCACTTGAACGCATCAATCAAGTCTCCGAGGATCACGAACACACAATCAACCACATGAACACCCTTGACAATCGTCTGGGTGAAACCATCGAAACCATGGAGGTTGTCCACAATCAAGTGATTGGCAACCGAAATGAAATCTCCATCCTACAGTCAAGGCTGAACCAGTGCGAGACACGTCTAAGGGAAGCCGAGGACGCCCTCCGAATGGTTAGCAGACTTGCAGAATCTGTGGACCATCTCACCACACTACTGCCACAACTCAATCTACGCCAGGATTAGCTTAGGCTGAACCTGTACCTTATTATGCTTTCATAGGACCTATGTAATGCGAATGGAATGTAACAATTTCTGATGCTTTTGTAAGACTTTTAAGTCATGACTCTCGAGACTCTAACTAGAGATCTTCTATGATCAATCAGCTTCATGTTATGTATTGACAGTTTCTTCCACTGTTTCTACTTTATGATTATTTCTTATAATGTCGCATATTACCGCTTAAATATGTGTACACCCATCGAGCTTATTATTTTGGTACTATTTCTTATTTACCTTTCATTTATCTTTTGAAGAACTATGCCGCCAAAGAAGAAGAGTTACAGTGATGCTGAGCTTGCTGCCATAGTTTCCTGAGCTGTGGCCGAAGCCCTAGCCACTAGAGATTCACCGCAAAACTCTAGCCGGAGCACTGGTGCTCCCGAAGTCACACCTGTTGCCAAACCTTGTTCCTACAAAGACTTTCTTAGCTGCAGACCCCTGAACTTCAAGGGCACAGAAGGTGCCATCGGTCTAATCAAATGGATCGAAAGGACCGAGTCTGTCTTTGGCTTGTGCAACTGCACGGAGGACAACAAGGTCAAATTTGCTGCTTACACCTTTCAAGAAGGTGCTCTAACCTGGTGGAACACTCATGCCAGTTCTGTGGGGATCGAGGTAGCTAACCAACTTCCCTGGGCAGAGCTGAAGAAAATGTTAAGAGATGAATACTGTCCCACTGAAGAACTCCACAGGTTGGAGGAAGAATTCTGGCACTTGACTGTGCAAGGTAACGACATTGCTGGATACACCACAAAATTCCAGCAACTTGCTCTCCTATGTTCGGGTTTGGTCGACACGGACGAAAAACGCATCAAGAAGTACATCCGCGGCCTTCCCAAGAGTATTCAGGGAAATGTCACCTCATCAAGGCCAACCACTATCCACAGTGCCATTCGGCTGGCACATGAACTCATGGCGATGATTGTCAGCCGTGAAACATCAACTACTTCCTCTAACAACAAGAGGAAATTTTCTGGGAACCCTAACAACCCACCAACCTCCAAGAAGCCCGAGACTGTCAGGGCTTACTCCTCTGGAACTGGGGAAAAGAAAGGTTACACCGGGAGCAAACCTCATTGCTCAAAGTGTGACCGTCACCACGAGGGTCCTTGCAGTACTCCTTGCAACAACTGCAAGAGGTACGGGCATTCTAGCAGGGACTGCCGAGCCCCTAGAAACAACAACAACCCCAATCAGCCTAGAGCCTACTTTGAATGCGGCCTCACTGGGCATTTCAGAAATGACTGCCCGAAGCTGAAGAATGGAAACAATAACAACAACAATGCAAGGGGAAGAGCCTTTGTTCTGAATTCGGGAGATGCCCGTCAAGACCCGAACGTGGTCACGGGTATGTTCCTCCTCAACAATCTTACTGCTTCTGTTCTTTTTGATACCGGTGCTGATAGAAGTTTTAATTCCCATGAATTTTGCCCATTACTTGACATCATCCCTGTTGCATTAGATGATAAGTATATTGTTGAGCTAGCTAATGGTAAACTCATTCAGACCCACAGTAGATTTATCATGTGATAATTTTATATATCTTCATATTTATATAAAAATATTTGGGAGTCTACTAATTGTTTCCTCTGTTGTACGTAAGTACAGACCTGGTTTCTAATTAGTATTCTTAAATAAAGTAGAAATATATATATATATATATATATATACATATATATATATATAAATAAATAAAAATCAAACTATGTCGCTTTGTTGTACGGCTGTACAGACCTGTCACCGCTGATTTGATTTAAAAATTTACTTTACCCGAATCAAGTTATGTCACTTTGTTGCATGTAAATGCAGACCTGTCACCAATGTCTTGATTCTTAAAAATGGATTTTATATACTTATTTGGAATATAAAAGTAAATTGCATGATTAAATTTAAGAGTATATCATATATAGAAATCATAAGTAATATACATTCTAATAATAAAGATGTATTCAGAAGCATAAATATAGATTGTTTAAAATGGATAAATATATTAGTAATCATTCATGAGCTATATATTGCACGAATAATAATAATTTTTATTTATACATTATTGTTATCCATGTTAATTAAATTGTTTAAATTTTTAAAGTTATAAAACAGGTTTTTAATTTTGGTATTCTGATTTTTGAATATTAAGTTGATGCTTATTTTTGAATTTTATTCAGTATTCTACTTGAGGACAAGCAGAACTTAAGTGTGAGGATATTTGATAAGCATCAAATAGATACTATATTTTATATTATTTATCCCTATATTTGTATACATTTATTGCATTTATATGATTTTAGATACTTATTTTGTTAATATTTGCATAAATGTATTTTAATTGAAGATTGGAGAAAAGAGAACGAAAATAAGACCGAAATTGAAGAAATTAAAGCAATTGAAGAAAAGAAGATCTAAACCTTAAAGAAATGAAGACTAATATGATAATATTAAAGATTTGGACCAAGAAAACAAGTGAATCCGTTTAAAGAAGAAAAAGAAGTCCAATTTGAAAGCCAAGCCGATTTTGGAATATTCTGGAAATTAAGTCCAACCGGCGGTTGGATTGTCCAACCGGCGGTTGGGGCTAAGAGTTCAAGGCGGTGGATAATACGCAGAGTTGGAGTAATACTCAAATAACTCCAACCGGCGGTTGAAGGTCCCAACCGGCGGTTGGAGGGTCGGCCAGAATTAGTATAAATAGAGGCTTAGTTTTGGTTAAACGATATACGATTCTTAGAATTAAAAGTCGAATATTAAGGTTTAAGGTCGACTTTAGGTGCGAATTTGGAGGCTAAGGAGCTAGGGTTTGAAGGTTTTCAACCTTAGGAAGAGCTAGTTCGTCAATTGGTTCGGTTTGTTTATCCTTGTACCTTCACTAACCTTTTGGGTTACTACGGATATTGTTTATTTGAATTAATTGCTTATTAGATTTTCATTATAAATGTTTAAAAGTAAGTTTATTATGTTTATTATATGAATTATATGTTTATGTTGGAACTATGTTATTGAATATTGTTATGCAAGAATTAGGTGTTATATTATGTTAATAATCATAATTAACTGATTTATAGATAAACTCACTAACCTTTTGGGTATTTAAATTAAGTGATTATGTTTTATTAGATGTTAAGTAGCATTATGATTCAACCGACCCTGGAATTGCATCAATAATATGTTGATAGATCTTAATAAATAGTGATACTTTACATAACCTTTGACTGTATTGCTGTATGAGAATTGTCATAACCTTTGAGGTTTTCTACATTAGTAAATCACAATAATAATAACCAACATGCAAATAGACATAATTTGATATAATAAGTGTAATAAATAATAGTTTAAATAGTCATAATCTTCTATCCAATTTAGTATTCTTAAGTTGTTCCTTTAAACTTATCTATTAAAGAATTGGTATCATTTATATATATATATATATATGTTCGATCGGAACTAAAACGTCCCCCCTATTTTATATATTTTTGTATAATATTGTTTATAATTGTGAAATTGTATATTAATTGTAATAATTGTAATTAGGATAAATAAATAGTTAGTTATAGATTAAATCACGTTCCCTGTGTTCGAATCTGGACTTACTTATAAAACTATATTCTATGATCAGGATAACACTTGCCTGAATTGTGTGATAGTATTATTTAGTATTTCTTTAATTAAAACTTGTGATTATAATTGCCTATACTTAGCACACATCAATATCATAGATGGATAATATTATGCTTAAATACAAACTTAGTTAAGTAGTATGGGTTAGCTTTTATGAAGCAATGTAAGGTACCGTAAGTCGACTGATTACTCGGTATAGCGTCGACAACACCTCCGGTGTAGTTAACACGTGGAAGCCGAGGAAAACCGCAGTTACTAAGCCTTGAGGAATAACGGAAACTCTGTGATCAGCAGAGCTGGTACCGACTAGGTCCTTGGTTCAGCAATGGAAACACCTCCGGTGGAGTACAGTGCAGTAATCACGGAAAGAGTCGTTGTTATCGGTCTATGTGAATCACGAGTCATGACTCAACACCCAGACTCACAAAACCATCGATAGAAAGTAATCAAGCACACCCTATAAACTTGATCTTAAATGTTTTATTTAGATTAGATATTATTGTGGGGTTAAGAAAGGTCAGACATCGAGTTGGTTTGTCGCCTTATTCATGCACCTAGGGTTTCATCCCATATAAGGGTCACTATATCTTCACTGGTTAGTGTTGTGGGCTGGATAAACTACTCCGATCAGAATCAGGATAGCCTAGTCGCCCAGTGACATACTGATCGAGAACTCTATCAGTAGGGGGCTAGTACTTACTCCACAAATAACTGAAATAAATAAAATACTAACCTTTAGAACACGTTTTCATTCCAATCAATAAGGCTACCGAAATCATAGCAAACACCCTCTCTTGATTATCTGTTATTTACATTTATTTTATTCCGCTTTAGCTTAAATTTTCTGCCTAAGTATAAAACAAAACCCCAATCAAATCTTTTAAAACCCGCTAGATTGATAAGTACGCCTGTTTCATCCACGATCCACAATACACTGACTCAGAGAATGACCCTAGGTCATCCTTATTGCTATACACCAATAGTAACTAGGTATACTTAGGCCCCGCAAATATAAATTTTAAAACCCACTGGTGCCGCCGCTGACGGACGGTCCAATGACAGGGTAAAACCTGATCGACCGTTGGTGGCGCATCAAAATCCATGGCAATATGTTCCCATTTCCATTCAGGAATGTTGGGCTGTTGGAGTAAACCAGAAGGTTTTTCATACTCGGCTTTGACTTTTGAGCAAGTAAGACACTTGCTGACGTATGTGGCGATTTCAGCTTTCATATTCGGCCACCAATAAAATTCCTTGATGCCGTGGTACATTTTATCGGATCCAGGATGGATAGAATATTTGGACTTGTGAGCTTCATCCATCACCAAGTCCTGCAGGTTTCCAAAACTGGGTAACCAGATTCGGTTTGAGAGATACCTAATCCCATTAGGTTTGATTTCGAATTGTTTTTCCATGCCTCGCAAGGCTTCGTTTTTGATGTTATCGGGTTTCAGAGCTTCGAGTTGAGCAGTGAGAATCTGAATGTTTAGATCATTGTGAATGGTCATACTGAGGGCTCGGACTCGAAGTCGTTTGGTTCATTCTTTACGACTGAGGGCATCGGCAACAACATTTGACTGAGGGCTCGGACTCGAAGTCGTTTGATCTCGCAATCGTAGTCGATAAGCAACTCGACCCACCGACGTTGCCTCATGTTGAGATCCTTCTGATCGAATATGTGTTGGAGACTTTTGTGGTCGGTAAAGATTGTGCACTTAGTGCCATAAAGGTAGTGTCTCCAGATTTTGAGAGCGAAAACAACAGCTCCAAGTTCAAGGTCATGATTGGTGTAGTTCTTTCGTGAACTTTGAGCTGTCGTGAAGCGTAAGCTATAACCTTGTCTCGTTGCATTAACACGCAACCGAGACCTTGATGAGAAGCATCACAGTATACCACGAAGTCATCGGTGCCCTCGGGTAAAGATAGAATAGGAGCACTACAAATCTTTTGTTTTAGAAGTTGAAATGCTGATTCTTGTTTATCATTCCAATTGAACTTTTTGTCTTTCCGAGTCAGTGTTCTGAGTGGTTGAGCTATTTTCGAGAAATTTTTGATGAACCGACGGTAATACCCCGCCAATCCTAAGAATTGGTGTACCTCGATCGGAGTGGTTGGCGAATGCCAGTCTTTGATAGCTTCGATTTTTGATGGATCGACATGGATTCCTTGACTATCAATGACATGTCCAAGGAATTGAATGGTTTGCATCCAGAACTCACACTTAGAAAATTTAGCATACAGCTCTTCGTGTATAAGTAGCTCTAGGATGGTTTTGAGATGTTGCGCGTGTTCTTGTTCGTTTCGTGAGTAAATGAGAATGTCGTTAATGAAGACAATGACGAACTTGTCGAGATATGGCTTGCACACCCGATTCATAAGATCCATGAATATGGTTGGTGCGTTGGTTAGACCAAATGGCATCACTTGAAATTCATAATGCCCATACCAGGTTCTGAAAGCAGTTTTCGGAATATCGGATTCACGAACTCGAAGGTGATGCTAACCTGACCGAAGATCGATCTTGGAATAAATACTCGACCCTTTTAGTTGGTCGAATAGGTCATCAATGTGAGGGAGTTGATATCAGTTCTTGACGGTCAATTTGTTCAACCCTCGGTAGTCGATGCACATTCGGAAAGAATCATCTTTCTTTTTCACGAATAAGACCAGAGCTCCCTAAGGTGAACAACTCGGTCGAATGAATCCTCTATCCAGGAGTTCCTGTAACTGGGTGGACAGCTCCTGAAGTTCGGATGGGGCTAATCGGTATGGTGCTCGAGCCACGGGTGCAGCACCTGGCATGAGATCGATTGAGAACTCAACCTGTCTTGGCGGTGGCAGACCAAGCAGTTATTCGGGAAAGACTTCTGGAAAGTCTCGAACGTTGGGCACATCCTCAAGTCGCTTCTCCTCTGACTTTTTCTCCACGATGTGTGCGAGGATTGCCGGATACCCTTTTCTTAGAAATTTTCGGGTTTTCAAACAAGAGATGATGTTTAGTCTCGTCCTACCGGTCTCCCCCTGTATGATCAAAGTTCTACCAGCGGCGAGATGGATGTGAACGATCTTATCGTAACAAACGATTTCGGCTCGGTGTCTGGACAACCAGTCCATTCCTATGATGACGTCGAAACTTCCAATTTCAACAGGCATAAGATTGATTGAAAAGGTTTCGTTGGCTAGGTTTAAAGTGCGATTAGGTATCACACTATCGGTTTCTATGAGGTTATCGTTCGCTAGTTCTACAGTGTACTTAACATCTAGAGCAACAAGGATGATGTCAATCAATGGGTAAAATTTATCAGAAATAAAGCTTCTATCGGCACCAGTATCAAATAGAATAGAAGCAGTTAAGTTGTTGATGAGGAACATACCCGAGACCACATTTGGGTCTTCACGGGTGTCCCCAGAGTTAAGTACAAAGACTCTACCTCTTGCGTTGTTGTTACCCTTGTTCTTTAGCTTAGGGCACTCATTCCTGAAGTGCCCGGTGTTTCCACATTCAAAACAGGCTTTGGGTAGCCTGGCGTTGTTGTTGGAGTTGTTGTTGTTGGTATTGTTGTTGTTGGTGGTGGGAGATCTACAGTCCTTGGTGAGGTGCCTGTACCTCTTGCAGTTGTTGCAAAGGGTACTGCAAGGACCTTCATGGTGGCGGTTACACTTGGAACAATAGGGTTTGTTCCTGGTATACCCACGTTTGGGTTCGGTGTTGGAGGTGTAAGCTTGAATGGCATTGGGTTTCTTGTTTGTTTGGTCGTGGTGTTCAGTAGATTTGCGTTTGTTGTTGGAAGGGGTGGTGGATGCTTTATGGCTGATAATCATCGCTATGAGTTCATGTGCAAGCCGGATAGCACTTTGGATGGTGGTTGGCTTGGATGAGGCGACATTTCCCTGGATGTTCACTGGGAGGCCACGGATGTATTTCTTGATGCGTTTTTCTTCTGTGTCTACCAAACCCGGATATAGAAGGGCGGGTTGCTGGAATTTGGTGGTGTAACCAGCGATATCATTGCCTTGAACAGTTAAATGCCAAAATTCTTCCTCCAACCGGTGGAGTTCCTCGGTGGGGCAATGTTCATCCCTTAGCATTTTCTTCAGGTCTGCCCAGGGGAGTTGGTTTGCTACATCAATGCCCACAGAACTGGCATGAGTATTCCACCATGTGAGTGCACCTTCTTGAAAGGTGTAAGCAGTGAATTTTACCTTGCTGTCTTCCATGCAGTTGCACAAATCGACGATAGATTCGATCCTTTCGATCCACCTGATTAGACCGATGGCACCTTTCGTGCCCTTGAAATTTAGCGGTTTGCATCTGAGAAAATCCTTGTAAGAACAAGGCTTGATGACAGGAGTAATTTCTGGGGTATCATTACTCCTCCTGGAGTTTTGTGGTGAATCCCGAGTAGCCAGGGCTTCAGCCACAACTCGGGAAACGATGGCAGCAATTTCAGCATCACTGTAACTTTTCTTATTTGGCGGCATGATTCTTCAAGAAAGAAACAAGAGGTACATGAGAAGTTGTACCAGAATGATAATTCGATAGATGTACATATATTAAAGTGGTAATGTACAACATCACAAAGTGAAAATTAACCATTTAAGATAGTTGAGAGAAATTGTCGATTGATATTTCGATGTTAAACGATTACAGACAATTTCGAGTTACGTGTCCCAAAAGTTACAGGATTAGATTTTTAACAAAAGATGCCGGGAAATGTTACATCTGGTCGAATTACATAGGTACTAAGAAAACATGATAAAGTACAGATTTAGCCTAAGCTAATCCTGACGTAGATTGACTTGTGGCAGCAGTGTGGTGAGATGGTCCACATATTCTGTAAGTCTGCTAACCATTCGGAGAGCGTCCTCGGTTTCCTTAAGACGTATCTAGCACTGATTCAGCCTTGATTGTAGGATGGAGATTTCGTTTCGGTTGCCAATCACTTGGTTGTGGATAACCTCCATAGTTTCGATGGTTTCACCCAGACGGTTGTTAAGGGTGTCCATGTGGTTGACGGTATTTTCGTGATCTTCAGAGACTTGATTGATACATTCGAGTGATATGAGTCTCTAGTTTTCGTTGGTTTCTTGGAGTTCGATATCCATAGTATCAAGTCGTTGCTCGTGTCGGTGTAGCCTAGTGGATAAGTCCGACAAAGCTCGTGTCGGTGTAGCCTAGTGGATAAGCTCGAGGCAACCTGGTGTTCCTCCTAGCCACCCTTGGGTTTTGCGATCCATACGGATGAGAGCGTGACGAATTGGGTGGTGTGTTTTTCATTCTGAGACAAAGCGTTAGAAAGAATGAGGCCTATATTCATATAGTACATATATAATATAGCCTAAGATATTGAGCGAGAGCGAGGCCTGTATATGTATATATATACATATCACATAATAGCCTAAAGTGTCTAACACATACATGTTTGAGTCCCGGTTTCTCTCGTGGTCAGAGTCAACTAACGTATCCTGTTCAGTCATGACTCCTTTCAGATCTCACATCATACTCTTTTAATTATACATAGTTGATCAGGCTATGTTAAATTAAACCAATATCATGTACTCACTTAACCTAATCATACTTAATAAGGAATACTGCCTAACGGTCGTAGTCTAGGCCTACTAAATGCAACCAAGTTCACTATAACCTTAGGCTCTGATACCAATCTGTCGCACCCCCAATTTCGGGTTGCGGAAGCGAATCGGGTCGGGGCGTGACTAATCAATATACACAGCACATAAGATATAATGAACGACTACTAAATGCGTCATTTTACATTGTATTGATAAAACCAAAGTTTACATCAAAAATATTGTTTAAATTAGCTCAGTTCCTTGAAATTGAGAGATTTACATTACATAATTACTTTATACAAAATATAATAATGGAACTAAATCTCTGTTTGATTGAATGAAGACTCGAGCTAGTGAATCCTGATTGGGCAGCCAACCTACTGCTGAGTACCTGTGATACGTGCTAAAATGGGTTAGCGAAACGCTGGTAAGCTCACAGGTTTGTATGTTAACACATATTTGTATGAACCGCAAGATTTTAATTGAATTTAAAATGCAATTAAGCAAAATAAAAGTTATATAGCCATGAGCACATAGTCTGAGCTTAACTCGAGGTGTCAGGTCCACATTTAAGGTATCCTGATCGAGGTGCCTCCCACGAGTGCCTAATCTACACTTGTCTGAACAAATATGAGTACATCCGTTTACCCAGTTAGTGCATGCTAACCTGGATAAGGAGGGTCAATCCTATATGGTACCATATACTAAAATTCACGCTACAACGTATTGCCAAACTATGATGAGGAGGGCTTTAAAAGATTAGTGAGATAACTCATGTACTAGTTATTTGTTTTCGTACTTGCGTTCATATAGTTAAAATAAAACGAGCAATGATATCACACCCCTGAGTAAAACAGTAAAATATGGGCTATGAGACTCACCTGAGTCTAGAGAGTTTAACTAATTAAACTTGAGTTGATTAGCCGAGAATCGATGTCCGAAGACTTGTAACCTGAGGGTGTCCACGACACGCGATGGTTATAAATGTGAGCAGGTATCTATAAAGACTACCTTTGTAGTTGTTCGTCCAACTAGAATGTCCAAATTACTACGATTTGGTTGATTTGATTATGTTTTGAAAACGTGTACGGCCCGTTGATGATTTGTTTGTAATAATAATCCTACATTATTATTTTGATTTTCAAAAGGTGTTATACTTAAAAAGTATTTATAAACTTTAGGTGGCGGGGGTCCGGGGGCAGCGCCCCTGGTTAGCGGGGTTCCAGGGGTGGCAACCCCTGGCGGGGTCCAAGGGGCTAGCCCCTGGTTGGGGTCGAGATGCCAACTCAGCTCGAAAATTTTTAATTTCTACTATATTGCTTTGGTGAAAAATGCATCTGAACTTGAATTTGGGTGAAATCAAGTGATAAAATTTTAGGTCTCGACACTTAGTAAAATCTGAGTTTTCTAGGTTCTGTCTTATGCGACACTAGGTGCGACATAAGCTGTTGTGTCGCAGGTCATGACTGCGACATAGGTCTATGTGTCGCTATGTGCGACATCCGCAAGTTAATGCGACATAAGGTATTGTGTCGCTATGTGCGACGGGAATGAGTTCTGCGACATAATGTTTTGTGTCGCTATATGCGACATCTGAAAGTATTGCGACATAGAGGCTTGTGTCGCTATATGCGACATAGGCCATGATTTGGCGACATAAGGGCTTGTGTGGCAGGTGGCCTGGAGCCTCTACGACATAACGAGCTGTTGGCCGAAAATTGAGCCGAAAAGGTGTTTTCCGGTTTCCGTTTGACTTGAAACTTTTACCCAACCCATATTTGGATATTATAAGCTTAGATAACCCTTAAACAAGTAAAAATATTGGAAATCGGAGTGTTTCAGATTTTGTCAGAAACTTACAAACTTAACGCCGGAGGAATCCGAAAAGAGGGAAATGTAGATTGTAACACCCGCTAATTTTGGACTTTAATTAGTGCCTAACTACTTGTAATTACATGTATTTAGTATTATATTAATCTAAATATATGTAACTTTCTGTGTAATTACATACACGTTATATGATTGGTTTAAATCATACACACTTGAGCGGGACGAGGTCCGACACTATTTACTATGGACGTTGGTGACAAACTGTTAAAAATAATGGGGATTTATCCAAACAAACATTATTTACTTTAATATATTACGAGAATATATTACACGATTATACGTTTTATTAAAACGTAACTTTACGCAACGAAAATGCGTGGAACGCGCCCGATACGCAAAATAATCTCAAGTTACATTTTTATAACTCAAAACTAAGTATTTTGATAAAATACTTCAAGTACAAATATCGCGATTGCACGCGTACGGTTAAAACGTTTAAAAACGTTACACAATTCAAACGTACGTCTAAACTGCAACCGACTACCGACCGATGACCGAAATATATTTTAATAACTTAGAATATATTAGTTGAGTAAACTTTTATTTAAAATATCGTGTTTTAAATCGTTATCAAAACGTATTGCTTAAAACGTTATACGGTTAATTAAACGTCGAAACGAACGGGTAAACGAACACCGCACGGAGTGCAACTTTGGAGGAATAATTTAGACACCCACCTAGTGGGTGGTACCCACAAAAATCAGCAGGAAAATGGGAGCCCATGCCCTATTTCCCTTGCTTGTGAATCACACCAAGCACACCCTCCCTCACTTTTCACCCCATACCTCCACCACTTCACTCATTTCTCTCCTCCTTTTCTCTTCCCTCTCTCCCCTGCGTTTTCCAGCCACCACCACACACCACCACGATCCACCATTGGCCACCACCGCATTCTTGAAGGAAAAACGAAGCCGAAGACACCAAAACGACCGCCTACGCGTGTACATCACTCCTACCGTCTCCGTTTCTTCATACACAATTGTGAGACTTCAAAACTATAGTGTTTTACTTATAATATGTATATTATCATGTTATGTTGCTTATTCAACTTGTTAATGTCCAAATAAGTAATCAAAACGCAATTTAAATCTCAAAACTATGAGCTTATGTTCCTGTCCAGATTCTGTTTCCACTTCCACGAATTTTATAAAAATCATTACAACACCAAAATGGATGTTTCTTAAGCCTAAAATGTAGTACAAGAAGTTATCTTTCCAACAAAATTAGTCTCGTGACTCTTTGACTCCGGTAACATAGGTTTACTGTTCCGGCGAGCAGTAAAAACCGCCTACTTCTCGAGACCATATCTCGAGTTCTAGACCTCAAAAACGTATGAGACCACTTGGGAAATCTTGGTAATTTTGTTATGTACAAAAATTTCTTCTTTGGCTCATTCCAGAAATACACCCATTTCTCCAGAAAATTAGATTTGTGAGAAGTGGTCTAATCTCGGATTAAACTGAACACTGACATTTTGTGAATTTTTATAAAATATCAAACCACCTCCAAAAGTCATAAAAAAATTATAGGAAGTACATAACATATGTAGGAACTTTGTGTAAAAATATCAGAACGATTTGACAACGTTTACTATTTTAGATAAAAATCACAAATAAACCGTGAATCACATTGTCGGATGAACAGTAACTTCGTGAAAATATTGACGGATGAACAGTAAAAATTGACTTTCGTTGACTGTCGGACTGAGGGTTGACTCTCGGACTTTAGGGTGAGACTCGGATGCATAATTTCGGACTTGATAACACTCGAAATCAAACCAAACCCGTTTAATCTAGTAAACGAAAACGAATACTTAAAAGAAAACGGAAAACACCCACCTGCAACAATGCCATTGTCGCATAAGTCTTTTCTGCCTACGACAATATCATTGTCGCATGAATAGTACTCCGCGAATGCTATTGTCGTATGAACAAAATTCCGAGAATGTGATTGTCGCATGAACAGTGTCCGTGAATGGCATTGTCGGAATGCATATTGTCGCATGAAATGGAAACTTTAAAATACTTTTTATACTAAGTATTGAATACATACAACACTACACTTACATGATACATATATACTTGGAAGTATACGCTACAACTTGAACGCATACGAGTTTACACTCGAATCAATAACTACACTTACGAGATTACACTCGCACCCATTTATTACTTATACATATAAGTATGAAGATATGAGATTTCACATACACCTAGATGGGATTACACCCACTCTACCACGAGCTTACACTCGAACCAAATGTTTATAAGACGAGCTTACACTCGCACGGACTTACATCCGAACGACGGTTACACGTCACGTTACAAATAACCAACTATTGTATATGCTTTACAAGATATACAAGCACAATGAATTACATAATAATAATATTTGAATTATTATTACACCTTCGTCACCAACGGGCCACACTTATTTACAAAGTAATTACAAAAGTACAAACAAACACTTGGACATTACCTAGTTGAGTGGACAACTAGAATTGGTGGTCTTTCGAGACACCAATTATTTACATACTTACTTACAACCTAGTGCGTTTTGGACGCCAGAAGGTTGCAGGGTTCGGAGAACCAACGTACGGAATTACATCCGGTACTTACGGGATTACACCCGACACTTACGGAATTACATCCGAGATACTTGTTCGATTACACAAACACACTGTACTTGCTAGACTCAGGTGAGTCTTACAGCCCCGTTTTTACTGTTTTCTACTTTGGGGTGAGATATTTGCTACTGTTTTACGTATGAACACAAGTACTGAACTGCTACACACTACTTTTACATAAATTACATGAGTTACTTTTTATCCAGTGAAATCCTCCGATCATAAGTTGTTAGTTATGGACTTAAGCGCGATTACTAGTAAATAGATCCATTTGGGACTGACAATCCCTGCCTGGGGTAGTAGCGCTACCACAGATTACACCGTAGAAACAGGCATATTAGTACTTGTTACATATGAGTGTCCGGATAGCACTCACGGGGGTACGTGATGTTGTACTTGACTGTACCATTCACACTACACTGTTAAGCTTCAGCTTGTGAGCTCATGGTAATTGTGTTGACCTACTGATTTACTGAGTTACTGATTTACTTATTATGCTCGAGGGCATTACTGGTACTTTACTTGTGGTTCATAAAGGATTACTATACTAAACCTGTGAGATTCACCAACCTTTTTGGTTGACACTTTTTAGCATTTATCTCAGGTACATTACAGCAGTAGGACTGCACCACACTCAGGACTGATAGCTCGAGTCGCATGCATACAAACTTGTGGAGATTCTTTTGCATTACTTTTTGTATATCAGTTATGTATTAGAATCTCTAGGAAATCATTTTCGAACTCGAAGCTTGTTATTATGATTCAACATTGTAATACTTTTGTACTATTGTACGACGTTGCATATAGATGTCGTTTGCTTTACTTTGGTGTTTGATTATTGATTAGTAACACACAAAGCTTGCTTCCGCACAACAGTAAATTTGGGGGTGTTACAGATTGGTATCAGAGCCTAAGGTTATAGCGAACTAGGTTGCATTAGTGGGCCTAGACTATGACTGTTAGGCTGTAATTCCTTATTAGGTATGACTGGTTCATGGATTACATCATACGACTTTAATTTAACATAGCCTGATCAACTATGTACAATTAAATGAAGATGATGTGAAATCTGAAAGGGGTTATGTTGAACAGGAATACACTAGTTGACTCTGACTACGAGAGAAACGGGACTTATACTTGTTTGTGCTAGACACTCTAGGCTATTGTATGATATATGTATATATGTATATGATAGGCCTCACTCACTAACGCTTTTTCCACAGTGATGGCAGACTCATCATCTAGGCAAACTACTCGTACACCACCATCTCTCTCTCGCTCACGTCGTAGCCACTCAGAATCCCTAGTGACTAGATGCACTGGTAGCTCACGCCAAGCTAGCCCCTATGCCAATCCTGCCACTACTGGTAACCCATCTACTTTAGCTCACCATCGAGCAATCGCTCGTCAATGGAGCTGGTTACCTGCGGCTATGGCCACCTGGAGGATTGAAGAACACATTGAGATCCCCGACGATGTCGGAGAATATGCTGCTATGGATCTCTCCCCGTATACACAAGAACCAACATACCACATTGTTCCAGTGTTAGCTGTGTGACAACTCTCCAAATTAGGTACTGATTAACATCTAAGCATGTGCATTCTTACGCTAATTTCCTGATTAAGTTTAAAACAAAACTTAATGTGATGTAAGCCTAACAGCCCAATACTTTTAAACAAAAAGTATTACTAATACGTGAGTATTTAAAGTCGCGTACAAATATATCGGAACAAACCCGACAGATAAATACGACAAAAGTTGGTGACACAACATAATTAATAATTCAATTATTAATTACGAGTATTATTGTATCTATAACCTATAGATAAAACGAGTTAAAAATACGTTTAACATAAAACGTATTATAAAACGAACAGAAACAATTATAAAATGCATTCAGAGATCAAGATGATGAAAGTTCAAATTTCCTCATTCATTTGGAGACATTGGTAACATTACCTCAAAATATGAACCCGAAATTCGACTGAAATTCGGCACTCAATTAAATGTTAGCAGTCCAATGCACAAATTGTACAACAGTCAAAAATAATGAAAACATCATTATTCCGAATTTAAATAACGAACCAGGAGAGCATCTACAAAATAAAAATATAAAATTTTACTTTTATATTGCTATAATTATACCCGTACCCGAAACTAACGGGCTAAATATCCCACCACCTCAAATAATTGAGGAGGCAGTATGATTATATACTGCAACCCTCGTTTGAATTTCATACACTCCCATCTTCTCCTTCTGTGATTTTCTTTACACCCACATCTACCATCATCACCATCTATCTTCCTTTTCTTCTTCCTTGCTAAACACCAAGCAGCAGCAGCAAGAAAGGCAGGAGATCATCAAGCCAGAAACATCATCCATTCAACATAACATCATCATCCTCTTCGTACATCATCGCCACCATCAACTTCACTTTGTAAGGAACTTCAAATCTTTCGATTCCCATACTTAAATTTCGTTGTATGACATATATATATATATCATAATCTATGTATCAAAAACACAAAAATTTGATGGTTGTTTGAGTTGTTTTTGAAATGTGTTGTATGGAACCAAATTTAGAATCACAAATCATATATGTGAAAGTTGATGAAATGTGATATAAGATTACATAAGGGTGTTATGATATGGAAATGGTGTAAAATGTGAGCAAAAACTCGTAACAAAACACATATATATATATATATACCTATCGATCACAGTTAAGAACAGAGGGCGAGAGGACAGGGACGAACCAACCCGATCGGTTGGCTTGGGCCAGCCGATCGGCTGGATGTAATGTGCCGAACGGCTCAACAAACTGAGCCGATCGGCTAGCTTGGTTGAGCCGAACGGCTAGCCATAATGAGCCGAACTGTTTGTGATTTTTGACCCGAACGGATGATGTGGACTGGACCGAAACGAATAATGGATTAATTAAATTGGACTGGATCGAATGGGTTTTGGTTGGGCCGGAACCACCAGCCGAACGGCTGGCCCAAGCCGATCGGCTGGGCTGGGCTGGGATGCAGACTGGGCTTTGGTCACAAGCTGGGCCGGACGTTTATTGGGCCTGAGACTTTGGGTTTGGACTGGAAATTGTAAAAATAAATGAGTTAAGTTAAATAAACGGGCCATTGGGCCAAAACTTGTAAATGGGCCAAAACTAATGGGCCCAACGAATATTGTAATCGGGTTAAGTTATTGGGCCGAAAACAAAACTAATCGGGCCGAGCCCAATGAACTTCCAAAACATTCCAAACAAAAGACGTGACCCGATGTATTTCACGGGGTGACTATTTATAAAACGGAACGTTTATGATTCTGTATATATATATAAATGTATATATACATACTTAATAACAAACGACGAATCTATAAATATATATGTTTTATGTATATACAGAAGATGACTGTTTAATAACGATATCATTTATTTATTTTATAAACGGAAATAAATACAATAAGAAGTTTTATAACGAATAAAACTTATATACGTTTTAATACGTAGACTTTAGAATTTATATATATATATATATATGACTACATACGTGTATATACACTTGACAAGGTATACGACGTGAGAAATATAACAATATTCCAACACAACGTCACCAAACAAATTTAACGACTTACATCATTAAGAAATCAACAATTTCTTCAAACAAACAAACCGTTAACATAAGTTGATTAAAAAAATCAAACGTACTTATGTTAATACATTTATTGTATATAGGTTAACACACCTTGGGCTATTACCTGTCGGCTGCTAGCTTTCCTTACCGAGCACGTCACAGTGAGTTTACAGCCCCTACTTTTAAATGTTTTCTGCTTTTAAACACAGGGGTGTTAAACATAGAAATTGCATGCTAACACATGCAATCAAACTATAAATGCTTTATTGCTTTTATACAAATGTAGATTTGTGATATTACATATTCACTGTTATTTTGGGAATTTAGACAAGGTATCCTAGTACGGACCTAGACTTGGATTGGGTGCATGAAAGACCTCATGACACACTACTGTAACCATTAGCTAGGTGACTCTAGCCACTGAGTATACGGATAGTACTATTGCCGGTGACGACCCTCCTACGGTGGAGCGTATACTTAAACGTCCGTTCAGGCAAATAACATAAGTTCTGGTTGTGGTTTGGTTATAGGGTTAGGTCGCGTTACTTTAACCTGCGAGGTTTAGCTCACCTTTCAGGGTATCACAGTCTAAGTAAATTCCCACATACTTTTAGGAAGAACGAATCCTACAACTGTTAAACACCGGAAAACATACCGGTAACTTATTTTATACTGGTAAACAACCAGTAACGTATTTTGGGATGACATCCCACGCATAACTATACTTTAGGGTAACAACCCTACATAACTTGTATTTTATAAATGAATAACAAATCATTTATACAAACTTGGTTTAACTAAGCACATACACCTATAAACCTGTAAATTCACTCAACATATTTGTTGACGACTTTCTCTTTGTTTTTCAGGAAATTAGCTGGGTAAGAAATCGCATGCATTCAGGATGGACAACCCTGGACCTATTAGGATGCCACATACTGTTGGGACCGCTTTTGGGGATTTCATTTGTATAACTGCAGAGATTGCAGTCATACTTATGAAATCTTACTTTAAACTTATGTATTATTGTTAAAACTAAAATGTTTTAAACTCCACTACTACTGTTACAACTTCCATAGTCGTACTACTTTTGTAACAAATGTTTGAACTGACATCCTTATCTATTGTGTTGTGCAATAACCATATGCTCTGAGTATGTATGTATCTGTTGGTTGAAATTACTGTTCGCAGCCCCGCCACGTCATTAAAGCTTCCGCAATCTAAACATAACTAATTGTAATTACCGTTTGGCGGGGTGTGACAGACTTGGTATCAGATCCATTGGTTATAGCGAACTAGAAGTCTTTAAGTGACCTAAAACCTTAGAGACCTAGACTATAGCCTTGGCTAAAACATTCATTGCATGCATACACATTTTGCATACAGCTAACATACGACTGACACGTCACCTACGACTTCTTTGTCTCAGCATGTCGAGGCACAGTCCGATCTATTTGTATGCTTCGGATGAGGAGCCGACTGAGGATTCCTACCATAGTGACGCTAGCACCGGAGTTGCGTGTCCACCGGTTCAGCTGAGAGCTCTATCTGATGACACCGGTGATGCATACATCACCCCACCACCCACTGCACATGTGGTCCCACCTGCTACTACCCCCACTGACCCTACCACTCGTATGTTAGGGTCTACCTTTATGGCAACACGCCATACGACTGCTGGACCTTCCAGAGGACCGGGACCTAGGAGGACACCACGGATGTGTGTCCGAGACTTCCCTAGAGGACCACTTGCGCCCCGTGATAAGGCGCCGATGGCAGAGGAGAGGGTGATGCACTGTGATGAGCCGCCACAGAGGGTACCTAGGCTCTCTCACTTGGAGTGGATGACTCCTATGTTGGGGCGGTGGAGGTCGTTGGAGGGTTTTCCTTCTACTTTTGAGACCGGGGAGTCCTCCCGATCCTCCGCACCATTGCCTACTACTGGAGAGCCCTTGGAGTTGACTCTCCCTACCATTGTGGTTGTGATTCGCACATTGTTTCGTATTTCTGGTAGCAGGGGTGTTCACCTTGCAGAGCTACAGAGTGATGTCTCCCGTCTGGATGGAGACATGACAGAAATACATGAGCGTTGCCACTTCTTGTTGAGCAACGTGGTTGCTGCCAGAGAGATAGCCGAGGCCACACGTGCTCGTGTCAGGGTATTAGAGAGGCGTGCGAGGACAGCAGGGATGATGATTGGAGCTTGTGTGATGATAGCTGTGCTGAGGACAGTTGTGGGGTTGTTTCTACCTTATTTTCATTAGACTTGTGTACGGCGGTTTGTGCCTACTGGGCATCAGACCGACCACTTTTGGATGATGGATATGTTAGTAGGTCCATCGCGTGTTGTATAGACTAGTATCAGATGGGTAGATGTATGTATGTACTAGACATGTACTAGACGGGAAAAACAATTGTTAGAATGGGTATATGTATAGGAAAACCCATTGACTTTTGTATAGCGCTAACCGCTGATGGGGCGTATTAGGGATCCCATCTTGTTTTGTATAAAACTGTTGTATCAGCGCTACACCTTTTGATATAATATAACTGATGTTTGATGGCATTTCGTATTTATTACATTCAATAACGACTTTATTATTATATCTACATTTACATACGTGTGTTAGAAATGGTAGCCAATCAATAACATTTGATCATTCCTTGAAAACCATGAAACATACCACACCTTGATTTTTGATCCTTATCTGAAATTTCTTTGAACTCGACTGTGTTAAATAATGATGAAAAGAAATATGTATTTAGCATTATATAATGACGCCTGGCCAACGTGATTATATTGTACTAACTACATATGGGCGTTTCAAATTCGTGCGACATGTGATACAAAATCTCATCCTTCAACCCTTCATAATGTTCCCTTGTTAAAAATGTGAAATCTTGTTCATCACATTCAATACCTTAGCATTGACTTCTGCATTTTTATTTCATCACAGAATGGAATCATGCCACCAAAACGACGGATGACTAAGAACAGTCGACGAACGACTCCTCCTTCCATTCCTGAAACTATTCTCCCACCCAACAACAATGAAACTACTGAACAAATGATCGCGCGTCGAATAGCTGAAGGTATTGCTGAGTACGAAACAAGTCGAAATCGCGAGAATGGAATGAATAACAGCGGGTCTACCCCTGTTAATACTGAGGCACCTGCGAATACTCGCCGAGGGTGTTCATACAAGACATTCCAGGCTTGTAAGCCAGTTACTTTTCGTGGCACCGAGGGTGCTATTGGGATTATACACTGGATAGAAAAGACAGAGTCAGTGTTGGACATTAGTGACTGTTCACCAGACTGTATGGTGAAATATGCCACCTGCACTCTTGCTGACAAAGCTCTCACTTGGTGGAACAGTCAAGTCCAATCACTTGGACGACCAGCTGCCTATTCCATGCCATGGGAAGTACTGAAAAACATGATGTTGGAGGAATTCTGTCCCCGTAGCGAGATGCAGAAAGTCGAAACTGAGCTGTGGAACATCACTATGATTGGTGCCGATGTCACTGGTTATACAACCAAGTTTCAGGAACTAGCACGTCTAGTGCCGCATATGGTGACACCTGAGTACAAGCGCATCGAGCGTTATGTATATGGCCTGGCACCGCAAATCAGGAGTTTGGTTACATCTTCCAAACCTGACACATTCAGGAGCGCTGTTGTTTTAGCGCAAAGTCTGACCGATGAGGCAGTCAGGATGGGAACACTGACCAAGAAAACTGCTCCGGGCAAGGTTGAGCCGAGCAGTACTGAAGCTGGCAGTTCTGGAGGTACAAAGCGTAAGTGGAACGACAGAGGAAGTGACCGTCAGGGTCAAACAAATAAGAAAGGATCTGGGAACCCAAAGTCCTATGCTGCCACCACTGTGGAAACAAAACCATACTTGGGTAACAAACCTAAGTGTGACAAATGTGGTAAACACCACGAGGGTGAATGTTGGTATTGCAACAACTGTAGAGGTTGGGGTCACAAAACCCAAAACTGCAAAGCTAACCCTACCCCTAAGGAAAACAACGAACGCCGAAACCAAGGGTGTTTTGAATGTGGCGACACGAGGCACTATCGGAACCGTTGCCCTCGACTCAATAACCAAAACCGCAACAACACCAACAACCGTGGTAACAACAACCGAGCCAACAACATCGTCAATCAGCCAGCACAAGGAAGAGCATTTGTGATTGGAGCACAGGAGGCACGCCAGGACCCTAACACCGTCACTGGTACGTTTCTTGTAAACAACCATTATGCCTCTGTGTTAATCGATTCAGGTGCTGATTTAAGTTTTGTGTCTAATGAGTTTAGACCACTATTAGAACTTGAATCACGTAAGTTAGATAACAAATATACTATTGAACTAGCCGATGGTGAGTTAATCGAGTCAGGAGAAATAGTACCGGGATGTACCTTGGAATTAGAAGGTCATCTCTTCGAAATAGACTTACTACCGGTTAAGTTGGGAAGTTTCGACGTTGTAGTCGGCATGGACTGGTTGTCTAAGAACCGCGCCAAAATTATATGTCACGATAAGTTGGTACGCTTACCACTACCGACAGGAGAAACTCTCATGGTCAAAGGTGAGAAACGAAAAAGTGCCACAAAAATGATTTCATGCTTGAAAGCCCGTAAATATCTTCGAAAGGGATACCAAGCATTCTTGGCACACATTGTAGAAAAGAAATCCGAGGAGCGATGTATAAACGACGTACCTATCGTACGTGACTACCCGGGAGTGTTTCCTGACGAGTTACCAGGATTACCACCTCCACGACAGGTTGAATTTCATATCGACCTAGTACCTGGAGCAGCACCTATTGCTCGTGCACCTTACCGTCTTGCTCCATCACAAATGCAAGAGTTGTCTGCACAACTTCAGGAACTATTAGACTTAGGATTCATCCGACCGAGCTTTTCACCTTGGGGAGCTCCGGTTTTGTTCGTTAAGAAAAAGGATGGATCAATGCGAATGTGTATCGATTATCGGGAACTGAACAAAGTAACTATTAAGAATCGATATCCACTACCTCGCATCAATGACTTATTTGACCAGCTACAAGGGTCAAGTTACTATTCGAAGATCGACTTGCGATCTGGTTACCATCAACTGAAGGTTCGGGATGAGGACATTCCTAAGACTGCATTTAGGACTCGGTACGGTCATTACGAGTTCCTAGTCATGCCATTCGGACTGACGAACGCACCAGCAGTGTTCATGGACCTCATGAATAGAGTATGCAAACCTTATCTTGATAAGTTCGTGATTGTGTTTATCGATGACATATTGATATACTCCCGAACGAAGGAGGATCACGAGAAACATCTGAGAATGATTCTTGAATTACTGGAGAAAGAGAAGCTTTACGCAAAGTTCTCTAAGTGTGAATTTTGGATGCGTGAGGTTCATTTCCTTGGTCATGTGATCAATAACAAGGGAATTCATGTGGACCCATCCAAAATCGAGGCAATTAAGAACTGGGAAGCCCCGAAGACACCATCCGAGATACGACAATTTCTTGGGCTAGCCGGCTATTACCGACGATTCATCGAGAACTTCTCGAAAATAGCCCAACCACTTACCGCTCTAACTCAAAAGGATAAGAAATTTGATTGGGGCGAGAAGCAAGAGATTGCTTTCCAATTGTTGAAACAAAAACTAAGTACCGCACCAATCCTATCACTACCTGAAGGAGTAGAAAACTTTGTTGTCTACTGTGATGCTTCACATCAGGGATTGGGTTGCGTATTGATGCAAAACGACAAGGTCATTGCTTATGCATCTCGACAATTGAAAGTTCACGAAAAGAACTATACGACGCATGACTTAGAGCTAGGAGCCGTCGTTTTTGCACTTAAGATTTGGAGACACTACCTATACGGTACAAAGTGCACTATCTTCACGGATCACAAAAGTCTCCAACACATATTCGACCAGGAAGAACTCAACATGAGACAACGTCGTTGGGTCGAATTACTGAACGATTACGACTGTGAAATCAAGTATCATCCGGGCAAAGTTAATGTAGTAGCGGATGCCTTGAGTCGTAAGGAAAGAGTCAAACCTCGAAGAGTTCGAGCTTTAGGTTTGACAATCCACTCGAATCTCATTACTCAAATTCGTGACGCTCAACAATCAGCTTTCATTCCCGAACGCCTTAAGGAAGAATCCTTGAAGGGAATGGAGAAACAACTCGAAACCAAGGACAACGGAGTGTTGTACTTCATGAACCGAATTTGGGTACCACGCGTAGATGAATTGCGCCGATTGATCTTGGGCGAAGCACATAAGTCCAACTACTCGATACATCCTGGTGCAGATAAGATGTATCACGACTTGAGAGGATTTTACTGGTGGCCTGGCATGAAACGAGACATTGCCACATACGTTAGTAAGTGCTTGACTTGTGCAAAAGTCAAAGTTGAATATCAAAAGCCGTCTGGGCTTTTGCAACAACCTGAAATGCCCAAATGGAAATGGGAACACATCACAATGGACTTCATCACGAAGTTACCGAAAACAACATCCGGAGTTGACACCATATGGGTGATTGTTGATCGATTAACGAAATCAGCCCACTTCATTGCTATCAAAGAATCAGACAAAATGGAGAAACTGACTAGAATCTATTTGAAAGAGGTCGTTTCTCGACATAGTGTGCCATTATCTATCATCTCTTATAGAGACGCACGATTCACTTCTCGTTTCTGGCAAACACTTCAACATGCACTGGGTACTAGACTCGACATGAGTACTGCTTACCACCCACAAACTGATGGCCAGAGCGAGCGAACGATATAAACACTCGAAGACATGTTGAGAGCATGTGTGATAGACTTTGGAGGTAATTGGGATACACACCTACCTCTAGCAGAATTTTCATATAATAACAGTTACCACACCAGCATACAGATGGCACCATTTGAGGCATTGTATGGACACAAATGCCGATCGCCACTCTGTTGGGCAGAGTTGGGCGACAGACAATTATCGGGTCCTGAGATAGTCCAAGAAACTATGGACAAGATATCTCAAGTGCTTAACAGATTGAAAACAGCACGCGACCGACAAAAGTGTTATGCCGATAACAGACGGAAACCTTTAGAATTTCAAGTAGGTGACAAAGTCCTACTCAAAGTTGCACCCTGGAAAGGGGTCGTACGATTTGGTAAACGAGGTAAACTGAACCCACGATACATCGGACCATTCTAGATCCTTGCAAGGATTGGTCCTGTCGCCTACAAGCTCAAGCTACCGCAAGAGCTTAGTAGTATCCACGACACCTTTCATATATCTAACTTGAAAAAGTGTCTTTCCGATGAAACACATATCATCCCTCCGGACGAGGTCTTCATTGACTCAAAACTAAACTTTGTGGAGGAACCTATCGAAGTTATGGACACGAAAATGCAGAAACTTCGACACAAACGAATCAAGTTAGTTAAAGTTCGTTGGAACTCGAAACATGGCCCAGAATTCACCTGGGAACGTGAGGATGAAATACGCAAGAAGTATCCTCGACTGTTTGAAACCGTGACCGCGACTCACGACACGAATTAAATCTCGGGACGAGATTTCCCTAACGGGGGGAGAATGTGACAACTCTCCAAATTAGGTACTGATTAACATCTAAGCATGTGCATTCTTACGCTAATTTCCTGATTAAGTTTAAAACAAAACTTAATGTGATGTAAGCCTAACAGCCCAATACTTTTAAACAAAAAGTATTACTAATACGTGAGTATTTAAAGTCGCGTACAAATGTATCGGAACAAACCCGACAGATAAATATGACAAAAGTTGGTGACACAACATAATTAATAATTCAATTATTAATTACGAGTACTATTGTATCTATAACCTATAGATAAAACGAGTTAAAAATACGTTTAACATAAAACGTATTATAAAACGAACAGAAACAATTTTAAAATGCATTCAGAGATCAAGATGATGAAAGTTCAAATTTCCTCATTCATTTGGAGACATTGGTAACATTACCTCAAAATATGAACCCGAAATTCGACTGAAATTCGGCACTCAATTAAATGTTAGCAGTCCAATGCACAAATTGTACAACAGTCAAAAATAATGAAAACATCATTATTCCGAATTTAAATAACGAACCAGGAGAGCATCTACAAAATAAAAATATAAAATTTTTACTTTTATATTGCTATAATTATACCCGTACCCGAAACTAACGGGCTAAATATCCCACCACCTCAAATAATTGAGGAGGCAGTATGATTATATACTGCAACCCTCGTTTGAATTTCATACACTCCCATCTTCTCCTTCTGTGATTTTCTTTACACCCACATCTACCATCATCACCATCTATCTTCCTTTTCTTCTTCCTTGCTAAACACCAAGCAGCAGCAGCAAGAAAGGCAGGAGATCATCAAGCCAGAAACATCATCCATTCAACATAACATCATCATCCTCTTCGTACATCGTCGCCACCATCAACTTCACTTTGTAAGGAACTTCAAATCTTTCGATTCCCATACTTAAATTTCGTTGTATGACATATATATATATATATATATATATATATCATAATCTATGTATCAAAAACACAAAAATTTGATGGTTGTTTGAGTTGTTTTTGAAATGTGTTGTATGGAACCAAATTTAGAATCACAAATCATATATGTGAAAGTTGATGAAATGTGATATAAGATTACATAAGGGTGTTATGATATGGAAATGGTGTAAAATGTGAGCAAAAACTCGTAACAAAACACATATATATATATATATATATACCTATCGATCACAGTTAAGAACAGAGGGCGAGAGGACAGGGACGAACCAACCCGATCGGTTGGCTTGGGCCAGCCGATCGGCTGGATGTAATGAGCCGAACGGCTCAACAAACTGAGCCGATCGGCTAGCTTGGTTGAGCCGAACGGCTAGCCATAATGAGCCGAACTGTTTGTGATTTTTGACCCGAACGGATGATGTGGACTGGACCGAAACGAATAATGGATTAATTAAATTGGACTGGATCGAATGGGTTTTGGTTGGGCCGGAACCACCAGCCGAACGGCTGAAGGCCCAAGCTGAACGGCTGGCCCAACCTGATCGGCTGGGCTGGGCTAGGATGCAGACTGGGCTTTGGTCACAAGCTGGGCCGGACGTTTATTGGGCCTGAGACTTTGGGTTTGGACTGGAAATTGTAAAAATAAATGAGTTAAGTTAAATAAACGGGCCATTGGGCCAAAACTTGTAAATGGGCCAAAACTTGTAAATGGGTTATTGGGCCGAAAACAAAACTAATCGGGCCGAGCCCAATGAACTTCCAAAACATTCCAAACAAAAGACGTGACCCGATGTATTTCACGGGGAGACTATTTATAAAACGGAACGTTTATGATTCTGTATATATATATAAATGTATATATACATACTTAATAACAAACGACGAATCTATAAATATATATGTTTTATGTATATAGAGAAGATGACTGTTTAATAACGATATCATTTATTTATTTTATAAACGGAAATAAATACAATAAGAAGTTTTATAACGAATAAAACTTATATACGTTTTAATACGTAGACTTTAGAATTTATATATATATATATATATGACTACATACGTGTATATACACTTGACAAGGTATACGACGTGAGAAATATAATAATATTCCAACACAACGTCACCAAACAAATTTAACGACTTATATCATTAAGAAATCAACAATTTCTTCAAACAAACAAACCGTTAACATAAGTTGATTAAACAAATCAAACGTACTTATGTTAATACATTTATTGTATATAGGTTAACACACCTTGGGCTATTACCTGTCGGCTGCTAGCTTTCCTTACCGAGCACGTCACAGTGAGTTTACAGCCCCTACTTTTAAATGTTTTCTGCTTTTAAACACAGGGGTGTTAAACATAGAAATTGCATGCTAACACATGCAATCAAACTATAAATGCTTTATTGCTTTTATACAAATGTAGATTTGTGATATTACATATTCACTGTTATTTTGGGAATTTAGACAAGGTATCCTAGTACGGACCTAGACTTGGATTGGGTGCATGAAAGACCTCATGACACACTACTGTAACCATTAGCTAGGTGACTCTAGCCACTGAGTATACGGATAGTACTATTGCCGTGACGACCCTCCTACGGTGGAGCGTATACTTAAACGTCCGTTCAGGCAAATAACATAAGTTCTGGTTGTGGTTTGGTTATAGGGTTAGGTCGCGTTACTTTAACCTGCGAGGTTTAGCTCACCTTTCAGGGGATCACAGTCTAAGTAAATTCCCACATACTTTTAGGAAGAACGAATCCTACAACTGTTAAACACCGGAAAACATACCGGTAACTTATTTTACACTGGTAAACAACCAGTAACATATTTTGGGACGACATCCCACGCATAACTATACTTTAGGGTAACAACCCTACATAACTTGTATTTTATAAATGAATAACAAATCATTTATACAAACTTGGTTTAACTAAGCACATACACCTATAAACCTGTAAATTCACTCAACATATTTGTTGACGACTTTCTCTATGTTTTTCAGGAAATTAGCTGGGTAAGAAATCGCATGCATTCAGGATGGACAACCCTGGACCTATTAGGATGCCACATACTGTTGGGACCGCTTTTGGGGATTTCATTTGTATAACTGCAGAGATTGCAGTCATACTTATGAAATCTTACTTTAAACTTATGTATTATTGTTAAAACTAAAATGTTTTAAACTCCACTACTACTGTTACGACTTCCATAGTCGTACTACTTTTGTAACAAATGTTTGAACTAGCATCCTTATCTATTGTGTTGTGCAATAACCATATGCTCTGAGTATGTATGTATCTGTTGGTTGAAATTACTGTTCGCAGCCCCGCCACGTCATTAAAGCTTCCGCAATCTAAACATAACTAATTGTAATTACCGTTTGGCGGGGTGTGACAAGCTGCTCGAGTACACCGACACGAGAGCAGGCTACATGACATGGAAATCGAACTTCAAGAAACTCGAGAAAACTGGATACTAACGGCTCAGGGCCGCATCGCACAAATGTACTCAGATCAAGAAGATCTATCTGAAACCATTAACCGTACTCAAAATCAGTTGGAAGATACCACACAAACTATGGAGATCGTACATAACCAGGTAATCGGTAACCGAAACAAGATCTCCGTCTTACAATCGTGTATGCGAGAATGCGAGACGCGCCTGCGGGAAACCGAGGATGCTCTCAGAATGGTCACCAGACTTGTAGAATCTATAGACCACCTAACCTCTCTGCTGCTACTACTGAATCTACACCGAGATTAGTGTAGTAACTATCCTGTAATATATTATACTATCTTAGGATCTTTGTAATTCGACCGGATGTAATATTCCCGGTATCTTTTGTAAACTCCTCACTTTTGGTAATCTTCTGGAAACTCGTATCTTGTAACTCAACTAATTACCTAATGAAATATGATTATCACGTCGTGATGTTGTGTATATTACTACCCTATGCATATATACATGTGTGATACATCATAACTGTGTGCAAATATCTTACATGTCTCATTCGTTGTTATTCAGCACTATGCCTCCAAAGAGACACACGTACAGCGATGCCGAGATCGCTCAACTCATTGCCCAAAGTGTGGCTCAAGCCATGGCTATTCGACATCCGATTCTGGCAGTGATGATACAGCTGCAAACGGGCCCCAACCTAGGCCCTGTTCTTACAAAGATTTCTTGAATTGCAAACCCTTGAACTTTAAGGGTACTGAAGGGGCCATAGGAATAATTCGATGGGCCGAGAAAATGGAATTAGTCTTCCGGATTTGCAACTGTCCCGAGGACTGCAAGGTTAAGTACGCCACCTGCACTTTCCTTGAAGGTGCCCTGACTTGGTGGAACACTTATGCCAATGCCGTGGGTGTTGACATTGCATATCAAATTCCTTGGGAGGATTTGAAGAGAAAGCTCACCGACGAGTACTGTCCAAATGAAGAACTCCAACGACTGGAAGAAGAGTTCTGGAATTTATCTGTTCAAGGTACCGATATCACCAGCTATACTACTAGATTTCAACAACTTGCGCTCCTCTGTCCTTCCATGGTTGATCCTGAGCGCAAGCGCATTCAGAGGTACATACGCGGACTCCCGGAGAACATCCAGGGGAACGTGGCCTCATCCAAACCCGCTGACATTCAGAGTGCCATTCGTATGTCTCATGAACTTATGGCTATGATTGTTAGCCGTGAAACACCTATCTCATCCTCTGGCAACAACAAGAGAAAGTGGTCTGGAAATTCTAGCAACCAGAACCAAAACCAACAACCATCCAAAAGGCCCGAAACCATAAAAGCCTACACCTCTAGTTCTGATGACAGAAAGGACTACAAAGGGGACAAGCCTTACTGTACTAAGTGTCAACTTCATCATAATGGTCCTTGCCCCTGTAGCAAGTGCAGACGATTTGGGCACTTTGCTAAAGACTGCAGGACCAACACTGCTAATACCAACTCCAAACCCAACACTCCCAGAACCTGTTATGAATGTGGAGTTGCGGGACATTTCAAAAGTGACTGCCCCAAATTGAAGAACAAGAAAGGGAACAACAACAACAATGCTCGGGGCAGAGCTTTTGTACTCAATTCTGGAGATGCCCGCCAAGACCCGAATGTGGTCACGGGTACGTTCCTTCTCAACAATTTGACTGCTTCTGTGTTAATTGATACTGGTGCTGATAGGAGCTTCATATCCGATGAGTTTTGTCCACTACTTAACACTACACCTGTTGTCTTAGATTCTAAGTACACAGAAGAATTGGCAAACAGCAAACTCATTGAGGCCAATAGTATGATACCTAACTGCACATTGAACTTAGCTGATGAGCTATTCCCTATTGACCTTATACCTGTCGAGATCGGCAGCTTTGACATAATTGTCGGTATGGATTGGTTATCCAAACACCATGCCGAGATTATTTGTTTTGAGAAAATTGTCCATATTCCTCTCGTCACCGGTGGAACTTTAATCGTACAAGGGGAGACCGGTGGGACGAGACTTAACATTATTTCTTGAATGAAAACCCGGAAATACTTGAGAAAAGGGTACCAGGCAGTCCTCGCACACGTTATAGAGAAACAGTCGGAGGAGAAACGACTTGAGGATGTGCCTATTGTTCGAGACTTCCCAGAAGTCTTTCCTGAAGACTTGCCTGGCCTACCGCCAACTAGACAAGTCGAATTTTCTATTGACCTTGTGCTCGGCGCAACACCCGTGGCACGAGTACCGTACCGTTTAGCCCCCTCTGAACTTCAAGAGTTGTCTACTCAACTGCAAGAACTCCTGGATAAAGGCTTTATTCGACCGTGTTCCTCGCCTTGGGGAGCCCCGGTCCTGTTTGTGAAAAAGAAAGATGGTTCTTTCCGCATGTGCATCGACTACCGTGAACTCAACAAATTAACCGTCAAGAACTGTTACCCACTACCACGCATTGATGACCTGTTTGACCAACTCCAAGGGTCGAGTGTTTACTCAAAGATTGATCTACGGTCAGGTTATCACCAACTACGAGTTCGTGACAACGACATTCCTAAAACAGCTTTCTGAACTCGCTACGGGCATTACGAATTCCAAGTGATGCCATTCGGCTTGACCAACGCACCGGCAGTATTCATGGACCTTATGAATCGGGTGTGTAAGCCTTACCTTGACAAGTTTGTCATCGTCTTCATTGACGACATTCTAATTTACTCGCGTAATGAACAAGAACACGCGCAACACCTGAAAACTATTCTAGAACTACTCAAGCACGAGGAGTTATATGCCAAATTCTCCAAGTGTGAGTACTGGATGCAAACTGTACAATTCCTTGGACACGTGATTGACAGTCAAGGAATTCGTGTTGATCCTTCAAAAATCAAAGCCATCAAGGGTTGGCAAGCACCTACTACACCCACCGAGGTACGCCAATTCTTAGGACTCGCCGGATACTACAGGCGATTCATTGAGAATTTTTCGAAAATAACTCAACCCCTCACTGCACTGACCCAAAAGGAAAAGAAATTCGATTGGACTGACAAACAAGAGTCAGCTTTCCAACTGCTCAAAAAGAAACTCTGCAGTGCACCTATTCTTTCATTAACCGAAGGCAACGATGACTTCGTGGTATACTGTTATGCTTCACACCAAGGTCTCGGTTGCGTACTGATGCAACGAGACAAAGTCATTGCTTACGCCTCTCGACAACTCAAGGTCCACTAAAAGAATTACACAACTCATGACCTAGAGTTGGGGGCAGTGGTATTCACCCTAAAGATCTGGAGACACTACTTATACGGTACCAAGTGTACAATTTTCACCGACCACAAAAGTCTCCAACACATCTTCGACCAAAAAGACCTAAACATGAGACAACGCCGTTGGGTCGAACTACCTACTGATTACGACTGTGAAATATACTACCATCCAGGCAAGGCAAACGTTGTTGTTGATGCCTTAAGTCGTAAGGAAAGAGTGAAACCCCTTCGAGTCCGAGCACTTGTCATGACTATACACAACGACCTGATAACCCAAATTCTTACCGCTCAACTCGAAGCACTCAAAGCTGAAAATGTGAAACACGAGGCCTTGCGAGGCATGGACAAACAACTGGAAACCAAACCGAACGGGGCCAAGTACTTCTCTGACCGACTCTGATTACCCAACTACGGGAACTTACGAGACTTGGTGATGAACGAGGCACACAAGTCTAAGTACTCTATACACCCTGGTGCCGACAAAATGTACCATGGCATCAAGGAGTTGTACTGGTGGCCCAACATGAAAGCCGACATTGCTACCTACGTTGGCAAGTGTCTTACTTGTTCTAAGGTTAAAGCCGAACACCAGAAACCTTCCGGTTTGCTACACCAACCGGAAATCCCTGAATGGAAATGGGAGCAGATTACTATGGATTTCATTACTAAACTTCCAAAAACACCTAGCGGTTGCGATACCATTTGGGTGATCGTAGACCGACTTACTAAATCTGCGCATTTCCTAGCCATCAAGGAAACTGACAAGATGGAACGTTTGACACGGATCTACCTGAAAGAGATCGTGTCAAGACACGGCGTGCCCATCTCGATTATCTCTGACCGAGATGCTCGATTTACTTCCCGCTTCTGGCAAACACTACAAAAATCACTCGGTACTCGTTTGGACATGAGTACTGCTTATCATCCACAAACTGACGGCCAGAGTGAACGAACCATACAAACACTGGAAGATATGCTACGAGCCTGCGTAGTTGATTTCGGTAAAAACTGGAAAAATCACTTACCTTTGTGTGAGTTTTCCTACAACAACAGCTACCACACCAGCATCAAAGCTGCACCCTTCAAGGCACTGTACGGTTGTAAGTGCCGGTCGCCTATCTGTTGGACTGAGGTGGGGGATACGCAACTCACCGGTCCGGAAATCATACATGAAATAACTGAAAAGATCGTCGGCATACAAAACCGACTGAAGGCTGCGCGTGATCGTCAGAAAAGCTATGCTGACGTGAGACGTAAACACCTCGAATTCCAGGTTGGAGATCGAGTACTTCTGAAAGTCTCGCCTTGGAAAGGCGTTATTCGTTTTGGCAAACGTGGGAAACTGAATCCCAGGTACATTGGACCGTTCGAAATCCTTGAAAGGATTGGTCCAGTGGCGTACAGACTGCAGCTACCTCCTGAACTCAGTAGCGTGCACCCTACCTTTCACATTTCTAACTTGAAGAAATGTCTGTCTGATGAGACACTGATTATGCCTCTCGATGAGATACACATTGATGACAAACTACACTTTGTCGAGGAACCCGTGGAAATTATGGACCGTGAGGTCAAACGCTTAAAACAGAGTCGTATTCCCATTGTTAAAGTCAGGTGGAATTCGAGGCATGGTCCTGAATTCACTTGGGAACGGGAAGACCAAATGCGACTGAAATACCCACACTTGTTCACGGACTCTACTCACACCGCGACTACGAGCTAATTTCGGGATGAAATTCTCCTAACAAGGAGAGAATGTAACACCCGCTAATTTAGGACTTTAATTAGTGCCTAACTACTTGTAATTACATGTATTTAGTATTATATTAATCTAAATATATGTAACTTTCTGTGTAATTACATACACGTTATATGATTGGTTTAAATCATACACACTTGAGCCGGATGAGGTCCGACACTATTTACTATGGACGTTGGTGACAAACTGTTAAAAATAATGGGGATTTGTTCAAACAAACATTATTTACTTTAATATATTACGAGAATATATTACATGATTATACGTTTTATTAAAACGTAACTTTACGTAACGAAAATGCGTGGAACGCGCCCGATACGCAAAATAATCTCAAGTTATATTTTTATAACTCAAAACTAAGTATTTAGATAAAATACTTCAAGTAAAAATATCGCGATTGCACGCGTACGGTTAAAACGTTTAAAAACGTTACACAATTCAAACGAACGTCTAAACCGCAACCGACTACCGATCGACGACCGAAATATATTTTAATAACTTAGAATATATTAGTTGAGTAAAACTTTTATTTAAAATATCGTGTTTTAAATCGTTATCAAAACGTATTAAATAAAACGTTATACGGTTAATTAAACGTCGAAACAAACGGGTAAACGAACACCGCACGGAGTGTAGCTATGGAGGAATAATTTAGACACCCACCTAGTGGGTGGGACCCACGAAAATCAGCAGGAAAATGGGAGCCCATGCCCCATTTCCCTTGCTTGTGAATCACTTCAAGCACACCCTCCCTCACTTTTCACCCCATACCTCGATTATGACTGTGAGATCAAGTACCACCCGGGTAAGGCAAATATTGTTGCCGATGCCCTAAGTCGAAAAGAACATCCAAAAACACTTCGAGTTCGAGCCCTTAGTATTACCATTCATAATGATTTTATCATTCAAATCCTAGCTGCTCAACTCGAAGCATTGAAACCGGAGAACATCAAAGATGAGGCCTTGCGCAACATGGAGAGACAGTTTGAAACCAAACCCAATGGGGTCAAATACTTTGCTAACCGAATCTGGTTACCTAGCTTTGGGAATCTTCGAGACTTAGTGATGGATGAAGCTCACAAGTCCAAATATTCTATACATCCTGGATCTGACAAGATGTATCATGGCATCAAGGGATCATACTGGTGGCCAAACATGATAGCAGAGATTGCCACGTATGTCGGCAAGTGCCTCACATGTTCAAAAGTCAAAGCTGAATATCAGAAGCCCTCCGGTCTGCTACAACAACCGGACATTCCTGAATGGAAATGGGAGCAAATCGCTATGGATTTCATCACTAAACTCCCGAGAACATCAAGCGGTTGCGATACCATTTAGGTGATCGTAGATCGGCTCACCAAATCTGCACATTTCCTTGCTATCAAAGAAACTGACAAAATGGAACGCCTCACACGAATCTATCTGAAGGAGATCGTAACCCGACAAGGCGTTCCTATCTCGATTATCTCTGACAGAGATAGTCGTTTCACTTCTCAGTTTTGGAGATCATTACAGAAATCGTTAGGTACTCGTCTGGATATGAGTACTGCGTATCATCCTCAAACCGATGGCCAAAGTGAAAGGACAATTCAAACACTAGAAGATATGCTACGCGCCTGTGTAGTTGACTTCAGTGCAAATTGGGAACATCACTTGCCATTATGTGAATTCTCGTACAACAACAGCTACCACACCAGTATTGGAGCTGCACCATTCGAGGCACTGTACGGTCGTAAATGCCGGTCGCCTATCTGTTGGACCGAAGTTGGAGATAGCCAACTGACTGGTTCTGACATCATTCATGAAACTACCGAGAAGATTGTTGGTATCCAGCAACGGCTGAAAGCCGCACGTGATCGTCAGAAGAGTTATGCTGACGTGAGACGCAAGCATCTCGAGTTCCAGGTGGGAGATCGAGTTCTGCTCAAAGTATCACCTTGGAAAGGTGTCATCCGCTTCGGCAAACGTGGGAAACTAAACCCTAGGTACGTTGGACCTTTTGAGATCCTCGAGAGGATTGGTCCAGTCGCATATCGATTGCAGCTACCACCCGAGCTTGGTAGTGTGCATCCCACATTTCACATTTCTAACCTTAAGAAATGCCTGTCTGATGAGACACTCATTATTCCTCTCGATGAAGTTCAAATCGATGACAAACTTCATTTTGTCGAGACACCAGTGGAGATCATGGACCGTGAGGTCAAACAACTTAAGCAAAGTCGTATCCCAATCATCAAAGTTCGGTGGAATTCACGGCGTGGTCCGGAATTCACCTGGGAACGGGAAGACCAGATGCGACTCAAATATCCACATTTATTTTCAGACTCCACTCACGCGCTAACTCAGAGCTGAATTTCGGGACGAAATTATCTTAACAAGGGGAGAATGTGACACCCGTAAAATTAGAACTAGTTATTAGTCCCTAATCATTTTGTAATACATGTAATTAGTTCTATGTTAGGCTAATTATATGTATCATTACGTGTATTTTATAAATATACGCATTTACGCGATTAGATTTAATCGTGCATGTTATTATATCGGCCGGATTCCGATACATCATTACGGACGTTGGTGAACCCAATTTATTAAATAATATTAAATTATTTAATAAACATAGTGATTTTCTAAATATTATTTCGATAATATTTCATAAGTATTTCGTATCGTATCGACTAAGTTATACGCGACAAAAGTACGTGAATCACACCCGATCAACAAAATAAACTTAAGTCATAATCTTATAACTCATTAGTAAGTATTTTGATAAAATACTTCGACTATAAATATCGAGATTATATCATTATTTTAAACGCACGTATAAAACGTATAACGTATAATTAAACGTTTAAACGATCGGGTAAACAAACACGGATATAATACCAATAATAAATTGAGACAAGATTTAACAAATTGCCACTACCTTTTTGACTTGGGAAAAAGTCGTCCGGACAAGATCCTAAAATCATGGATCTTGTTTGGTTAATTATTACACCTTAAAAACCATATTTCCAATCCCATTTCATTTCATTTTTCTTAACCACCATCATCTCTTTCTTTCTTCTCTCTCAATCGGCACCTCCAACCACCACCTCACCACCATCGACCACCATCATAACATAGTTAAAAACCACCACCTTTTAGTGAAGGAAGCAAAGGAAAAGCAAAGGGAGCAAAACCGAGCATCATCTATCTCATACCGTCTTTAAATCACCATTTTTCTTGTAAGGATAACCTCCATTTCATTAGATTTGTTTGTTTTATGTTTATATACATATTAGTATTCATATGACTAGAAAATGTCCAAATTCAAGCTTGAATACGTTTTTTATGTGTATATATATAAAGACAGTTTCTGTCTTCCAAAAACTGACTCACAAAAACATTCATAACTGGAGTTCTAAGTTAAATAAATGTATGAGACCACTTGGAAAAGTTTGGTATTTTTGCCCTCTACAAAAAGTTCTTCTTTGACCATTTCCAGAAATGTCCGTATTTTCGTGTATAACTCGATCTTTGAACCTATGTCTGTTTTGGACCAAATCTAACCACACTTCGAAACTATTTTTGTTCAAAATAGTAAATGAACTCTTAAGTCACTGACCCTTTTGTTACACAACTTTTAGTCGCTGACCTCTTCAGCGACCAACCACTTAAGTCGCTGAACCCTTAAGTCACTGACCCTTCAGCGACCAACCACTTAAGTTGCTGAACCCTTAAGTCACTGACCCCTTCAGCGACCAACCACTTAAGTCGCTGAACCCTTAAGTCACTAATCCCTTCAGCGACTAATCACTTAGGTCACTGACCCCTTCAGCGACCAACCCCTTAAGTCACTTTAACCAGCTTGGCCAGCAACCTTGACCAGCGAGTTGACCAGCTTGACCAGCAACCTTGACCAGCGAGATGACCAGCAACCTTGACCAGCGAGTTGACCAGCTTGGCCAGCAACCTTGACCAGCGAGCTGACCAGCAACCTTGACCAGCGAGTTGACCATCTTTGACCAACAACTTTGACCAACTTTGACCAGCAAGTTGACTTCCATTGACTTTTGTATAAATTGTATTTCGACCACAAACTTAGAAATTATACATTTTCGAACCCCAACTTTCGGATACAAATGCATATATACTTTCGGATAAGTATACGCGAACAAATCTACAAGTATATGATACAAAGATGACTCATATAATAATAATACTTTTGAATTATTATTACAAACCATCACCAACGGGCCGTACACATATTTTCAAAACACAATCAATCAAACCAAAGTATTTGGACATTACTAGTTGAGTGAACAACTAGCATAGATGGTCTGTTGAGACATCTAATCATTATTATAAACCTTGCGCGTTTAGGATGCCCGACAGGTTATAGTCGTTGGAGACGACATTATTTCATCGTGTACCATCATTATTGCTTGATAGCATCTCATCAGACGCAGGTGAGTCTCATAGCCCCTATTTTACCGTTTTTACTCTAGGGGTGAGAATACAAGCTTGTTTTGTTTTACATGTGAACGCAAGTATCAAAATATCACTATAGATTGCATGAGTTGTTTTCTCTAATCGCTTTAAGTCCTCTATCATAGTTTGGTAATACTTTTGTAGCGTGAATGTTAGTGTATGGTACCATATGGGACTGACAATCCCCGTCCGGGTTAGCAAGCACTAACTGGTCAAACGAACGCATTATCATTTGTTCATACGTGTGTTGATTAGGCACACGCATAGAGGCACCCTTGCTCAGGCACTTAATTGTGATCCTGAGACCTCAGTTAAGCTCAGACTATGTGCTCATGGCAGTTATATACATCATTTATCAATTACTTATTTGTTTAATTACAAATATTCATACTTAAATCTTGCGGTTCATATAGTACACTTTATCATTAAACCTGTGAGCGCACCAGCTTTTAGCTGACCATTTTAGCGTGTATTCTCAGGTTCGCAGCAACATTAGGTCTGCTCACTCAGGATGCCCATTAGCTCGAGTCGCATTCAGACATCAAGAGATTGTCATGCATTACTATATTTTGTATAATTTAGTTATGCCATAGAATCTCTACCATTTGGCTCAAGAGCTTTTGTAAACTATATTATAACAGTGTAAAACTTTTATAATATCAATGTATTTTGTAAAACGACGCATATAGAGTCGTTCATTGTATGCCTTGTGTGCTTGACATTTGATTAGTCGCGCCCCGAACCGACCCGCTTTCGCATCATAATTTGGGGGTGCGACAAAAGTGCAAACCACATAATATTATTCAAACACTTAACTTAATACAAACATTTATATATTACGCCTTAGTGTTATTAAATCCAACATGATGATAAACTATTAACATGATTGACCAAAACAGAGTAAGCGGTGTCAAACATCCTTTTCCCAAACTCTTTACAACCCACATACAAAAGATCACATGCAAGGAGTTAGGAGGAGGGATTAGCACAAAGCTAAGTGAATAGATCAATAACTAACAAGCTAACTCAGATTAATAATTGTTTACAACTAAGCATCATAAAAAACTAGCGTCAAGAGGATCGGTGGTCCTTGAGGAACCCTACTGCCGAGGTGGCCCCCAAGCAACACTTACAACCACTGAAGGCCAATTCAGTGATCTAACCGATAATTGGGTACTATTACTTCATACAATATCATTTCATTAAACAACACATGTACAAAGAACTAATGTTGTCCAAGTAATAGTATCCCAACCCAATCGCAACTGACCTCTGAATAAATCACATAATTCATAATAATCATGACAATAAGTAATTAAAAAACCCGATAAAACTACATTTACTCGCTGTAACCAAGTTGTTACAACTAACTTAGATCGTAAGTCATAGATCCACTCACCCTTACAATCGCAGTCTCCACTCAAAAGTCTTATGTTATTGAGTCTTCGTATTATCTGGAAACATAAATGATTAATAAGTTAGAAACTCAACAATGTAGACTATCTCAAGGATCAGATAATGATTATGTCTCAAAATTAACATTCACTTTTACATATTAAGTTTTACTTAGCATAGCATACATGCACATATATACTTATATGTAACACCCCGCAAATTTAAACGCAATTACGAACATTAATCACTTTCATACTTGGTGCTAATTCCCTACTTTATGAGTTAAGTCTAACAAGGTCCACTATTTTAATACGCGGAGTATTACGAGTTCCTAGTTATTCTTATTACACACAAAACAATCGGAACGAACCCGACAACCGAACGAGTCAAAAATTATACTTTTGAAACTCAAAATAAAGTATTATAAATGATACCCTAAAATGTATTAACCTATGTTAGATATTAAAGTGGTAAACAAAACTATCACACCAAAATGTACAACTAACGAATAACCGACAACCAAACTTATAGGAAATTTGAGAAACAAAACACATGAGCCCGAGACCTCATGGACCAGGCCTGGCACGGCCTAGGTCCAGCCTAGGTCAGCCCAACCCTAAACAAACCCACCAAAGCCCTAAGGAAGCATAATTGGGTGTTTTCCCTAACCCTCTCAACCCTCACAAGCACCAACTCTCACAAAACAACCACTTCCTTTTCTTCTCTGCTTATTCCAGCCGAACCACCACCTCCAACACCACCACCCACGTCCTTCTAGCACCACCAACCTCAGCCACAGTCATCTAGCCCCTTCTACCATCGACTTTTGCAAGGAAAGGCAAGGATAGGACCAAATCTGCACACCACACGTATTTCAGCTTTAGCTCACGTTTTCTTTGGGTAAAACTCTTCACTTTTCCTTTAGATTTCCTTGCTTTAAGTATATAAACATGTTTGTTGTTCATCTCACTCGAAAATCGACCAAAAACCTGACCAAAAACGTTAACTAGTCGTGATTAACCATCGGACAACGACTTTACCCACCGGACAAAACTTAAACCGACTTTAAAGAATGATAACTAACTTATTTCTTAATGAAATCATGCGGTTCTTGAGCCTAAAACGAAGTTCAAAGAGTCTAGATTTCAAATCTGTAACTTACACGAATTTTTGTGGTCATTTACTATTTTTAAGAAATAAAATAAAAGTACATGTTCAGCCTGCATTTTCTGACCAAAAATGCAGTCAACTTGGAACTAGTGTATCTTGAAAACTACCCATCAAAAACCGATGAAACCACTTGGAAAACCTGTGTTTTTGTGTAACCTTTAATTCCCCTACTCGCACATGTCATGAAGTTTCGTAAAACTTGAGATATGACCAGATTAGTACACACATGTCACAAAAATGACTCACTGGACCTGCTGCACTTTGCAAATTTTTATCTCGAGTTGTAATGTGTTAAAATTGATGCAAAGATCTGTTTTGGAAAGCTAAGACATAGGGTAACCTTGTGTAAATATTTCGTGAATTATTGTCGAGTTCTACTTAATCAAATAAATGTTCAAACACGCTGTAAGAACAGGCCTGACTTAAGGATAAATCCGACAATTCAACTCCGCGAATTCGAAATCCGACAATCCAATCCGACAATTTGACTTTTGACCCATTAAAAACTCCGTGAATACTGCTATTGTTGGAGGAACAGTGCATCCGACATTTCCTATTGTCGGACTATCAAATTCACGGATATAGATATACATAGTTGAATATTAAAACGAGAATACATACAATCATGGATGAACAGTTTATATAAATATATTTTTATAAAACATACGGTAATACGAGTAAAATAATAAAAGTCGTTTCGAACTATTATTATTACAAAAACATCACAAACCAAGCAAACATGCGCTTAACACAAACGGTCTTTTAGAACGAGTGAACAATGAACATAGTTTGGCATTGAGCCGACTACTTATACAACCATCTCTTACGTTTAGGACGTTAAAAGATACATTTGGACAACCCACTTGCTAGCTCTCATACACTATAGTCCACGAGGTGAGTTCACAGCCCCCCTACTTTTACTGTTTTAACTGCTTTTGGGGGTGGAAAACATAGTCAAACTCTTTTATATAAACATGATTGTATACTATTTTACTCAAACAAGTGGAGTACATTGAACTGGTAAACTGATATGCAAACCGATGATCACGAAACAACACTTTCAGACTATAAACACCGTAAACGCATAAACATGTTTTGGAAACGCTGGGGAACCACCAGCAACGCTTTTACGAAACTGATTGGGTAACTGATGGGTCCTACGGACATGGACCAGATCCTACTGACATGGATCAAGGGACACTGACACTCCCTTCTATTGAAAAGTCCCTACTAACATGGGCACTAGATCCTACTGACATGGATCTACTATTGTTAAACTATTGAAAAGCCCCTACTGACATGGGCACTAGATCCTACTGACATGGATCCACCGAATAACTAATAGGATGCTGACATTCCTACGAATGACCAATAGGATACTGACATTCCTACGAACAACTATTAGGTATTGTTAGGTCTACAAACAACTACTCGGATACTTACACTCCTATGAAGACTAATAGGATACCGTTTTCCTACGAATTATAAACTGTGTTTTGGGCAACATCCCACTAAATGTATGCTTGGGACAACAGGTCTCCAAACTTCAATTGATTTCAATAATAACAACTCTGGTGAACACTTTGAAAACAACCAACTATTATTGCACACATAAAACCTGTGGATTCACTCAACCTCGTTGTTGACTTTTACTATGTTTTTCAGGGAATTAGCAGCACACGTAAGGACCGCCCGCACATACGGACCCTAGGCGACCCACGATGAAACTAGGATGCCAACTTTTGACAACTGGATTTCCTTTATATAACTAATCTATTTTAGTCATATTTACGAAATCTACTTTTGCAAACTTAATAACTTGTTCATTTGTACGATTTGATAAATCGTAAAACATTGTAACTTATTCTTGGCATCTTAATATATATATTGTTCTGTTGTAATCATAAGCTCTGATACGTATGCATGTACTGTGTATTGTTGCACCCCCTATACTTAACTAAATGCTTCCGCTAAACAAAAACAACAAATTTGGGGGTGTTACATTATATATACAAAAGTACCACACAAACAAACTATTATGATTTGGTCCCATACCCGATCGGCTATGAGACCCTAGCCGATCGGCTAAGCCAATATACCCGATCGGCTCAAGACCAACCGATCGGCTGATCTAAGCATCCTAAAAACATTGAGTTCAGACACGAGTTGCTGTTTACATTTTGAACTAAACTAGTCGTTCAGCTAATTTTAGCCATTCGGTTTAACATTCATAGCCGATCGGCTATGCACTCTCTGTCACACCCCCTAATTCGGGTTGCGGAAGCGAATCGGGTCGGGGCATGACTAATCAATAACCAAAGCACAAGATATATAGTAAACGACTCTAAATGAGACGTTTAGAAAATACATTACAATACAGTGCATTACATGAGTTTTCAAAAGTAATAAGTCATATAGATACATCATTAGTGAGTTCGCAAATTGATTCTAAAGATTTTAGTTACATAATCATAGTACAAAAGATAATGCCAGTAAAATCCTCATAAGTGTATGCATGCGACTCGTACTAGCTTAACATATAAGTAGATCCTGCTGGGCATACCTACTCAAGCTGCGTACCTGAGAATGCATCACTAAAAAGGTCAACCAAAAGGTTGGTGAATCTCACAGGTTTATAGTAAGTATCAGTTTTGAACACATCAAGTAGTAAAATTAAGTAATGATTGCACGTATGCAATAGTTTCGATATACATTGCCATGAGCATCATAGTTGAAGCTTAACAGTGTAGTGTGAATAGTACATTCAAGTACAATATCACGTACCCCCGTGAGTGCTATCCGAACACTCATATGTAACAAATACTAATATGTCTGTTTCTACGGTGAAATCCGTGGTAGCGCTACTACCCCAGGCAGGGATTGTCAGTCCCAAATGGATCCATCTACTAGTAATCGCGCTTAAGTCCATAACTAACAACTTATGATAGGAGGCTTTCAGTGGATAAAAGTAAAACCCATGCAATTGATATACCAGTAAATCAGTAAGTAAATCAAGTAAGTAATTTCATGTGTTCGAGTAAAACAAGCAATGCATCTCCCCCAAAATAGTAAAACAGTAAAAAGGGGCCGTGAGACTCACCAGAGTCTAGTAGTATCAAACAGTAAATCAAGCAATGAGGTTCTCCGAACCAATAACCTCTATCGTCCTAAACGCGTAAGGTTAAGTAAGTAAGTGGATATCATTAAGATTATCCATGCTAGTTGTTCACTCAACTAGTTAATGTCCATTAGTCTGTTATTTGTAATTGTTCGTATTTGTAGTCTGTCGTTGTGTATATATGGCCCGTTGGTGAGTTTCGTAATAATGATTATCAAAAGCATTATTATTATGTTTGTCTCATTGTATACTTACAAAAGTATATGTGTCATATGTTTCCGAGTTATTCCAAATATTGTATTGACGTTAAATCAAGTATATTGTGATATTGTCTTGTTTGAAAAGTCGGTTATGCAAAGTTAGTGTTGAACACTATTAATGAGACAATAAGGATTGTCGGGAATTACTATTCATGAGACAATAACATTTTGAGTCGGTTTCAAGTATAAAAGTGTTAGTTTTTGCGATAATGATGCTACGACAATCAAGTTTTATACGACAATAGTGATGCGACAATAGCGTTTCGGTTACTGTTCATGGGACAATGGTATTGTCGCAGGTCTGAGATTTCCCGTTTTTGTTTAAGTGTTCGTTTTTGTTGACTAGGTCAAACGTGTTCGGTTTGACCCGAAACTTTTAGGGAAGTCTTAAATATGTTAAATAAACTTTAGAAAATTGTCTTTACGTTTTATGGTTGACCCGAAGTGTCGGTTTTGTAAAATGACTAAAACAGTCCCTAAGTTTAATAGTTCCAGATTTTTACTCAGTTTCGACTCGCGATTTCACCCGTTTCTATTCCGATTCAAGCCTAACCAAAAATCACACATGTTCTCCTAGATGTCTAGTTTATTTCTGCACTTTATGGTACATTTATATATTCGTTTACTATTTTAAACAAAAATGGAAATGAAAAGTGCTCAGCTTGAGTCTAAGAACGAGCTCAGTCCATAGATCGGTTCCTACACAAACTTCCGTGGGGATCTGGTCAAAGTGGTAAACATAAAAGTTGTAGCCAACATCTTAACGGTCATTTTTCGTTTAGACTTTGTAAGTTGATTCTTCCTAGAACTCAAGATATGGTCTCGAGAAGGAGGCGGATGTTCCTGTCCGCCGGAACAGTAACGCGCACCTTAACGGAAATATTATTTTAAAATAGCAAACGAAGTCAAAATGTTACGAAATTGATGTTGTTGTAAAGCTAACATCACGAATTACATATTAGGCTTAATATTCGTTCATTTTGATATTGAAATCATTTTTATATAATTCATTGAAGTAGATGAAGTTTCTGGACAGAAAACATAGACAACGATTCAAGTTTTAAAATGTGTTTCGGTTTATATTTTGGACATTTTATGTATATATATACATATATAATATAGCCTAGGATATAGAGTGAGAACGAGGCCTATCTATGTATATATATATATATCACATAATAGTCTAGGGTGTCTAACACAGACAAGTTTGAGTCCCGGTTTCTCTCGTGGTCAGAGTCAACTAGTGTATCCTGTTCAGTCCTGATTCCTTTCAGGTTTCACATCATATTCTTTTAATTGTACATAGTTGATCAGGCTATGTTAAATTAAACTAATACAATACAGTCACTGAACCTAATCATACCTAGTAAGGAATACCACCAAACGGTCATAGTCTAGGCCCACTAAATGCAACCTAGTTCACTATAACCTTAGGCTCTGATACCAATCTGTAACACCCCCAAATTTATTGTTTAGCGGAAGCAAGATTCGGGTGTTACTAATCAATAACAAAGCATATAAGATAAAGCGAACGACTCTAAATGCGTCGTTTTAAACATTACATAAATAATATAAAGGTTTTACATTGTTGTTCTTGTTACAAAAGCTTGCAGTTGAATGTAAAAGATTCTAAGGCATATCTAATTTTACAAAATGTAGAAATGCATGTGAATCTTCTGTAATCTGAATGCGACTCGAGCTAATATGTCATGAGCAGATCTACCACTGCTGGGTACCTGAGAATATATGCTAAAAGGTCAGCTAAAAAGCTGATGAGCTCACAGGTGTAAGTTGATGAAATTCATGTTATGAACCACAAGATTTAGTTTAGTGATTTGCAAACATGCAAATAAAATATGAGTGTATATTATTGCCATGAGCACATAGTTTGAGCTTAACTGAGTGTGCTAGGATCCACATTCAAGGACCTGATCGAGTTTGCCCCCGGCATGTGCCTAATCTACACATGTATGAACAAATGAAAATGCATCCGTTCGACCGCAGTCGTGGTAGCGCGACTACCCCGGACGGGGATTGTCAATCCCATATGGTACCATACACTAACATTCACGCTATCGCAATATAAACAAACTATGTTGTGAGGGACTTCATGATTGGATAAAACAAACTCATGCAATCAATATATCGTGGTTTTTGTACTTGTGTTCACATGTAAAACAAATCTGAGCATGTATCCCCACCCCTGGGTAAAAATAGTAAAGAGGGGCTATAAGACTCACCTGAGTCTTAGGTGTTTGCTAATCAGCAAATAATGATGAGATACTATGAGGTGTCCGAAGACTGTAACCTGTCGGGCGTTCACAACGCTCACAGTTAGTAAATGTGTAGGTGTCTCTAGAGAGCACCCATGCTAGTTGTTCATCCAACTAGTTATGTCCAAATAATTTGGTTGTTTGATTGATTAGTTTGAGTTTTGAAAATATGTACGGCCCGTTGGTGACGGAGGTGTAATAATAATTCAAACATTATTATTATTATTATTATTTGTTTTTGGCTGTGATGTATACTTATCAATGGATTTGTTTTTGGTTGACCAATTGTTGTACCAATGTATAAGGATTTTCGGAAATAAAATTCATGCGACAATTGTGAAAAATACTTGATTATCCGACAATAGATTTATGCGACAATGGGGAATTCACGGATTCTATTCATCCGACAATGAGAAGTGTCGGGTACTATTTATCCGACAATGAGGATTGTCGGATTTACTTATGCGACAAAGTCGAAGTTCATGGCTTGGGATTCACGGAAGGCATTATCCGACAGTGGCATTGTCGGATAATGGGATTCACGGACTTGGTTAAGTGTTAATGATTATTCACGGATTTGTTATGCGTGAATGATTATTCACGGACTTAAGATTTCATATGATAATAATGAGGATTGACGGACTAAATAACTCACGGGTTTTTGTTTATGCGTGAATGGTTATTCACGGATTCTATCCTACAACAATGGTATTCACGGATTTCTACTCGTGCGTCAATATGTATTCTCGGATTATTACTCATGCGTCAATAGATTAGTTATTCATGGAATGTTATTTACGGATTGTTATTTATGGATTGTTATTCACGGATTGTGATAGTGAGTAGTGCGACATTAAGTTATGCGGCATTGAGTTACAAAGTATATATGTTATGTATCACTAAAGTTATGGTCCGAAAGTGTAAATTTTGAAACTTAGGGTCCAAAAGTGCAGTTTTTCGAGAGTTAATCCGACAGTCAAAGTCAATCCGTGAGTCAAAAGGTCAAATTGTCGGAGTCATTGTCGGATTATTTTACTATTGTCGGACTTTTACTATTGTCGGACTTAGATTTTTACCCATGTTAAGACATTAATTTGGTTAAGTAAAACTAAACGAATCGTTCTGAAATTTTTACACAAGATTCCCCTATGTCTTAGCTTTCCAAAACGTATTTTTTCATCGATTTTAACCAAGCACAACTCGAGATATAATTTTACAAAGTGAAAGTGGTCCAACAGCTCTTTTAGTTGACATATGTGTACCAATCTGGTCATATCTCAAGTTTTACAAAACTTCACAAAACGTTCCGGTATGATTTGGAAAGCTAACAAAATTTGTAATCTTTTCCCATTGGTCTAAAGTTCTTATTCGTTCCATAGCCCAAGATCTACTCATTTGGATTTGGTCAAGGTTCTGGTCAGATTCATCAGATCTGCTATGTACTTTTATTTCTGTAACTAAAAATAGCAAATTAGCTTATATTTTTATAAGGCTTACGGATTTGAAAAGTGGACTTCTTAAACTTGATTTTAGGCTCAAGAAACGTTCAATTTCATGTTTTAATGATTTTTATATAATTTGTTGAAGTGAGAACAGAAATCTGGGCAGAAAACAAAACTCAAGATTTCAAGTTCTAAAATGCGATTCGACTTATGTTTTGGACATTTTCTAGTTAAATGAGCAACTAAACATGTATACAAGTGTATTCCAAGTAAATCTAGCAAAAGATCAAGAGTCCTTACAAAGAAGTGGTGAGGAGAAGGAGAAAAGAGTGCGAAAACTTGTTTTCTTGAATTTTCTGACGTGGCGGTTCGTGGTGGCACTATGGTGGTGGAATGGTGGACTTGTGGTGGAGTGAGGGTGGTGTGGTGACTGACCCCCTGGTCGTTTTTAGAGAGAGAGACAAGTAGAGAGAGGCTAGAGGAGGTGTGGGTTGGTTGATGATTGAAATGAAAGAGTGTGGGGGTGTTGGAGTGAAGTAAAAGGAAGGAAAGGAGATCAAAGGGAGTATGGGTGGAGATTTCCAGCAGAATTACAGTGGGTCCCACCCCCATGTAATGTTTAAATCATTTTTCTAAAGCTATGCTACGCGCGGTGTTCGTTTACCCGTTCGTTTCGACGTTAAACGTTTGATACGCATGTTTAACTAACGATTTAAATCTCGATATTTTTATATGAAAGTATTATTCTAAATACTTTACTTTGAGTTACTAAAATGTTGTCGGGTCTCGGTTTGCGCGTTCGTTGCGTAGTTGTACGTTTATTTAATTCGTGTAACGTTTTTAAACGTTTTATTCGTGCGCGTGTAATCGTAATATTTTTACTCGAAGTATTTTGTCAAAATACTTAATAATGAATAATAAAAATATAATTTGTGTTTATTTCGTTTGTCGGGCGCGTTTCACGCGTTTTTAGTCATTTCTGAGCATTATATGTGATACGAAATGTTTATGAAACATTATCGCATTAATATTTGGAAATAAGTACGTTTATCAGATAATCTCATATTATTTAATAAATAGAGTTCACCAACGTCCGCTTTAATGTATCGGGATCCGCCCGATATGAAAACGCACGATTTAATCAAATCGCGTACGTGTGTACATATATTAGAATATATCAATACACAAAATGATACATATAGTTAATCCTAATTACATGTATTTGCACATATGATTAGGCACTAAATATAGTCCTAATTTGACGGGTGTTACATTCTCCCCTTGTTAAAAGAATTTCGTCCCGAAATTTAGTTCTGAGTCGTGGTATGAGGGGAGTCCGTGAACAAGTGTGGATATTTGAGTCGCATTTGGTCTTCCCGTTCCCAAGTGAATTCCGGACCACGCCGCGAATTCCACCGGACTCTGACGATGGGAATACGACTTTGTTTAAGTTGTTTGACCTCACGGTCCATGATTTCAACAGGTTCTTCAACAAAGTGAAGCTTTTCGTTGACGCGAATCTCGTCAAGGGGGATAATAAGTGTCTCATCAGACAGACATTTCTTTAAATTTGAAATGTGAAAGGTAGGGTGCACACTGCTGAGTTCGGACGGTAGTTGCAATCGATAAGCCACTGGGCCGATCCTTTCAAGGATCTCGAAGGGTCCAATGTACCTGGGGTTTAGCTTTCCGCGTTTGCCAAAACGAATCACGCCCTTCCAAGGCGATACTTTCAAGAGTACTCGATCCCCAACTTGGAACTCGAGTGGTTTGCGTCTCACATCAGCATAACTTTTCTGACGATCACGGGCAGCTTTAAGTCGGTTCTGAATCTCAGAGATTTTCTCTGTGGTTTCGTGTATGAGCTCGGGACCAGTGAGTTGGCTGTCTCCCACTTCGGTCCAACAAATCGGTGATCGGCACTTACGACCGTAAAGTGCCTCGAATGGTGCAGCTTTTATGCTGGCATGATAGCTATTATTGTAGGAAAACTCGCACAATGGCAGATGTCTTTCCCAGTTAGCACCGAAATCAACTATGCAAGCTCGTAGCATATCTTCCAGTGTTTGGATGGTTCGTTCACTTTGGCCATCGGTTTGAGGATGGTACGCGGTACTCATATCGAGACAAGTACCCAATGATTTCTGAAGTGATTGCCAAAAGTGAGATGTGAAACGAGCGTCTCTGTCGGAGATAATTGAGATTGGGACACCGTGTCGAGTAACGATCTCCTTGACATAGATTTGTGAAAGGCGCTCCATTTTATCAGTTTCCTTGATTGCAAGGAAGTGAGCGGATTTAGTGAGACGGTCGACGATCACCCAGATGGTATCGCAACCGCTCGGTGACTTGGGCAATTTGGTTATGAAGTCCATAGTGATTTGCTCCCATTTCCACTCGGGAATACTGGGTTGTTGGAGCAATCCGGAAGTTTTTTGATGTTCAACCTTGACCTTGGAACAGGTAAGGCACTTGCTGACATAGCCGGCAATTTCAGCTTTCATGTTCGGCCACCAATAGAGTTCCTTGATGCCGTGATACATTTTATCGGATCTAGGATGGATAGAATATTTGGACTTGTGAGCTTCATCCATCACTAAGTCTCGCAGGTTTCCAAAGGCAGGCAACCAGATTCGGTTCATGAAGTACCTAACTCCATTAGGTTTGATTTCAAATTGCTTATCCATGCCTCGCAAGGCTTCATTCTTAACATTCTCGGGTTTCAAAGCTTCGAGTTGAGCAGCGTGAATCTGAATGGTGAGGTCATTATGAATAGTCATACTGAGAGCTCGGACTCGAAGTGGTTTTACATGCTCCTTACGGCTGAGGGCATCGGCAACAACATTTGCCTTGCCAGGATGATAACGGATCTCGCAGTCATAATCAGTGAGTAGCTCGACCCACCGACGTTGTCTCATGTTGAGATCCTTTTGGTCAAAGATGTGCTGGAGGCTTTTGTAGTCGGTAAAGATGGTGCACTTAGTGCCGTAGAGGTTGTAAGTCCCTAGTTCTAGGATCGATAACTTCGTTATCTGTAGTATTAAGGTGCGGAATCCCTCAATACAGTGTTATCTTACTAATAACGAGTAAGTTCGTAATTGCGTTTAATATGACTTAACTTTAAACGATGAATCGTCAAAGCCTAGCCGTAGGTTATGTTTTCTCTGGGTTTGTGAATTCGCAGAATGATAAAAGTGTTCAAAAGTGTGTATGATTTTGCCAAACAAAATCATTTATATATGTTGTCTCGGCTCGGCTCGCATGGGCCTGCGAGTTCAGCCCAACTCGCCTCGCTTAGCCCAAGCCCAGCTTAGCCATAACGAGTTCAGTTCTCATCTCGCAGCTCACCTCTCTGCGACCTGAGATCTCGACTCGCTTCGCAACAAACGTATAATATAAATACGTTATTTCGTCTATCTTTAATATGAAATATTAATAACAAAACGAATATGCATTTACAAATGTAAACCAATGTATCAATACAATCACAATTACACTAGTCATATTTCAAGCTAGATCTGTTGTCACAATCTATGTTCCAACAGACTCCCCCTTGACAATAGCTCTAGCGTCTTTATCTTTTAATTGTCTTTGGTCTTTATTTGTAAATCTTGCTTCCTGCATAAATCTTCATCTTGATACAAGTTTTAACCATCATTTGATAATCTCTTCCTAAATCAGCCCATTCAATAGTCGTCAAAATTCTGTTCTCTTTTAACTTTAACAGATCCTTTCTCGACATATTCATCAGTTGTCGATGGTCATAGACTCTGAAGATTTCTCTTTCGCCACCTTCAATCTCATCATCAGCTTCAACCATAACAGCTTCTCCAGTCTTTGAATCCACGTGCCAACTCTTCATATTTCCCAAAATATCCTATGGCATTGTCTTCAATGGAATCTGCTGCACACATTTAACAGCTGGATAAATCTTTTTCCTTCTTCTTCTTCCAGTCCTTTGACTTCTCTCCTGTAGTTTCACAGTCTTTCCCTTTCTTGGCTTTATCATCTCAAATTTATTTGTACCAACCTCATGTCTAATAATTCGTTCAACACGATTAGCATAATCATCACGACTTGGGTTGTTGATCTCTAATCTAGCCAAGTCATGTATTTCATAACGTGGTAAGGAACTAAAAACTGCAAGCTTTCTTTCAAAGTATTGAACTCCGTCATATCTTTTTATTGCAAAAAGCTTCAGTTCAGAGTCAAAGTACCAGCCTATAATCCCTTTACGCGGTACGCATTTCTTCGTTATATCAATTTCAGAAATTCCAATCTTCTTCTTCTGTTTTGGAAGTTTCCGATATTGTACTGCAGGATTATTTGTAAAGACTATCTCTTCTGCTTCATCTTCCGAGGTTGAGTCTTCAATATCTTCATCGATATCAACCACTGTTGGACCTTGCTCATTTTCAATAACAACTTCTATTCTAGATGGGCTTACATGGTGTTCATCAACATTTGCATCTGGATCTACACCTATGTCTTGCACAATCTCAGGAACAGCAATCCAATCAGCAGGTGGTAGAAATTCTCCATCCTCAAGATCAAAATCTATTTCTTCATCTATCTCGTCAAAAATATCTTCTTCCAAATCAGATAGATCAAGCATCTCAAATCCTAGAGAAAAACCACATATACAAATCAATATTAATAATTTAAATTCTTTACTAATTTCCCTGAATTAATCCAAGAATTTCTTTATCAACTCTTTTGTATAATTTAAACCTTCAATTTAAACGCAATATATATATATATAACTTATAAAATCCTTTTATTGATTACCCTGAATCAATCTAAGATTCTCTAAAGTCTTATACAATACTTAACAAATAATAATTAATTTTAAATTCTAATGTATTGTGAAAAATCACCAAACATTTAAATTTACTATTAATTATCTTATATAATTTCTAAGTTTAATTGATCTTAACTTATTATCAACATAACTTTTAAATTATATATCATTTGTCGAGTTAACCAAATACATTTTTAGCTTGTTAGTTATAAACTTTCAAGTCTAAAATGCATATGTTATTTTAAAATTTTGACCGCCGAAAAATAATCGGAACACGCCGCTCGACTACTCATTGAGTCAGAAGACTTTTGATCACTATTTTATCTTAACATATTTATTAACTTAAATTATTTAAAATATATTTTACTTAAGATAATAATAAGATTAAGTCAAATATATTAAACATAATATTAAGTTACAATTATTCAGTACAAAATGTTACAGACATTATTCTACACTATGCTAATACTAAGCTGTCTTACCAGCTTCTGTATCAACCAGTGCATCTTTATCAGCACTTGTACCAGCTCCATCATCACCACCATCACCAGACTCCCCCTGAATCATAGCTTGCTGACCAGTCGTTGAAGGACCAGTCTGCTCACCATCTTTCGGTGCATTGGGATCATCGTCTTTATCAGCCTCTCTCTTTTTCTTCAGCTCATCTTCTTTACAACCTTCCAAGTATGCCAATATCTCCCCCTGAGTAGACTGTCCGGAAACATGTTTCAAGACCAATCGCTCCAAGCTAGATATCTTCATACTCTGAATGTTGAAGTCAGCAAGCAAAGTCTCATGAATCTTCAACAGTATATTGTATGAGATACTCTGATTGAGTAACTGCTGACTCAGTCGAAGATTGTTCGACACCAGCACCGGAACCTGAGACGCTGTCTTTTCTAATTCCTTTACCCGCAACTCCAAGGATGTAATCCTTTCAGCATCTGTTGTCGGAGTAACTGGAATAGTATGTGGTCCAGGTGGTGTCACTGAAGCAATGTAAGAATCTCGTGTAAGTGGTGGAATAGCCTGAGATAACGCTTCCGTAAGAAGAGTAGCTGCAAATCTACTAGCGTTATTGATCTCAGCCTGTCAAATTAAACAAAATTAATTAAGTAAGTGTTACAGATTAGTCTGTCTCAATCTCTAATTAATTATATAACACTTGTATAACTAAACTTATATCCCTTACCTCAATAGGTACAGATATCTGTTCAGTAACCACCGGTGTTACATTCTCCACCTGCGGTGTATCTCGAGCAACTGTCACAGAATTAACTGTCTCAGTTTGAACTCCTGATAAACAACAAGTTAAGATTATCTAACTATTAAGTATTACATACCATCCTGAATGGTCAGAGTCCTTGAACGCTTACGACGTCGAGTAATAAGAGGTGTATCCTCTTCCTCAGAACCCTCATCAAGAAGACAGAAGTCAGGATCAACTTCCTTAGCCTTCCTCTTCTCCTTCAATGCTGGATCTGGAATCATCCGAGATCGATATCGAATGTAACCAGCACCTGGAGGTGGAGAAGGAGTACTATCAACATCATCTGAAGCCGATTCGCCATCACGGCCTCCAGATGGACCAACATCATGATCCTAAATATTAAATATATTAAACACTTATGATTAGCTAAAGGCTCTATCATACAAGTTCTATATATTTATGATTAATCTGATAAATACCTTAGAAGGTAAAACCTCAGATCCATCTAGCTGCCCCTGCTCACCCTCAGGTCGAGTGACCTCTGGGTCTCCAGTCTCAGCTCCCTGATCATAATATTTATATTTTATAATTAGAAATATTATCTAATTAACTAAATATCAATAACCTAAGTATTATATAAAATAATAATGTGAAAATGATATTACATCTAAGTACCATTATTATTATATAATTATAACATTACCTCAGGTGAAGCAACATAACTATCAATATCCCGTAGCAGGATATCAGTAGCATCATCATGCTCTACTAACACCTCCTGAACTACCTGTGCAGCAACATCTGGGTTCACCTGTGTCCCAGCATGTCCAGGTTGTTCCAAAACATCCTCGATAAGCTCTTGTGGATCTTCAGCATGAACCACCTGAGCTATCGGAGCTTGATCAACAGCAGCATCAGCAGGAGCTACGTCCAACCACCCATGATTCGGCGGAGTAACATAGTGTGGATCAACAATGTACCCAAACAGTGGTCGTACCTCAGGCTTAACCACTCCCTCCTTCCTGACGGTCTGCAAAAACATGGCATTATAACCACGTTGATCAATCGTATTCACCACCAAAAATGGTTCAGGAATAGCCAAGTTCGGTAAACGCGAACATATGATAAGCATACAGAACCTCGGGTAAATCAAAAATCTGGATCTAACAGAACCCGATATCTGTCTCCTTATCTCTCCAAAAATAAGATCACAAAAACTGTATGGTTTATTGTAAACCAGGGACAGTGCAGCCGATAGTATAGCAGGGCTCAACTCATCAAAACCGCCCTTCTTCGGTGCAAACACGGTGTTCATCACATGCCATAAAAACCTCCACTGACCAATTACCAAAGGCTTCTGAAACTGGTTCCCGCGCCTATCACCAGTATATCCCATACGCCCAATTGCCCCCTCTATAAAATCCATGGGAAAAACCAAATCCCCATTCTCTTGATCCTCAGTACCAAGCTGCAAAATCTCTCGTAGATTTCCAGCGGTAAATACAACCGGTTGACCACGAACCGTTGCTCGGATCTGTGGCGGATTGACCGATTGGTCATACACAATATCCGTCCAGAAGTCGTTCAATATCTCCTGAGAAATCGGTGGATTGGCCGTAATAGCATATCTGATACGTGACCGTGCAAGAAAACGTAATATATCTGCAACCCTGTCAGCCCGTTTGGCTTCAAGAGTTAGATCCACTAGGATGTTGTGACCTTTATCAAATGCTCTTGCCATATCTGTAAAATAAACACAAATGACAAAAACAATTGATTGCACGTTAAAACACTTTAAACTACAATATATTATGAATCAAAATTCATCAAATATTTTAGTTTAACTATATATATATATGTATATAACTTGTTACAAAAATAGTCTCAAGTCGTATATAAAAATATTTAACTTATTACTAAAAAGTCGTAAGTCTAATATATATCAAAATGTGAATCCATTATATAAATGTTATTACTAAAATGTCTTAACATTTAAATTACACAACAAAAAAAATAAACATTTTTTTTTTTAAAGAAAATTTGGATTCACAAAATCTGGCGTAGCGAGATGAGTTCATCTCGACTCGCATGTCAACTCGCCAAATCAGTCAACTCGTTTCGTTCAGTCTGCGTAGCGAGGTGAAATCTCAACTCGTTTAACTAACAGCCGTCGCGAGTTGATCTTAAAAATCGATTAATCCGTTAATTTAAACATGATCCATCGATTGATTTACGTTCATTAAGGTTCATTTAGTATTAACCCTAAGGATCCTTGCTAAATAACACCTTAATCTACGTAATTTAATGATTGTGTAAACCGAAAACCTAAGTGAATAGAACTTTCGATTTCTCGTTAATCTTACGGTGAAATCCGTTGTAATATACCTCAAAATGTTCGCAATCTAATGTTGTATAAAAGCTACGGATTCAAAAACTCGTTCCTTTCTTCGTAAAGTCAAAATCAAACGAAAAGCTCGTTTCGCCTCGTTTCGCTTCGTCTGGACTCGCAAAGTTTTAGTGAACTCGCAAATCAATCTGGGTTCGGTGGTTTGGTTGACTCGTTTGACCACCCTTTATACCTTAAACTCGATTCGCATAAATTAATCTCGATTCGCAAGTTGACTAAGTCAACTCGCAGAATTAATATTAATTGCGAATTAAATGATAAGTATAAATTAAAACCCATTATTTTACAAGTCTAAAATAAACATATCTTTCACCTGTAAAATCTATGTTTGTTCAACACGAACTGAGATAATTCAGTATAATGTATTTCCAAAGGGTAACAATTATTAAAATAAAATAAAATAAATACGAACACACAACATGATATAAACAAACAGTGGTATCAAGTACCATTTTATTAAGTACTTGAAAGATAGAATAAAATAAAATACATAAACTGAATAAGAATTTATCTGCTTAGGGATCATATTAGAAAGAATAAGCAATTAATTATTTATTAAAGGTCTAAGTTGATTGTTAGTATACAAACCTCATGAAATTCAAATAAAATACAATAAAATTACAACTAATTTTATCATTTACACATTTATATTTATAAAATTATATCTTAGATACCTTTATCCACATGATATAACATTTCATTAAAATATAACTTATGATTTCTTATTATTCACAAAAGTGAAAGTTCAAATATCATAGACAGTTCAAGACAATTAGCGGTATTATGATCCACATAAACAAATTACACACAGATTTCTGAGTCAATCTTTTATTATTAATGTGCACAATATCTAGTGTTTTCTACTATACAACATACTGAAGAATTCAAGTACAACACATAACACTGTATCTTGTATTATCAAGGTTGAGATTACTAAATGATGTTCTTTAGAAGCATATAACATACACTTGACACGAGATACTTTGTATCTTTCATATGTAAGGTAGAGGTTACTAAATGATGCCCTTTCGAAACATATAACTCACCTTTTGACACTATGATACTTTGTATCATTTCACAATCTTTTATTTTAGATCACAGTGTATGATAGTACTATCAGTCAACAATTAAGACATATGTCATACGTTATATAACAGATCACATAAGATAGTACACATGACAGTTATACTTCTTAACTGCTCGGAAATCGTAGCATAACCTGCCTACCAATAAATTGTATAATGAAGCTGACTAGACTTAAGTTATTCTTATCACTTGTTAGGTAAAAGGACAAGTTATAATCAGTGGATATAGGTGTATAATCAGATAAATATAAACACATACCTGATAGAACTGCTGTAGTTCTAAAGTAACTTCACTTGAATCTACCAACACATCATCCTTAGGACTTAATCTTATTATTGTTAAGCTTATTCTCCTAATGTACTATCATTTCCCTTGGTTTTTGCAGACAAAAACTTAAATTTTCTAAAAGAACTTCATTTTGTTCTTTTATTGGAGGTGATTCCCCTTAGGTAACAAGCAAATGAATGCCATACGCCACCCTTTTTTTTTTTTTTTTTTTTTTTTAATAATAACGACAAAATAATTTCTAACTATTACAAAAATACCCTTGGAAGACCAATCACTCTGGATTTCTCATTCCATTTTGTTGAACCAACATTTCAAATCTTGCTCTGTCGAAAGCCTTCGTGTAGAGGTCTGCTAAGTTATCCTCAGTCGGAACCTTAACTAACCTTATCAGTTTCTTCTCAGCACAGTCTCTAATAAAATGATGGCGAATATCAATATGTTTAGTCTTACTGTGCTTCACCGGATTATTGGTTATCGACATAGTAGATTCGTTATCAATCATCATAGGAGTATTGGTTAAGTTTAACCCATAATCCCGCAGTTGCTGTTGTATCCAAAGAACTTGTGAGCAACAGCTGCCAGCTGCAACATACTCAGCTTCACATGTAGAAATGGCTACCGAGCTTTGCTTCTTGCACTGCCAGGACACTAATCTACCTCCTAGGAATTGACATCCTCCGGTCGTAGATTTCCTATTCTGATTGCATCCTCCATAATCCGAATCAGTAAATGCGACCAGATCTAAGTCTCCTCCAATAGGATACCAAAGTCCCAGCTTAGGTTCCCCTTTGAGGTAACGGGAGATCCGTTTAACTGCTTGCATATGTGACTCTTTTGGATTAGCCTGATATCTTGCGCAAATACACACAGCAAACATTATGTCAGGCCTAGAGGCAGTCAAATACATTAGTGATCCAATCATGGCCCTGTAAAGAGTAGGATCCACATCCTGATCACTCGATGTATCTGGACCTAGTTTGTGATTGACTGGAATCGGAGTATTGTAGACCTTACTTTCATCCATCTTGAAGCGTTCTAATAGCTCATAAACATATTTAGATTGATGAATAAAGAGTCCATCCTTCTTTTGATCAACTTGTAATCCTAAGAAGAATTTCAACTCTCCCATTGCAGACATCTCAAACCTTCTTTGCATGACTTTCTCAAATTCTTGACACATCTTTTCATCAGAAGATCCAAAGATGATATCATCAACATAAACTTGCACCAGGAGAAAGTCTTTCTTCTTCCACTTTACAAATAGTGTACTATCAATCGCTCCTCTTGTAAATCCATTATCAAGTAGATACGTTGACAGTGTCGCATACCACATCCTTGGTGCTTGATGTAATCCATATAGAGCCTTATTCAAATGATATACTCTATCCGAATACTCAGGATTAGTAAACCCTGGAGGTTGTGCGACATACACCAGTTCTTCAACTTTGCCATTCAAAAATGCACTCTTAACATCCAACTGATACACTTTAATACCTTTGAATGTTGCAAATGCTAAGAAGATTCTAATAGCTTCTAGCCTAGCGACTGGTGCAAACACCTCATTATAATCAATACCTTCTTCTTGGTTAAAACCTTGAACCACTAGACGAGCTTTATTGCGAGTAATGATTCCCCTATCATCTCTCTTGCACTTAAATACCCATCTAGTTCCAATTTGATAAACACCCTTTGGAAGGTCAACCAAATCCCAGACTTGTAGCTTTTCAAATTGAGACAGTTCTTCTTGCATAGCCTCGACCCACGAACTTTCTTTAAGAGCCATTTGAATGTTCTTAGGCTCAATTTGTGAGATAAAGCCAGCATAAAGACACTCATTAGTAATGCCTGTCTCCTTTAGTGCAGCATACAAGCTTTGTAAGTCATCTGTATCAGCATACGCATTAGGATAACTTGAAGTACTAGCTTTTGTTTGAGTCCTTGTTTGAACCGGAGTATTAATGTCACCAATGATATTATCAATTGGGTGATTCTTACTCGTTCTTGTTGTAACAATAGTCTCAACAGAAATCTCATCTTCTAAGTTAGTACCAATTTCTTGTTGTTCAGACGGTTCTTCCAAATCTGGTACCTCTTTACTGAAAAGCCGAGAGTTATCATTATCCGAAGCTATTCTTAACTCTCTTAGTGGTGTAAGTAAATCATCCACTACCTTTTGCATATGCTTTTCCTCAGTTAAAGGTATATCTACTTTGGACTTTTGAGATCCACTAGTAGATGGTTGATTTGGATCAACAATCTGGATTGCAGATGATTGAACATTTGTCATTGGAGTGTAGCCGGTATCCTCATCTCCAGTAAACACATGTTCAGGAATCTCTGAATCACTAACATAGTCACTTAAGGGAACTTTAAAAGATGCAAAAAGATCAGAATAATCAAATTGCCAATCTAAGCCCTTGTGTACATCCGGTGTGTAACTAGTAACCTCAATATTATACACAACTTCCAGACGACCTGTGACTTTATTAAAGACCCTCTTGTTTGGTGAATTAGGCATGTATCCTAAGAAAAAACCTTCGTCGGCCTTTTCACCAAATTTTGCTTGATGTCCAGTCTTTAAAATTGTGCATGATACTCCAAAGGGTTCAAGCCCTTTTAAGTTAGGTTTCTTTTTGTTTAAAAGCTCATAACAAGTCTTGTTATGCCGCTTAACCGTAAGAACCCTATTTAGAACATGACAAGCTGTATTCACTGCTTCTGCCCAAAATATGACCGGAAGCTTTGAATCAGCAAGCATTGTTCTCGCAGCTTCAATCAACGTTCGATTCTTCCTTTCAGCAACACCATTCTGTTGAGGTTCATATGGTGCACTGAATTGATGAACAATCCCTTTGCTTAAGCAATATAGATTCAACGTTGAATTCTTAAACTCTGTTCCGTTGTCACTACGAATACGCTTCACTCTCGTCTTGTATACATTCTCTACTAAATCAAAGAATTCAACTAGAATTCCTGGAGTTTCATCCTTTGATCCCAAAAAGAATACCCACGAGAATCTAGAGTAATCATCCGTCACAACCAAACAGTACCATTTGCCACCTAGACTTCTCTTGCTTATTGGGCCAAAGAGATCCATGTGTAGCAAATCAAATGGTAAGGAGTTTGAGTTTTTAGTCTTAGGTCTGTGTGTTTTCTTGTGCTGCTTTCCCTTCATGCAAGGGACACACTTATCTTCAGACTCGAAACGTTTTTGTGGTACACCTAGAACCAAACCATTCTTGGTTATATAATTCATTTTACGCCAGTTCAAGTGTGCCATTCTCCTATGCCATAGTAATGCATCTGCTTCTGAAGCCTTGGATAACAAACATGTAGAAACCATTGAGGAATTAGAATTACCCATGTTTATTGCATAGATATCCCTCCTCCTAGGTGCCCTCATCAGTATCCAATTGTCAGGTATCGTAAATCCTGGCTTCAGGACTAAGGCTTCCTTTTTATTAAAATAAACAGGATGGCCTTTATCACAGACTTGAGAAACGCTCACTAGGTTGTGAGTTAGTTCTTCAACGTAATTCACATCCTCAAGAGTTAAAGTTCCATTTGAAACTTTTCCTTTCCCAGTTATTACTCCTCCTTTGTCTCCTGCAAAATTAACTTTTTGCTTGAGACCATCCTGGAAGTCTGTCAGTAGACTTCTCTCTCCTGTCATGTGCCGTGAGCATCCACTGTCTACATACCACCAGCTTTCCTTGTTCACAGTCTGCTCCTGCACATAACACATAACACAATCAGTTGTCAAGAGGGACCCAAGCCATTACGGTCATGGTTTGTCCCTTTTCATCTACAAACTTAAGTTCTTTAAAATAACCATCCTTCCCATCAGGAGCTTTGGTTACTTTCGAAGAAACTTGAGCTTGTGGACGATCAGCCTTAAGAGGTGAATTTGAGGAGAACCTCCTAGGCACAATATTCTGAGCTCTATTATTATAGTTATAATTAAACTCATTGGATCGCGAAGTAGTACCACTCTCATTAAGACCATGGCCTCTACTTGGATTTCTAAACCTCGACGGTGTCATATCCCTAGGCTTATAAACAGTATTTTCACTTGGAATATAAGTCCGTTTAGGTTTAGGAGGAGAGACACTATGTTTACCTTCTCTTTTAAGAATGTTAACAGGTTTAATACCTAAGTTAGATTTGGTATCTAACCTATCTACAGTCATACTAGAGTTGGTCGGTGTCCTTTTATCAATCACAAGCTTATGTAATGCTTCTGGCTTTTTGTTAGGACAACACGAAGCCACATGTCCTTTTTGGTGACATTTAAAGCATGACATCTGCTTGCGTGATTTACTCACTTTTGCTTTCTCATCTGGAGTCTTAGGCACTAAAGGTTTAGACATATGTTCCTTATTAACATTATCATCATTTTTAGCATTGTTAATCACTCCACCCGATACAAAATGTATTTTGGTGAGATGAGAAACCTTACTATCATCTGATGAAGGGTTCTTAACAACATCCTTCTGTGCCTCTGACTGTTCAGGTTTATCAGCTACTGAAATCTCAGGATTAACTTCAGTCATTTCAGAATCTTCAGGAATAGGAGTGTAATTGGCATTAAAAGGAGGGGATACATCATTGTAACCTAACCCAGTCTTGTCCTTTACACTACGTTGAGCATCTAACAGTATATCCATTTGAGATGTCCTATAGTTCTCAAGTTTACGGTTTTGCTCAATTAGTCTTAAATTAAGATTCACTATTTCCTGATCCTTACTAGCAATTGTCTCATTCAAGTCCTTGATGTTCATATAGAGTCCATCTATGATGACAGATTTTTCACTTATGGTATCTCTAAGTTTGGTCTTATCCGAAACATCAGACTTAATTTTATCTTTTAAGGCCTGTTTATCATCACTTAATCTACGTATATCCATAAGTGCTTGGTCAAGTTCAGATCTAACAGTCCTATAAGATTCTTTATCCAAATTCAATTGAGATGACAAATTGCTATTAGACACAGTTAATACACTATTCTGAGATTGTAAGTCAGTAACTAAGTAACAAACATCAGCAAGATTAAGAATATCTAAACAAACCTTCTTCTTGTCCGTTTGTACTTCAGCCATTCGTGCCACGAATTCTTCAGGACTCATGTCTGGAGTCAAATCCAAATGCAGCACATCATCATCACTTGCCTTCACTTCTGACTCAGGCACATCTACCCTCTGTTCAACATCTGTGGGCATATAGGACATTGATCCAGCAGTTGTCTCTTCAATTTCAGCCATCAAAGCTTCTTCTTCTGACTCAGTTTTCCAGTCATATGAGCCATCCAACTGCTTCACCACTAAGGCTTTGGAAGCTAAAGTACTTCCCGAACCTTGTGTCCTATTTGCGTCTACCTTAGGTCTTTGGCATTCCCTCGCGAAATGACCAATACCTTGACAGTTAAAGCATTTGACCTTGGTTTTATCAAACCCTGATCTATTGCCCAACACCTTTCTACCAGTTCTCTTGAGGAAATTTTTAACTTTTCTAGAAACTAATGCTAACATATCTTGAAGTTCCAATTCCTCAACATAATCCGGATCGATCTGCTCTGATACCAGATGTAAGTCCCTAGTTCTAGGATCGATAACTTCGTTATCTGTAGTATTAAGGTGCGGAATCCCTCAATACAGTTCTCATATGACGCTACAAAGGAAGCAAGAACAGACAGTTGCTGCTCTGCAGATTTCACACTCATAGGCATCTTCTGATGCTCTTGAGATGACTTCTCAGCATTCTTTACCTTTGTCTCAACACCAGAAGAGGAAATAAAGCACAGATCTTCAGATATCATTTCTCCATTTCTACCTGTATCACCAACTAACAGTGCAGTGGTCGAACTAGAAGATGCAGTCGAAAGATTTGTTTTTCCATGATACAACCCAGGGTTCTGAACCTGATCAGAATCAGTATCTTTTGACTTCTTGGAGAACTCATAACCTTTTATCTTGTCAATGACTTGCTCTAAGGTCATAGTAGCATATCTGGTTTCATTATCCGTTATCATAACTCCATACATTTCCCACTTAGAAGGCAAACCCTCAATAAACTTGTTGGTTTTATCAACTTCTTCTTCAGTGATGTCATTGTATTCCAATTCACTTAACAGATGGTAGAAACGTGTAATATAAGCATCAAGACTTTCCCCTTTTAAAGCTTTAAACATAGTAAACTGCTTTTTAAGGAGCTTCTTCTTGCTAGTTCTCATTTGTGGACTACCTTCACCTCTTTTCTCTAGAGCTTCCCAGAGCGTTCTAGCAGTATGATAAGATTTCAGTTGATGAGCGATATCCTTAGGAAGACACATCTTAATGCACGAATGTGCTTTGTTTTCATTTTTGTATGCTTCCTTCTGTTCATCACTCATGTTCTGATAGGTAAGAGTCACAATGGCATTTTGAACAGTTTGAGTAGGTGCCGTGTATCCAGTCTTGATACACATCCAGATTGACAGATCATGGAATCTACAGTAAGATTCAAATCTGTCCTTCCAGTTGTAGTAATCCTCGATATTTAACAACTTAGGTGGAGAATTTGATTTTCCCACCTCATGTTCCATTTCGATCATTTTACTTAAGTCAGACATCTTAAAAACGTAAGTTCAAACTGTTACGCGAAATCAGAAAATCTCAATTCGCAGAACTCAGTTCAACTCGCAATCTCAGCTCGACTCGCAGAACTCAGTTCAACTCGCAGAACTCAGTTCAACTCGCAGAACTCGGTTCGCAAATCTCAGTTCGGATTGCAGGAGATGTCGATTCTCAAGTGATGTGGTTTCGCAAGAAATCTCGATTCGCAAGACAAAGCTCAACTCGCAGGTTCAATAGTTCGACTCGCAAGTTCAACTCGGCTCGCAAGTTTACCTCGGTTCACAAGCTACGCTGGAACCCTAATCTCGACTCGCGAAACAGCTGTTAAACCCAAAAACAAAAGTTTAAGGTATTTTTACGACTGAAACTAGCGATTTTAACCGTAAACAAACCCTAAAATATCCAGAGAATGATTTTGATTGTTAATATTGCTATAATGCACGTAGAAACAACCCGAATCAAAAATGCAATATCACTAAAACTCACGAACGCACTCGTATTTAGCCCGAAAGCTCTGATACCAGATGTAAGTCCCTAGTTCTAGGATCGATAACTTCGTTATCTGTAGTATTAAGGTGCGGAATCCCTCAATACAGTGTTATCTTACTAATAACGAGTAAGTTCGTAATTGCGTTTAATATGACTTAACTTTAAACGATGAATCGTCAAAGCCTAGCCGTAGGTTATGTTTTCTCTGGGTTTCTGAATTCGCAGAATGATAAAAGTGTTCAAAAGTGTGTATGATTTTGCCAAACAAAATCATTTATATATGTTGTCTCGGCTCGGCTCGCATGGGCCTGCGAGTTCAGCCCAACTCGCCTCGCTTAGCCCAAGCCCAGCTTAGCCATAACGAGTTCAGTTCTCATCTCGCAGCTCACCTCTCTGCGACCTGAGATCTCGACTCGCTTCGCAACAAACATATAATATAAATACGTTATTTCGTCTATCTTTAATATGAAATATTAATAACAAAACGAATATGCATTTACAAATGTAAACCAATATATCAATACAATCACAATTACACTAGTCATATTTCAAGCTAGATCTGTTGTCACAATCTATGTTCCAACAGAGGTAATGCCTCCAGATTTTGAGAGCAAAGACAACAGCTCCCAATTCGAGATCGTGGGTGGTGTAGTTCTTCTCATGAATTTTGAGTTGTCGCGAAGCATAAGCAATAACTTTGTCTCGTTGCATCAGCACGCAACCGAGACCTTGATGAGAAGCATCGCAGTATACCACGAAGTTATCAGTGCCTTCGGGTAAGGATAGAATCGGAGCACTGCAAAGCTTGAGTTTTAATAGCTGGAATGCTGACTCTTGTTTATCAGTCCAATTGAACTTCTTGTCTTTCTGAGTCAGTGTCGTGAGAGGTTGAGCTATTTTGGAGAAATTCTCAATGAATCGCCGATAGTACCCGGCTAATCCCAAGAATTGGCGTACCTCGGTGGGAGTGGTTGGCGCTTGCTAGTTTTTGATGGCTTCTATTTTTGATGGATCAACATGGATTCCTTGACTATTGACAACATGTCCAAGGAATTGAACGGATTCTATCCAGAATTCACACTTGGAGAATTTAGCATATAACTCCTCGTGTCTGAGTAATTCTAGAATGGTTTTGAGATGTTGCGCATGTTCTTGCTCGTTTCGCGAGTATATGAGGATGTCATCGATAAAGACAATGACGAATTTGTCAAGATAAGGTTTGCACACCCGATTCATCAGATCCATGAATACCGCCGGTGCGTTGGTTAAGCCGAATGGCATCACCTGGAATTCGTAATGCCCGTAGCGAGTTCGAAAAGCTGTTTTTGGAATGTCGGTGTTGCGAACTCGAAGTTGATGATAACCTGACCGAAGGTCGATCTTCAAATAAATACTCGACCCTTGTAGCTGGTCGAACAGGTCATCGATACGAGGGAGTGGATATCTGTTTTTGATGGTTAATTTGTTCAACTCTCGGTAGTCGATACACATTCGGAAGGAGCCGTCCTTCTTTTTCACAAATAAGACCGGGGCTCCCCAAGGTGAAGAACTCGGCCTAATAAATCCTCGATCCAGGAGCTCCTGTAGCTGGGTAGAAAGCTCCTGTAGTTCAGATGGGGCTTGTAACACCCCCAAATTTATTATTTAGCGGAAGCAGGATATGGGTGTTACTAATCAATAATCAAAGCACAGAGATTAATAATGAACGACCACTACATGCGTCGTTTTACATTGATATTGATAAAATAAAAGTTTACATCAAAATATTGTTTACATTAGCTCCTTTTGAAATTTAGAGATTTAAGTACATAATTAAACTATACAAAATGTAATAATGCAGCTAAATCTCTGATTGTTTGCATGCTGACTCGAGCTAATGGATCTTGATTTAGCAGTCCAACCTACTGCTGGTCACCTGTGATACATGCTAAAATGGGTCAGCGAAACGCTGGTGAGCTCACAGGTTTGTATATCAACATATATTTGTATGAACCGCAAGATTTTATAATTGAATTTAAAATGCAATTAAGCAAAATAAAAGTTATACAGCCATGAGCACATAGTCTGAGCTTAACTTGAGTTGTCAGGCCCACTTAAGGAAACCTAACTTGAAATGCCTCCTACGAGTGCCTAATCCACACTCGTCTTCCCAAATGCTAATACGTCCGTTTGACCAGTTAGTGCGTGCTAACCCGGACGAGGATTGTCAATCCTATATGATATCATATACTAACATTCACGCTACAGATGTATTACCAGACTATGCTATGGAGGGCTTTATTGATTAGTTGAAAACAACTCATGTAGTATTTGATTGAATTGTACTTGCGTTCTACTTGTAAAACAAAATGAGCAATAATATCACACCCCTGATTGAAAAGCAGTAAAATAGGGGCCATGAGACTCACCTGAGCCTTGAGCGATTAAATTAATAAACTTGAATTGATTAGCGGTGGATTGATGTCCGAAGACTTGTAGCCTGAGAGTGTCCAAGACACACAATGGTTATAACATGAGTAGGCATCTCGAAAGACTGTCCTTGTAATTGTTCGTCCAACTTAGAATGTCCAAATTACTACGATTTGGTTAATTGAATTACCCAAATTACTACGATTTGGTTGTTTGACTTGTGTTTTGAAAACGTGTACGGCCCGTTGGTGATTTATTTGTAATGAAAATCCCATATCATTATTTTGATGATTTTGAAGCATTATACTAAAAATAAATTCCATTGTGTACTAGAAGTTGTATCGCATTCGTGTTTGATGTTATACAAGTTTAACACTTGGTGTGAAAGTTTATATGTAACACCGTTACTTGTGAACCTAGGGCAAGGGCGAAGCCCCTTAATGACGGGGGTCCGGGGGCAGCGCCCCTGGTAGCGGGGTCCAAGGGGCGGCAGCCCCTGGCGGGGTCCAAGGGGCAGAGCCCCTGGCTGGGGTCGAGCTGGACTTGAATTTCGGTGAAATTGAGTGTCAAATTTTGAGTCTCAAAACTTAGTGAAAAATGAGTTTTAAACTCTCTGTTTTTAGCGACACAGCATGCGACACAATGGTCATGTATGCGACGCAAGGGTTGTGTCGCATAAGAATGCGACACAAGAGCTTAGAGACACAAGGGTTGTGTCGCATAAGTGTACGATGCTGATTTAACAGCGACATAGTGATTGTGTCGCATGGGATTTGCGACATAAGGTACGACACAATATTGTGTCGCAAAAGGTACGACACAAGTGGGTTTCTACGACACAAGATACGACATAAAGGATCTTATGCGACACAAGGCTTGTGTTGCAAAGATGAACACTCAGACAGTCCCCAGCGACTGTCGTGGTTTTCAAACCCAAAACCCAAATCTAACTCGTTTTTAGGCTATAAAATCATGTTTTCCTCATACATTTGGACAATACTAAGTTGTGTAAACATTATAACACCGAAATAATACACCAAAATGAGTAGATCTAAATATTTAGAGAATTTCTTACAATTTCAAATCGAAGCTAGAGGAGGCCGAAAATGATGATGATACTTTTGTAAATCTTGTTCCTTGCTTGATGGTGATTCCGAAAATGTAAGTTTTGTGGTCGGATTTGATAAATCCGAAAATTTGGTGGTGATGGGTTTGAGAGTGTTTAGTGGTGTGTGTGTGTTTTTGATGAATGCAAATGAAAGAAAGAGGGAAAGGGGAGGTGGGGTGTAGGTGAAAGCCTCACGTTTTACAGTCCCCGCAATCGCGCTCCGTGCGGTGTTCGTTCTCCCGTTCGTTTAAACGTTAAATGTTTATTTTATACGTTTAAATACACGTTTTAAATACGAATAATTACCCAATATTTTGATGAAGTATTTTACCAAATACTTAATGGTTGCGTTATAAGGTATAACTTTAACTTGTTTCGATTTGTTTGCGCGTTTAATAATCTAATCGTGTAGTCCTTGTTTGTACGATACGAATTTGAATTGAAATATTATCTAAGTAATATTTTGGATATAATTGCGTTATTAAATAATATTATATTATTTAATAAAATTTTCACCAACGTCCGTATTAATTGAATCGAATTGCATTCGATTTGAAACTCGTACGATTTAATCAAATCGCATACTTGTATATATATACTCATCAATATATATGTTGATACATTAATTAGCCTAACACGGAGCTAATTACATGTATTAAAACTTGATTAGGCACTAACTACTAGTCCTAAATTGACGGGTGTCACAGGGCTAAGCGGTAAGGTGCTCGGGCTACTGGCGCGGCACCCGGCACAAGATCGATTGAGAACTCAACCTGTCTAGTTGGAGGTAGACCAGGTAGTTCTTCCGGAAAGACTTCTGGAAAGTTTCTAACAATTGGCACATCCTCAAGTCGTTTCTCTTCTGACTTTTTCCTGGTGATGTGCGCGAGGATGGCAGGATACCCCTTTCTGAGAAACTTCCGGGTTTTCAGACAAGAGATGATGTTCAGTCCCGTTCTGCCGGTCTCCCCTTGTATGACTAAGGTTCTACCAGTAGCGAGGGGAATTCGGATGACTTTTTTGAAACAAACGATCTCAGCTCGGTGTTTGGACAACCAGTCCATTCCGACAAAGATGTCAAAGCTTCCGATCTCGACGGGTATAAGGTCAATAGAGAAAAGTTCATCGGCGAGATTTAGAGTGCAATTAGGTATTACACTGTCGGTCTGAATGAGTTTACCATTAGCTAATTCAACAATATACTTATCGTCTAATGCAACAGGAATGATGTCAAGTAGTGAGCAAAATTCATGGGAAATAAAACTTCTATCCGCACCGGTATCAAAAAGAACAGAGGCAGTAAGATTGTTGAGGAGAAACATACCCGTGACCATGTTCGGGTCTTGACGGGCATCTCCCGAATTCAGAACAAAGGCTCTTCCCCTTGCATTGTTGTTGTTATTGTTTCCATTCTTCAGCTTCGGGCAGTCATTCTGAAATGCCCAGTGAGGCCGCATTCAAAGCAGGCTCTAGGCTGATTGGGGTTGTTGTTGTTGCGGTTGTTACTGTTGTTGCTGGTGTTGTTGTTGGTTCTAGGGGCTCGGCAGTCTTTGCTAGAATGCCCGTACCTCTTGCAGTTGTTGCAAGGAGTACTGCAAGGACCCTCATGGTGATGGTCACACTTTGAGCAGTGAGGTTTGCTCCCAGTGTAACCCTTCTTCTCCCCAGTTCCAGAGGAATAAGCCCTGACAGTTTCGGACTTCTTGAAGGTTGGTGGGTTGTTAGGGTTTCCAGAAAATTTCCTCTTGTTGTTTGAGGAGGTAGTTGATGTTTCACGGCTGACAATCATAGCCATGAGTTCATGTGCCAGTCGAATGGCACTGTGGATGGTGGCTGGCCTTGATGAGGCGACATTTCCCTGAATGCTCTTGGGAAGGCCGCGGATGTACTTCTTGATGCGTTTTTCGTCCGTGTCAACCAAACCCGGACATAGGAGAGCAAGTTGCTGGAACTTGGTGGTGTAACCAGCAATCTCGTTTCCTTGCACAGTTAAGTGCCAGAATTCTTCCTCCAACTTGTGGAGCTCTTCAGTGGGACAGTATTCATCCCTAAGCATTTTCTTCAGCTCTGCCCATGGGAGTTGGTTAGCCACCTCGATCCCCACAGAGCTGGCATGGGTGTTCCACCAGCTGAGAGCACATTCTTGGAAGGTGTATGCAGCAAATTTGACCTTGTTGTCCTCCGTGCAGTTGCACAAGCCAAAGACAGACTCGGTCCTTTCGATCCATTTGATTAGACCGATGGCACCTTCTGTGCCCTTGAAGTTCAGGGGTCTGCACCTAAGAAAGTCTTTGTAGGAACAAGGTTTGGCAACAGGTGTGACTTCGGGAGTCTCAGTATTCCTGCTTGAGTTTTGAGGGGAGTCTCGAGTGGCTAGGGCTTCGGCCACAGCTCGGGATACTATGGCAGCAAGCTCAGCATCACTGTAACTCTTCTTCTTTGGCGGCATATTTCTTCAAAAGATAAATGGAGGGTACATGAGAAATAGTACCAAAATAATAAGCTCGATGGGTGTACACATATTTAAGCGGTAATATGCGACATTATAAGAAATAATCATAAAGTAGAAACAGTGGAAGAAACTGTCAATACATAACATGAAGCTGATTGATCATAGAAAATCTCTAGTTAGAGTCTCGAGAGTCATGACTTAAAAGTCTTACAAAAGTATCAGAAATTGTTACATCCGGTTCGAATGATAAGAGTTTCTCAAAAGACTACATAATATGGGGAGTACAAAAGGTACCAGGAATTGTTACATCCGGTTCGCATTACATAGGTCCTATGAAAGCATAATAAGGTACAGGTTCAGCCTAAGCTAATCCTGACGTAGATTGAGTTGTGGCAGTAGTGTGGTGAGATGGTCCACAGATTCTGCAAGTCTGCTAACCATTCGGAGGGCGTCCTCGGCTTCCCTTAGACGTGTCTCGCACTGGTTCAGCCTTGACTGTAGGATGGAGATTTCATTTCGGTTGCCAATCACTTGATTGTGGACAACCTCCATGGTTTCGATGGTTTCACCCAGACGATTGTCAAGGGTGTTCATGTGGTTGATTGTGTGTTCGTGATCCTCGGAGACTTGATTGATGCGTTCAAGTGATGTGAGTCTCCAGTTTTCGTTGGTTTCTTGAAGTTCGATATCCATAGCGCCAAGTCGTTGTTCCTGACGGTCTAGTCTAGCGGCCAAGGCCGATAGAGTGAGGTTGTTTGGATATGGGCCAGCTCGAGGCAACCTGTTGTTCCTCCTAGCTACCCTCGGGTTCTGCAACCCAGACTGAGTGTGTGACGAATTGTGTGGTGTGTTTGCCATTCTGAGACAAAGCGTTTAGAGAAAGTGAGGCCTATATTCATATATAATACATATATAATATAGCCTAGGATATAAAGTGAGAACGAGGCCTATCTATGTATATATATATATATATATATATATATATATCACATAATAGTCTAGGGTGTCTAACACAGACAAGTTTGAGTCCCGGTTTCTCTCGTGGTCAGAGTCAACTAGTGTATCCTGTTCAGTCCTGATTTCTTTCAGGTTTCACATCATATTCTTTTAATTGTACATAGTTGATCAGGCTATGTTAAATTAAACTAATACAATGCAGTCACTGAACCTAATCATACCTAGTAAGGAATACCACCAAACGGTCATAGTCTAGGCCCACTAAATGCAACCTAGTTCACTATAACCTTAGGCTCTGATACCAATCTGTAACACCCCCAAATTTATTGTTTAGCGGAAGCAAGATTCGGGTGTTACTAATCAATAACAAAGCATATAAGATAAAGCGAACGACTCTAAATGCGTCGTTTTAAACATTACATAAATAATATAAAGGTTTTACATTGTTGTTCTTGTTACAAAAGCTTGCAGTTGAATGTAAAAGATTCTAAGGCATATCTAATTTTACAAAATGTAGAAATGCATGTGAATCTTCTGTAATCTGAATGTGACTTGAGCTAATATGTCATGAGCAGATCTACTACTGCTGGGTACCTGAGAATACATGCTAAAAGGTCAGCTAAAAAGCTGATGAGCTCACAGGTGTAAGTTGATGAAATTCATGTTATGAACCACAAGATTTAGTTTTGTGATTTGCAAACATGCAAATAAAATATGAGTGTATATTATTGCCATGAGCACATAGTTTGAGCTTAACTGAGTGTGCCAGGATCCACATTCAAGGACCTGATCGAGTTTGCCCCCGGCATGTGCCTAATCTACACATGTATGAACAAATGAAAATGCATCCGTTCGACCGCAGTCGTGGTAGCGCGACTACCCCGGACGGGGATTGTCAATCCCATATGGTACCATACACTAACATTCACGCTATCGCAATATAAACAAACTATGTTGTGAGGGACTTCATGATTAGATAAAACAAACTCATGCAATCAATATATCGTGGTTTTTGTACTTGTGTTCACATGTAAAACAAATCTGAGCATGTATCCCCACCCCTGGGTAAAAACAGTAAAGAGGGGCTATAAGACTCACCTGAGTCTTAGGTGTTTGCTAATCAGCAAATAATGATGAGATACTATGAGGTGTCCGAAGACTGTAACCTGTCGGGCGTTCACAACGCTCACAGTTAGTAAATGTGTAGGTGTCTCTAGAGAGCACCCATGCTAGTTGTTCATCCAACTAGTTATGTCCAAATAATTTGGTTGTTTGATTGATTAGTTTGAGTTTTGAAAATATGTACGGCCCGTTGGTGACGGAGGTGTAATAATAATTCAAACATTATTATTACTATTATTTGTTTTTGGGTGTGATGTATACTTATCAATGGATTTGTTTTTGGTTGACCAATTGTTGTACCAATGTATAAGGATTTTCGGAAATAAAATTCATGCGACAATTGTGAAAAATACTTGATTATCCGACAATAGATTTATGCGACAATGGGGAATTCACGGATACTATTCATCCGACAATGAGAAGTGTCGGGTACTGTTTATCCGACAATGAGGATTGTCGGATTTACTTATGCGACAAAGTCGAAGTTCATGGCTTGGGATTCACGGAAGACATTATCCGACAGTGGCATTGTCGGATAATGGGATTCACGGACTTGGTTAAGTGTTAATGATTATTCACGGATTTGTTATGCGTGAATGATTATTCACGGACTTAAGATTTCATATGATAATAATGAGGATTGACGGACTAAATAACTCACGGGTTTTTGTTTATGCGTGAATGGTTATTCATGGATTCTATCCTACAACAATGGTATTCACGGATTTCTACTCGTGCGTCAATATGTATTCTCGGATTATTACTCATGCGTCAATAGATTAGTTATTCATGGAATGTTATTTACGGATTGTTATTTATGGATTGTTATTCACGGATTGTGACAGTGAGTAGTGCGACATTAAGTTATGCGGCATTGAGTTACAAAGTATATATGTTATGTATCACTAAAGTTATAGTCCGAAAGTGTAAATTTTGAAACTTAGGGTCCAAAAGTGCAGTTTTTCGAGAGTTAATCCGACAGTCAAAGTCAATCCGTGAGTCAAAAGGTCAAATTGTCGGAGTCATTGTCGGATTATTTTACTATTGTCGGACTTTTACTATTGTCGGACTTAGATTTTTACCCGTTTTAAGACATTAATTTGGTTAAGTAAAACTAAACGAATCGTTCTGAAATTTTTACACAAGATTCCCCTATGTCTTAGCTTTCCAAAACGTATTTTTGCATCGATTTTAACCAAGCACAACTCGAGATATAATTTTACAAAGTGAAAGTGGTCCAACAGCTCTTTTAGTTGACATATGTGTACCAATCTGGTCATATCTTAAGTTTTACAAAACTTCACAAAACGTTCCAGTATGATTTGGAAAGATAACAAAATTTGTAATCTTTTCCTATTTGTCTAAAGTTCTAATTCGTTCCATAGCCCAAGATCTACTCATTTTGATTTGGTCAAGGTTCTGGTCAGATTCATCAGATCTGCTATGTACTTTTATTTCTGTAACTAAAAATAGCAAATGAGCTTATATTTTTATAAGGCTTACGGATTTGAAAAGTAGACTTCTTAAACTTGATTTTAGGCTCAAGAAACGTTCAATTTCATGTTTTAATGATTTTTATATAATTTGTTGAAGAGAGAATAGAAATCTGGGCAGAAAAGAAAACTCAAGATTTCAAGTTCTAAAATGCGATTCGACTTATGTTTTGGACATTTTCTAGTTAAATTAGCAACTAAACATGTATACAAGTGTATTCCAAGTAAATCTAGTAAAAGATCAAGAGTCCTTACAAAGAAGTGGTGAGGAGAAGGAGAAAAGAGTGCGAAAACTTGTTTTCTTGAATTTTCCGACGTGGCGGTTCGTGGTGGCACTATGGTGGTGGAATGGTGGACTTGTGGTGGAGTGAGGGTGGTGTGGTGACTGACCCCCTGGTCGTTTTTAGAGAGAGAGACAAGTAGAGAGAGGCTAGAGGAGGTGTGGGTTGGTTGATGATTGAAATGAAAGAGTGTGGGGGTGTTGGAGTGAAGTAAAAGGAAGGAAAGGAGATCAAAGGGAGTATGGGTGGAGATTTCCAGCAGAATTACAGTGCGTCCCACCCCCATGTAATGTTTAAATCATTTTTCTAAAGCTATGCTACGCGCGGTGTTTGTTTACCCGTTCGTTTCGACGTTAAACGTTTGATTCGCATGTTTAACTAACGATTTAAATCTCGATATTTTTATATGAAAGTATTATTCTAAATACTTTACTTTGAGTTACTAAAATGTTGTCGGGTCTCGGTTTGCGCGTTCGTTGCGTAGTTGTACGTTTATTTAATTCGTGTAATGTTTTTAAAAGTTTTATTCGTGTGCGTGTAATCGTAATATTTTTACTCGAAGTATTTTGTCAAAATACTTAATAATGAATAATAAAAATTTAATTTGTGTTTATTTCGTTTGTCGGGCGCGTTTCACGCGTTTTTAGTCGTTTCTGAGCATTATATGTGATACGAAATGTTTATGAAACATTATCGCATTAATATTTGGAAATAAGTACGTTTATCAAATAATCTCATATTATTTAATAAATAGAGTTCACCAACGTCCGCTTTAATGTATCAGGATCCGCCCGATATGAAAACGCACGATTTAATCAAATCGCGTACGTGTGTACATATATTAGAATATATCAATACACAAAATGATACATATAGTTAATCCTAATTACATGTATTTGCACATATGATTAGGCACTAAATATAGTCCTAATTTGACGGGTGTTACAGAGAGAGACATAGAGAGAGAGTGGAGATATGATGAATGAGGGTGTGTTTGGTTATTTTAATCAAGGAAATGGAAGCAAGATCCACAATTTGGGGGAAAGGGGCATGGGGCTGGTCTCATCTGTTTTTGGTGGGCTCCACACCATGTGGGTGTGTTAAATTGTTCCCCAAGGTTACGTTGTGCGTGGTGTTTGTTTACCCGTTCGTTTCGTCGTCCGTTTAAACGTTAAAAGTTTTATGTATTAGTTTTCGTTAATGATTTAAGTCACGATATTTTTAGTGAAAGTATTACCCAAATAATATATTTTAGGTTACTAAAATGTAATTTGGGTTTTCGTTTGGTCGTCGGTTGCGAATTGTTCGTTTATTCTTATCGTGTAACATTTTTAAACGTTATAAATATATACGTGTAATAGTAACATTTTTACCTGAAGTATTTTATCAAAATACTTAGTTTTAAGTTATCAAAATATAACTTTGATTTATTTCATCGGTAGAGCGCGTTTCGCACGTTTTCATAGCGTTCGGTTACGTTTTAAGCAAAACGTACGTGTTCGTTATATTATAAACATAATATAAAGTAATTATCAATGTTATTAAATAATTTCATATTATTTAATAATAGTTTCACCAACGTCCGTATTTGAATTCCTGCGTGATTTGTTTATACGCGATTTTTGAATAATTGTTTTGTGTTATATATACATATAATCATATATATAATACTTGTACACTTTGGTATTTTAAGTATATAATACTTGAAATAAAAGTTTAAATTTGGACCAAATTTTAGGTCATTTTTGACCGGGTGTCACACTCTCAGCCGATCGGCTGAGAGGTTCAAACCAGACCTCAAACCTGCAACTCAGAATATGCACGAACCAAAAACCCCAAAACATGAAATACAAATAGGAAACACTAATTCACTCTGTAATTCACCTCAAGTATCATCAATAAACATGGTATAACAATAAACAACAACATCTAACACCAATTTCTACACATGCATCATAGATTCAACCTAATTTCTACTAATTTAACCATATACATAAAAATGGAGAATTATACTTACAATGCAGATGCTAACAAGAGGAAGATGATTACAATGTAGAATCTAAATCACAGCTACAAGTTGCTAGATGCTTACTCTTTGATTTCTTTCTTTGATTTTTTGAATGTGAGTGTTCTTAAGGTTTTAGGTACAACTCAGAGGAGGAAGAAATGAGGTCGACATACACACTTAACTCAAGTATCATTCAGTGTATTTTAATCCCCTTCTAAACCTATTGTCTGGAACCTAAAATCAATTGCGAGAAAATACATTTTATTATACTGTCATCTAAATTAGTTTAAAACAAGCAATAATATATTTATCACTATAAGTCGTTTGACCATTTGACCTATTAATTTAATTATCCAAATAATGCCAAATATTTGTAAATACAATTTTATTTGACGAAATAAATAAAGGAAAAAATATCGTAATTCTACTAGGCCCAAGTCGAGGATGCTACAAATCTTCCCTCCTTAAGGAGATTTTGCCTTCGAAATCTCGCCACGCTCAAAAAGATTAGGATAACGCGTCCTCATGCTAGACTCGGTCTCCCACGTAAGGTTTGGACCCAAATTATTATTCCACTTAACCAACACCATGGGTATATCCTTCTTTCGAAGTTTAGTCACCTTACGATCTAAAATCTCTACGGGCTCTTCTATAAGTTTTTGATTTAGGTCAACATGCAAGTCTTGCAACGGAAGAACTTGGGATTGGTCCTGCACATTGCATTTCCTTAAATAGTACACATTGAAAGTATCATGAATACCCACTAATTCCGGAGGATGATCCAATGACACCGTTTGATCATTGACTACATGTCGGATTCTAAAAGGTCCAATGAATCTAGGAGCAAGTTTTCCACGCTTCCTAAATCGAATAACACCCTTCCAAGGTGAAACTTTCAAATAAACCAATTCACCCTCTACAAACAAAACGGGTCGACGACGTGGATCAGCATATTGTTTCTGTCTATCACGGGCAACTTTTAACCTATCACGAGCTATAGCTACCTTATCGACTGTAATTTGTACTATATCAGGACCCGCAAACTGTTTCTCACCCGCCTCTAACCAACAAGTGGGTGTTCTACACTTTCGACCATACAACATCTCATAGGGTGGCATGCCTATACTAGAATGAAAAGAATTATTTTAGGCGAATTCAACCAAAGGTAAATGAGAATCCCAAGACCCACCAAACTCCAAAACATAAGCCCGTAACATGTCTTCTAAGGTCTGAATAGTCCGCTTAGACTGACCATCAGTCTGAGGATGATAAGTTGTACTCAAGTTAATTCTAGTACCCAATTCTCTTTGCAAACCCTGCCAAAAACCTGATACAAACCGAGAATCTCTGTCAGAAACAATGGACAATGGAATTCCATGTCTAGAAAACGATCTCATTAATGTACAATTGTGCCAACTTACTCAACGATGCCGATTCACAAGTAGCAAGAAAATGAGCACTTTTGGTCAATCTATCGACAATTACCCAAATCATATCATTACCTTTAACTGTTCTAGGTAATTTGGTTACAAAATCCATGGTTATATGCTCCCATTTCCACTCGGGAATCTCAAGTTGTTTCAATGATCCATAAGGTTTCTGATGTTCGGCTTTTACTTGAGAACAAATATGACAAGATTCTACAAACTGAGCTACATCCAATTTCAAAGTAGGCCACCAATACAATGGTTTCAAATCATGATACATCTTAGTACTTCCAGGATGAACCGTCAATCTAGATTTATGAGCCTCCACCAAAATCACATCCCGAAGACCACCAAGTAAAGGAACCCAAACACGCGACTGAAAGGTCTTTAATCCACGAGAATCATCAATCAAAAAATCCTTTCTTTTAATCATCACCTTGGATTTCAAGTTATTATCCATCAAAGCCTCCATTTGTGCTAATCTCAATTGATCAATCAAATCCGAAGAAACCTCCAAACGCATGAAACAAATCTTTTCGGATTTTCCTTTTCAACTTAACGTATCCGCCACTACATTGGCTTTACCCGGGTGGTAACGAATCTCACAGTCATAATCTTTGATCAATTCTAACCATCACCTCTGACGCATATTGAGCTCTTTCTGAGTAAACGTATATTGAAGACTTTTGTGATCCGTACAAATGACACATTTCTTGCCATAAAGATAGTGCCTCCAAATTTTCAGGGCGAAGACCACTGCCGCAAGTTCTAAGTCATGGGTAGGATAATTTATCTCATAAGGTTTCAATTGACGTGACGCATAAGCAATAACACGGTCTCGTTGAATCAAAACACAACCTAAACCCGCAAAAGAAGCATCGCAATAAACTATGAAATAATCGGATCCTTCAGGTAATGCTAACACTGGAGCCTGACATAACAGTTGTTTCAATGTCTGAAAAGCCAATTCCTGTTGTTCATTCCACTGAAACTTAACATCTTTTCGAGTTAATTTCGTCAAATGACCCGCAAGTTTAAAGAAATCCTTAATGAACTGTCGATAATAACCTGCCAACCCAAGAAAGCTCTTTATCTCAGAAGTTGACTTAGGTGCTTGCCAATTCATAACTGCCTCAACCTTGGATGGATCTACCTTAACTCCATCTTTACAAATGACATGTCCCAGAAACTGTACCTCCCGAAGACAAAACTCACATTTCGAAAATTTAGCATACAATTTCTCCTTTCTCAAAATGTCAAGAACCAATCGCAAATGCATCTCATGGTCAGTCTCAGATTTAGAATACACCAAAATATCATCAATGAACACAATAATAAACTTATCAAGAAAAGGTTGACAAACTCTATTCATCAAATCCATGAAGATTGAAGGAGCATTAGTCAACCGAAAAGGCATAACAAGAAATTCATAATGACCATATCTAGTGCGAAAGGCAGTCTTAGGAATATCCTTCTCACAAACACGCACTTGGTGATAACCCGACCTCAAATCAATCTTAGAGAAATAGGAAGATCCGTGTAATTGATCAAATAATTCATCTATTCATGGCAAAGGTGTAACACCCGCCAATTTAGGACTTTAATTGGTGCCTAAACTACTTGTAATTACATGTGTTTAGTTTTGTAATATTCTAAATATATGATTGGATTCGATTAAATCGTGCCCTTATGTATCGGACGAGGTCCTACTTTATTTAATATGGACGTTGGTGACAAAATTTATAAATAATGTGGAATTATCCAAACAAACATTGTTTTATAATAATATATTATGCAATATCATATTGTTTAAGACATATCCTACGTGACGAAACCGCACGAAACGCACCCCAATGAGCGATTAGTAACAAGAATTATATTTTTATAATTTTATAACTTGAAATAAAGTATGTTGATAAAATACTTCGGTTAAATAAATATTGCGGGTATACTTAGACATATTTACAAATCTTACGAAGACTTCGCAATTAAACGACTACGGGTCATAACACGACATTCGGAAACACAAATACGCGAACCCGAGACCCGAGTGGGTTGGCCCAGACCCGCGGACCCAACCCACCGACCCAAGTCCCAACCCTTTTAATCCCTTTCCCCTCCCCACTTCACCTCACTTTACACATACACTTACACCTAAATCTCTCTCTTTCTCCTCTCAAAACCGTAGCCCCAAACCACCAAAAACATCACCAAAAAGCGTTCATCATCATCATCATCGGGAACAAGCACGAGGATCACCATCACGAGTTTTCATTTTGTGGTATGGAAACTTAAAACTCGTTTAAATTATTTAAAAAGCTTTTATTTACATGCTAGAATGTTTACACAACAAGATTATGTCCAAAAACCGGCTTAGAAATGCATTTTGAAAACCCAAGATACGAACAGTTCATCTTGCGAGTTGAGATCCCAGATCTTGTTCGTCCTGCGAGGTGAACCGAGATCTCCACTCGTGAAGCCAAACTGCGAACGGAAACTGACCTGCGAACTGAACTGCGAGTTGACCTGCGAACCGACCTGCGGGTCGAGTTTTGCGAACTGAACCTTATGCTGCGAACCGAACTCAGTTCGCAACACCTTTTCAGTCCGCAGCCAGACTAAGTCAATTTCCCCGATTTTAAATTCCAGATGCAATTTTTACCAAAGCAATGTTGCAGAAATACAAATTTCGGTACAACTCAGCACGACCCCAGCCAGGGGCTGCCGCCCCTTGGACCCCGCTACCAGGGGCGCTGCCCCCGGACCCCTGTCATCCAGGAACTTATAAATACTTTTTACACTAAGTGTCGAATACTCACATACAACGATACATATAATAATAACACTTTTGGATTATTATTACAAAAACGTCACCAACGGGCCATACTTGTTTTCAAACTGCAAACGAAATACTAAACAAACACTTGGACATTTCCTAGTTGAGTGGACAACTAGCATGGGTGATCTTTCAGGACACCAACTTATTTACTTATTTACTTACAACCTTGTGCATTTCAGACGCCAGAAGGTTGCAGGGTTCTGAGAACCGATACACGGATTTACATCCGCTTTACTTGGTTGATTTCACACCACACTTGCTAGACTCAGGTGAGTCTTACAGTCCCATTTTTACTGTTTTTATACTTTGGGGTGAGAAACTTAGCAACTGTTTTACATATGAACACAATGTACTAAACTGATTTCATTACTTTTTACACACAACGCATGAGTTACTGTTTATCCACTGAAAGCCTCCTATCATAAGTTGTTAGTTATAGACTTAAGCGCGAGTATTAGTAGGATGGATCCATTCGGGACTGACAATTCCCACCCGGGGTACCAGGAACCGTTCCGTAGAAATGGGCGTTTGATACTTGTTACATATGAGTGTTGGGATAGCACTCACGGGGGTACGTGATACTGTACTTGATTTTACCATTCACACTACACTGTTAAGCTTCAACTTGTGAGCTCATGGCACTTGTGATGATTTACTGATTTACTTACTTTGCTTGATAGAAATACTGGTACATACTTGTGGTTCATAATGATTACTTATTACTAAACCTGTAAGATTTACCAACCTTTTTGGTTGACCTTTTTAGCTTTGTATCTCAGGTATACAGACGGAGTAGGATTAACCCTGGAAACTAGCTAGAGTCGCGTGATTTCTACATTGCATCTAACAGAGATTCTTAGCATTATCTTTTGTATATTTTGATTATGTAATAGAATCTCCCGCTACACGCGTGGACTCTAGGGAACTATATTTTCGTAACCGAAAACACTATGTTTTCAAACAATTTTATATTGGAAATGTAACTATCTTTAAACGTCTCATTTAGAGGTCGTTTGCTGTATACCTTGTACTGTTGATATTTGATTAGTAGCACCCCAAAGATTGCTTCCGCTAAACAGTGAATTTGGGGGTGTTACAGAATGGTATCAGAGCCTAAGGTTATAGTGAACTAGGTTGCATTTAGTGGGCCTAGACTATGACCGTTAGGCAGTATTCCTTATTAAGCATGATTAGGTTCAGGGACTACATGATATTGCTTTAATTTAACATAGCCTGATCAACTATGTATAATTAAAAGAGTATGATGTAAGATCTGAAAGGAGTCATGACTGAACAGGATACACTAGTTGACTCTGACCACGAGAGAAACCGGGACTCAAACATGTCTGTGTTAGACACTTTAGGCTATTATGTGATATATATATATATATACATATACATAGATAGGCCTCATTCTTTCAAACGCTTCATCTCAGAATGGCAAACACACCACCCAACTCGTCACGCTCTCATCTGTATGTATCGCAAAACCCAAGGGTGGATAGGAGGAACCCCAGGTTGCCTCGAGCTGACCCATACCCCACTCACTTTACCTTGTCGGACTTAACCACTTGGCTACACCTACACGAGCAACGACTTAATACTATGGATGTCGAACTCCAAGAAACCAACGAAAACTGGAGACTCACATCACTCGAACATATCAATCAAGTATCCGAAGATCACGAAAATACCGTCAACCACATGGATACCCTTGACAACCGTCTGGGTGAAACCATCAAAACTATGGAGGTTGTCCATAACCAAGTGATTGGCAACCGAAACAAAATCTCCATCCTACAATCAAGTCTGAATCAGTACGAGACACGTCTAAGGGAGACCGAGGATGCCCTCCGAATGGTTAGCAAACTTGCGGAATCTGTAGACCATCTCACCGCACTGCTGCCACAACTCAATCTACGCCAGGATTAGCTTAGGCTAAATCTGTACTTTATCATGCTTTCGTAGGACCTATGTAATTCGACCAGATGTAACAATTCCCGACACTTTTGTAAAACTCCTAAGTCTGTAAACTTATGAAACTCGTAACTCGAAATTGTCTGTAATCGTTTAACATCATAATATCAATTGACAGTTTCTTTCAACTATCTTACATTGTTAATTTTCACCTTGTGATGTTGTATATTACCGTTTTAATATATGTACATCTATCGAATTATCATTCTGGTACAACTTCTCATGTGCCCCTTATTTATTTCTTGAAGAATAATGCAGCCAAAGAAGAAAAGTTACAGTGATGCCGAACTTGCTGCTATCGTATCTTGAGCAGTGGCTGATGCTTTGGCTGCTCGGGATTCATCTCAAAACTCTCGAAGTAATGACAAAACCCCAATCAATACCCCTGTTATCAAGCCTTGTTCCTACAAGGATTTTCTTAGCTGCAAACCACTCTACTTCAAAGGCACGGAAGGTACTATTGGTCTAATTAGATGGATTGAACATATGGAATCTGTCTTCAGTCTCTGCAACTGTACTGAGGATAACAAGGTTAAATTCACTGCTTACACCTTTCAACTCTGTGGGCATTGAGGTTGCAAACCAGCTTCCCTGGGCTGAACTAAAGAAGAAGTTAAGGGAGAAGTACTGTCCTGAAGAAGAACTGCACCGTCTAGAGGAAGAGTTCTGGCACTTGACAGTGCAGGGAACCGATATTGATGGATACACCACCAAGTTTCAGCAGTTCGCGTTGTTATGCCCGGGCTTGGTTGATCCGGAGGTTAAAGGCATCAAGAGATACATCCGCGACCTCCCGGAGAATATCCAGGGGAACGTCGCCTCGTCCAAACCAACCACTATTGAAAGTGCAATTCGGTTAGCTCATGAACTCATGGTAATGGTTGTCAGCCGTGAGACATCCAACATACCCTCCTCCAACAACAAACGCAAATCCTCTAATCACCGAAACCAACAACCCAACAAAAGGCCTATGACTGTTAATATAACACCCCAAGATTTCAACACATATATTTTTTTTTTATTTCGGAACTGTTATCCCATTCAATAAAGTTTAAAGCATTTATATAAACTTTAAACCATTACTAAGTATTATACTATTACAACTTAAACATATATAGTTACAAAACAATTTTTCTATTTGGGTATTACTTCTAAAACATTTTAATCCGCAAAATGATCAGAGTTTCAGCCGTCAAACATTTCTTCAAACGATCACTACTTGCCCAAATATCCCAAAAGTTAACCTGCAAAAGTATTGTGGGGGATTAGCACGAAGCTAAGTGAATAAACTAAGTCTTACAATCTAACTTAGCATAACAATCAATTCACAACAATTAACTTCAAGAAACAATCAAATAGAGAATCGGTGGTTCTTGAGGTATCCTCAGTCCGCGGTGATCCTCCAAGAACACTTAATAATCAACTGCAGGCCAATACAGAGATTTTACCGATAGTTTATTGCTATCTTTAATCATTATGGACTAATTCACAACGAATGTTCATCCGGTCCATAAAGATTAACCTATAGCAACTAAACCCAATATAATTGACCTCTATCATTCCAACCTATCATGGAATTAATCACTAGCAATCAAGTAATCCATCAATTAATAAATTCAATCAATCAATCTATTATTAAATCATCAATAAAGCAATCAATAATATAAACTTAAAATTGATGTAACTAACTGTTAACACCAAGATCAAATTATGAGAATTAGTCCACTCACCGATACCTCAACAGTTGCTACCCTCAGTTTCTTATCACTGAGTCTTTGTTTTTATCTGAAATATCACATAATAACAAATTAGTAACTTGTCTTTAACAAAATAGTATTTACAATATTGATAAATCTTACACATAAGTAACCATATAATACATATGTATATGGTATATATTTAAGTTCACAGTTTAAGTTAATCATCAAAATACAACAGACAAACGCGATCCGGGTAGATGCTTGGGATCGCGTTCCCCTTAAGAAAAGTTTCTGTTACCGAATTACACTAAGCAACGCGATCATGAACAAGAGGCTGGATCGCGTTCGTCCTTTGAAAACTTTCTGTGATTGATTTGCACTTGGCAACGCGATCCAGGTAAATGCTTGGGATCGCATTTCCAAGAGTAAAATCCATCCTAAATCATTTATAACTAGTGAACGCGATCCTATCTAGGGTTTGGGGATCGCGTTGAGCTGTTCTTCAGCTCAAGAACAGACCGGCTATTGCCCAGCTCGAACCAAAACTCAATTCATTATCAAAATGACATCAAATTCGAATTTAAAAGCTATCAAAGGCTCAAATAACTTCAAGTAACATCATATCAATATAATTAACAACTTCAATCACTAATTTTCTACCATTTCATTCATTAACCTAATATCCTTCAATCAAACTATATATATATCAAATGAACACTTCAAATACTTACAATTATAGAAGAAGAAGATGATATACTCTGATATAAGTTCCCCAAATCACAGATTCTTGATAGTTAAGAGATTTCTAGCTTGATTTGGACTTAATTTCATATGACACTTCAAAGTTTGTAAGAAAGAAAATCACAAGAAGAAGATGAAGGTCGGGTTAAATCCAAACCCAATTTTTATATCACAGTGTAATTATAATACCCGTTCTAACTCTATAGTCTGGAACCTAAATTTCAAATGCGAGAAAATTATTTTATTTTACCGTCATCTAAATTTATTTAAAGTAAACAATATTTCATTAGTCACAACATTACCTGAAACTTATTTTCATATTAAATTTACAATCAAACACATATAATAATATATACTACTTATAAAAGCTAAAGAAAATACCTGTTTCTCCTAGGCCCGATTTGAGGATGTTACAGTTAAGGCCTATGCCACCAGCTCTGAGGACAGGAAGGAGTATAAGGGAAATAAGCCCTATTGCTCTAAGTGCCAACGACACCATGATGGTTCTTGCCCCTTTAGCAAGTGTAAGAGATTTGGACACTTGGATAAAGATTGTAAATCAAACACCACTGGCACCAATACCTCTGCACCAAGGACCTGTTATGAGTGCAACGGTACTGGGCATTTCAGAAAAGATTGCCCGAAGCTGAAGAACAACAACAACGCTCGAGGAAGAGCTTTCGTGCTGAAATCTGGGGAAGCCCGTCAAGACCCGAATGTGGTCACGGGTACATTCCTTCTCAACAACTTGACTGCTTCTGTATTATTTGATACTGGGGCTGATAAGAGCTTCATTTCTTATGAATTTATTCACTACTTGACACTACACCTATTACCTTAGATTCTAAGTACACAGTAGAATTGGCAAACGAAAAACTTATTGAGGCCGACAGTGTGATACCTAATTGCACTTTAAACTTAGCTAATGAGCTCTTTTCCATTGATTTGATACCCGTAGAGATCGGCAGCTTTGACATTATCACCGGTATGGATTGGTTATCCAAGCACCGAGCTGAAATCGTCTGTTATGACAAACTCGTTTGTATACCTCTCATCTCCGGTGGAACCTTAGTCCTACAAGGGGAGACCGATCGACGTAATCTGAATATTGTATCGTGCATGAAAACTAGAAAATACCTACAAAAGGGGTATCAAGCCATCCTTGCACATGTCACCGGGAAGAAGTCAGAGGAGAAGCGACTTGAGGATGTGCCTATCGTGCGGGATTTCCCGGAAGTCTTTCCTGAGGACTTGCCTGGACTTCCGCCACCTAGACAAATCGAATTCCAAATTGAACTTGTGCCGGGAACTGCACCCGTGGCACGAGCTCCGTATCGTTTAGCACCTTCCGAAATGCAGGAGTTATCTAACCAATTACAGGAACTCCTGGATAGAGGATTCATTCGACTAAGTTCCTCGCCTTGAGGAGCTCCGGTCTTATTCGTGAAAAAGAAAGATGGATCATTCCGCATGTGTATCGATTACCGAGAGCTGAATAAGCTAACCATAAAGAATCGGTATCCACTTCCTAGAATCGATGACCTATTCGACTAACTTCAGGGATTGAGTGTTTACTCAAAAATTAACCTACGGTCAGGTTATCACCAACTCTGAGTTCGTGACGATGATATTCCAAAAACAGCTTTTCGAACACGCTATGGGCATTATGAATTCCAAGTGATTTCGTTCGGTTTAACCAACGCACCTGCAGTATTCATGGACCTTATGAATCGGGTGTGCAAACCATATCTTGACAAGTTTGTCATTGTGTTCATTGATGACATTCTGATCTACTCTCGCGATGAGCAAGAACATGCCCAGCATCTGAAAACCGTACTGGAACTTCTCAAACATGAAGAGTTATATGCCAAATTCTCTAAGTGTGAGTTCTGGATTCAAACCGTTCAATTCCTTGGGCACGTCATTGACAGCCAGGGAATCCATGTCGATCCCGCCAAAATTGAAGCAATCAAGGGCTGGGAGTCATCGACCACTCCAACCGAAGTGAGACAATTCTTAGGTCTCGCTGGGTATTACCGTCGATTCATTGAGAACTTTTCAAAAATAGTTGTTCCTCTAACGACACTGACTCAGAAAGAAAAGAAATTTGATTGGACCGACTAACAAGAGTCAGCCTTCCAGCTACTGAAACACATACTCTGCAGTGCACCAATCATGTCCTTACCTGAAGGCACCGATGACTTCGTAGTTTACTGCGATGCCTCACACCAAGGACTTGGCTGCGTGTTAATGCAATGGGAAAAAGTCATTTCCTATGCCTCACGACAACTGAAAATTCATGAGAAAAACTATACGACACACGACCTAGAATTAGGTGTCGTGGTATTCGCGCTGAAAATCTGGAGACATTACCTCTACGGTACGAAAAGTACTATCTTTACCGATCACAAAAGCCTCCAACACATATTCGATTAGAAGGATCTAAACATGAGGCAACGTCGTTGGGTTGAGTTACTTAGTGACTACGACTGCGAAATCAAATACCATCCAAGAAAGGCGAACGTAGTTGCCGATGCCTTAAGCCGAAAAGAAAGAGTGAAACCCCTTCCAGTCCGAGCCCTCAGTATTACCATCCACAGCGATCTCATCACCTAAGTTCTTGCCACTCAACTCGAAGCACTCAAACCCGAAAACATCATCAATGAAGTCTTGCGGGGCATGGATTAACAATTTGAAATCAAACCTGATGGAACTCGGTACTTCTCTAACCGGATATGGTTACCCAAACTCGGAAACTTGCGAGATTTGGTGATGGCTGAAGCTCCCAAATCTCAATACTCTATACATCCTGGTTCTGACAAGATGTATCACGACATCAAAGGATTGTATTGGTGGCCTAACATGAAAGCTGACATCGCTGTATACGTCAGTAAATACTTAACTTGTTCCAAGGTCAAGGCCGATCACCAAAGACCCTCAGGATTGCTCCAACAACCTGAAATCCCTCAATGGAAATGGGAGCAAATTTCCATGGACTTTATTACCAAACTACCGAAAACTTCGAGCGGTTACGATACCATTTGGGTGATTGTAGACCATCTCACGAAATCTGCCCTTTTTCTAGCCATCAAGGAAACTAACAAGATGGAGCGTTTAGATTGCATTTACATCAAAGAAATTGTTTCACGACACGGTGTACCTACCTCGATCATCTTGGATAGGGACAGTCGCTTTACTTCCAACTTTTGGCAATCATTACAAAAATCTCTCGGTACTCGTCTGGATATGAGTACTGTTTATCACCCGCAAACTGATGGCCAAAGCGAACGAACTATTCAAACATTGGAGGATATGCTACGTGCCTGCGTAGTCGACTTCAGTATTTCTTGGGAAAACCACTTACCATTGTGTGAGTTCTCATACAACAACAGCTACCATACCAGCATCAAGGCTACACCTTTCGAGGCACTCTACGGACGTAAGTGTCGATCACCTATCTGCTGGACTAAGGTGGGAGATACCCAACTCACTGGTCCAGAAATCATTCATGAAACGACCGAGAAGATCGTTGGTATCCAAAACCGGCTGAAAGCCGTACGTGATCGTCAGAAAAGTTACGCTGACATGAGACGCAAACACCTTGAGTTCCAGGTTGGGGACAAGGTACTTATTAAAGTGGCACCGTGGAAAGGTGTCATTCGATTCGGAAAATGAGGAAAACTGAACCCTAGGTACATTGGACCGTTTGAAATTCTCGAAAGAATTAGTCCAGTGGCATATTGACTGCAGCTACCTACCGAACTTAGTAGCGTGCATCCTACCTTTCATATTTCTAACTTGAAGAAATGTCTGTCTGATGAGACACTGATTGTACCACTCGACGAAATACAAATCGATGATAAACTTCACTTTGTCGAGGAACCCGCGGAAATAATGGACCGAGAGGTCAAACATTTAAAACATAGTCGTATTCCCATGGTTAAGGTCCGGTGGAATTCCAGGCGTGGTCCTGAATTCACTTGGGAACGGGAAGACCAAATGCGACTGAAGTACCCACACTTGTTCGCAGACTCTACTCACACCGCAACTTCGAGCTAATTTCGGGACGAAATTCTCCTAACGAGGGGAGAATGTAACACCCGCCAATTTAGGACTTTAATTGGTGCCTAAACTACTTGTAATTACATGTGTTTAGTTTTGTAATATTCTAAATATATGTAACGTTTTGGTGTAATTACATACACGCTTACGCGATTCGATTAAATCGTGCCCTTATGTACCGGACGAGATCCTACTTTATTTAATATGGACGTCGGTGACAAAATTTATAAATAATGTGGAATTATCCAAACAAACATTGTTTACTATAATATATTACGATAATATATTACGCAATATCATATTGTTTAAGACATATCCTACGCGACGAAACCGCACGAAACGCACCTCAACGAGCGATTAGTAACAAAAATTATATTTTTATAATTTTATAACTTGAAATAAAGTATGTTGATAAAATACTTCGGTTGAATAAATATTGCGGGTATACTTTGACATATTTACAAATCTTACGAAGACTTCGCAATTAAACGACTATGGGTCATAACACGACATTCGGAAACACAAATACGCGAACCCGAGACCCGAGTGGGTTGGCCCAGACCCGCGGACCCAACCCACCGACCCAAGACCCAACCCTTTTACTCCCTTTCCCCTCCCCACTTCACCTCACTTTACACACACACTTACACCTAAATCTCTCTCTTTCTCCTCTCAAAACCGCAGCCCCAAACCACCAAAAACATCGCCAAAAACCGTTCATCATCATCATCGGGAACAAGCACGAGGATCACCATCACGAGCTCTACCTCTCCATCTTATTCGTTTTTCATTTTGTGGTATGGAAACTTAAAACTCGTTTAAATTACTTAAAAAGCTATTATTTACATGCTAGAATGTTTACACAACAAGATTATGTCCAAAAACCGGCTTAGAAATGCATTTTGAAAACCCAAGATACGAACAGTTCATCTTGCGAGTTGAGATCCCAGATCTCGTTCGTCCTGCGAGGCGAACCGAGATCTCCACTCGCGAAGCCAAACTGCGAACGGAAACTGACCTGCGAACTGAACTGCGAGTTGACCTGCGAACCGACCTGCGGGTCGAGTTTTGCGAACTGAACGTTATGCTGCGAACCGAACTCAGTTCGCAGCCTACTGCCTTGCAAGCCGAACTCAGTTCGCAACACCTTTTCAGTCCGCAGCCAGACTAAGTCAATTTCCCCGATTTTAAATTCCAGATGCAATTTTTACCAAAGCAATGTAGTAGAAATAAAATTTTTGGTACAACTCAGCTCGACCCCAGCCAGGGGCTGCCGCCCCTTGGACCCCGCTACCAGGGGCGCTGCCCCCGGACCCCTGTCATCCAGGAACTTATAAATACTTTTTACACTAAGTGTCGAATACTCACATACAATGATACATATAATAATAACACTTTTGGATTATTATTACAAAAACGTCACCAACGGGCCATACTTGTTTTCAAACTGCAAACGAAATACTAAACAAACACTTGGACATTTCCTAGTTGAGTGGACAACTAGCATGGGTGATCTTTCAGGACACCAACTTATTTACTTATTTACTTACAACCTTGTGTGTTTCAGACGCCAGAAGGTTGCAGGGTTCTGAGAACCGATACACGGATTTACATCCGCTCTACTTAGTTGATTTCACACCACACTTGCTAGACTCAGGTGAGTCTTACAGCCCCATTTTTACTGTTTTTATACTTTGGGGTGAGATACTTAGCAACTGTTTTACATATGAACACAATGTACTAAACTGATTTCATTACTTTTTACACACAACGCATGAGTTACTATTTATCCACTGAAAGCCTCCTATCATAAGTTGTTAGTTATAGACTTAAGCGCGAGTATTAGTAGGATGGATCCATTCGGGACTGACAATCCCCACCTGGGGTACCACGAACCATTCCGTAGAAACGGGCGTTTGATACTTGTTACATATGAGTGTTGGGATAGCACTCACGGGGGTACGTGATACTGTACTTGATTGTACCATTCACACTACACTGTTAAGCTTCAACTTGTGAGCTCATGGCACTTGTGATGATTTACTGATTTACTTACTTTGCTTGATAGCAATACTGGTACATACTTGTGGTTCATAATGATTACTTATTACTAAACCTGTAAGATTCACCAACCTTTTTGGTTGACCTTTTTAGCTTTGTATCTCAGGTACACAGACGGAGTAGGATTACCCCTGGACACTAGCTAGAGTCGCATGATTTCTACATTGCATCTAATCGAGATTCTTAACATTATCTTTTGTATATTTTGATTATGTAATAGAATCTCCCGCTACACGCGTGGACTCTAGGGAACTATATTTTTGTAACCGAAAACACTATGTTTTCAAACAATTTTATATTGGAAATGTAACTATTTTTAAATATCTCATTTAGAGGTCGTTTGTTGTATACCTTGTACCGTTGATATTTGATTAGTAGCACCCTAAAGCTTGCTTCCGCTAAACAGTGAATTTGGGGGTGTTACAAATGGGTACTTATTCTTAATGGTTCTCTTATTCAACTCCCTATAGTCAATACACATATGAAAGGTGCCATCTTTCTTTTTAACAAATAATACAGGTGCACCCCATGGAGAAGAGCTGGGCCTAACAAAACCCTTATCTAATACTCCTGAATTTGACTCATCATTTCACGAATTTCTGAGGGAGCTAATCTATAAGGAGCTTTAGCTATAGGACTAGAACCAGGAATTAAATCAATTTTAAACTCTACTTCTCTAATGGCAGATAGGCCATGAAATTCATCAGGGAATACTTTCGGGTATTCAGAAACCACTCGGACATCAGAAACGGTTTTCTTTTCTAACTTAGCATCAATGACATAGGCCAAGTGCGATTCACACCCTTTGGCTAACGATTTTCTAGCTTTCAACAAAGAGATCAAAGGAATACCTCCAGTCTCCCGTTCCCTTCGAGCCACGACATGTGACTCATCCGAGATTGAGATTTTTATCAACTTTCTATGGCAATCTATATTAGCTTTATTCTTACTTAACCAATCCATTCCCAAAACCGCATCAAAACCGGGAATATGCATCAAAAGGAAAGAAACAGGGAAACTATGGCCATCAATCAAAATATTAGCTCCATTCACCGATGTGGTAACCGGAATCATTTTACCATCCGCTACCTCAACTTCAATAGGATTTGTAATAACAGTGGGCGTCAATTTCAGTTTATCACAGAAAAACATGGATATAAATGAACAATTTGCTCCTGAATCAAATAGAACACATGTCGGTACAGAATTGATAAGGAAAGTACCGGTTATGACATCCTCTATTCTGACAGCTTCATCAGCTGTCATCTGAAATGCCCTGCCGGATGCTGATGGTTCATTTTTCCTTTTCTGGCCAGACGATGAAGACCCTCCAGTTTAAACACGATTACATACGCTAAACACTTGCATTATTAGGCTAATTCCCTACTTGAGTGAATTCACAACACATTTTAGAGAACTATATCATCCGTGTTATTAAATCCAACATGATGATAAACTATTAACATGATTGACCAAAACAGAGTAAGCGGTGTCAAACATTCTTTTCCCAAACTCTTGCCAACCCACATACAAAAGATCACCTACAAGGAGTTAGGAGGAGGGATTAGCATAAAGCTAAGTGAATAGATCAATAACTAACAACCTAACTCAGATTAACAATTGTTTACAACTATGCATCATAAACAACTAGCGTCAAGAGGATCGGTGGTCCTTGAGGAACCCTACTGCCGCGGTGGCCCCCAAGCAACACTTACAACCACTGAAGGCCAATTCAGTGATCTAACCGATAATTGGGTACTATTACTTCATAAAACATCATTTCATTAAACAACACATGTACAAAGTACTAATGTTGTCCAAGTAATAGTATCCCAACCCAATCGCAATTGACCTCTGAATAAATCACATAATTCATAATAATCATGACAATATGTAATTAAAAAAAACGGTAAAACTACATTTACCCGTTGTAACTAAGTTATTACAACTAACTTAGATCCTAAGTCATAGATCCACTCACACTTATAATCGCAGTCTCCACTTAAAAGTCTTATATTATTGCGTATTCGGATTATCTGGAAACATAAACGGTTAATAAGTTAGAAACTCAACAATGTAGCCTATCTCAAGGATCACTTAATGATTATGTCTCAAAATTAACATTCACTTTTACATATTAAGTTTTACTTAGCATAGCATACATATATGCATATACACACATATATACTTATATATACAAAAGTACTACACAAACAAACTATTCTGATTTAGTCCCATACACGATCGGCTATGAGACCCTAGCCGATCGGCTAAGCCAATATACCCGATCGGCTCAAGACCAACCGATCGGCTGATCTAAGCATCCTAAAAACATTGAGTTCAGACACGAGTTGCTGTTTACATTTTGAACTAAAATAGCCGTTCAGCTAATTTTAGCCGTTCAGTTTAACATTCATAGCCGATCGGCTATGCACTCTCAGCCGATCGGCTAAGAGGTTCAAACCAGACCTCAAACCTGCAACTTAGAATATACACGGACCAAAAACCCCAAAACAATAAATACAAATAGGAAACACTAATTCACTCTGTAATTTACCACAAGTATCATCAATAAACATGGTATAACAATAAACAACAACATCTAACACCACTTTCTACACATGCATCATAGATTCAACCTAATTTCGACTAATTTAACCATATACATAAAAATGAAGAATTATACTTACAATGGAGATGCTAACAAGAAGAAGATGATGACAATGTAGAATCTAAATCACAGCTACAAGTTGCTAGATGCTTACTCTTTGATTTCTTTCTTTGATTTTTTGAATGTGAGTGTTCTTAAGGTTTTAGGTACAACTAAGAGGAGGAAGAAATGAGGTCGACATACACACTTAACTCTAGTATCATTCAGTGTATTTTAATCCCCTTCTAAACCTATTATCTGGAACCTAAAATCAATTGCGAGAAAATACATTTTATTATACTGTCATCTAAATTAGTTTAAAACAAGCAATAATTTGTTTATCACTATAAGTCGTTTGACCATTTGACCTATTAATTTAATTATCCAAATAATGTCAAATATTTGTAAATGCAATTTAAATGATGAAATAAATAAAGGAAAAAAATACCGTAATTCTACTAGGCCCAAGTCGAGGATGTTACAAATTAACATCATTTATATTACTTATTTTGTAATTAGGTCGAAACAAAGGCGATATCAAAAGAAATTGTTGAAAAATGACGAAAACTGATAAAATACATCAAACATGGAATGCACTTTACGTGTCCGAATGCGAAGATTTATGGCTAGTGCACAAGTCAAAACGATGAACATGTCACGGGCCGGTCAAAACTTGACCATGCCTGTAAAATATTCATCAAATGATTGATTAATTTGGATACATGAATGTTGCATTGAGTCATGTGGTGTGACACCCTGCAAATTTAAACACGATTACATACGCTAAACACTTGTATTATTAGGCTAATTCCCTACTTGAGTGAATTCACAACACATTTTAGAGGTAAGTCTAGCAAAGCCCAACTAGTTAATACGCGTAGTATTACATTTCGTAGTAAATTGTAAATACGTATAAAACAATAGGAACAAACGCGACAAAAATATACGACAGTTGGTGAACAAAATTATTTAATAAAACGAAATTATTAAATAACGTTATTAACTATTAAATATTATGTCGATAATATTTACAAAGTATTTTGCAAACGGAAAACAACTCGAAACATCTCTGACAAAACAAAACAGAATAAATTTTTAAATTTGTATAACTAACTGAAATATCTTTATAAAATATCTGATCTAAAAATAGATTCGAATACGTATTTAAAAAGTTACCAAATTAAAATATTTGAACATTTAATGATCGGGTAAAAAAACATGGGCCAAATACCGCAAATTAGGGACAAAGTCCCCTCTCCTTTTGGAACCACCAAAACCGGCTCCACCTCCCACCTCTCACCCTCATTTTCATTTCACCTTCTCTCTCTCTACTCTCATTCTCTCTCAAACCTCTCTCTAAAAATCACCAAAAATCACTTAAAACTACCACAAAAACGACTCGAATCACTTACCTTCTTTGGAATAAAACACTCACGGGATCACGATCTACACTTCTATCTTTTCGGAATTCAAAACCGACACGCGTAAGTTTCCGACACATTTCAAAAACTCATAGATTTCGATATTTTCTTTGTTATTTCATGTTTATAATGATTAATGTACCATGTTTTAGTGTTCTATCAACTTATTATGTCCAAAAACTGACAAAAAATGCGTTTTTAAAATTAAATATACGAGCAGCTCGTTCTGCGAGCTGAGATCTGTTCTTCCTGCGAACCGAGCTCGTGATGCGAACCGAACCGAGCTGCGAACTGAGCTCGCGATACGAACCGAACCGAGCTGCGAACCGAACTCGCGATGCGAACCGAACCGAGTTGCGAACCGACACGCGTAAGTTTCCGACACATTTTGAAAACTCGTAGATTTCGATATTTTCTTTGTTATTTCATGTTTATAATGATTAATGTACCATGTTTTAGTGTTCTATCAACTTATTATGTCCAAAAACTGACAAAAATGCGTTTTTAAAATTAAAAATACGAGTAGCTCGTTCTGCGAGCTGAGATCTGTTCTTCCTGCGAACCGAGCTCGTGATGCGAACCGAACCGAGCTCGCGATGCGAACCGAACCGAGCTGCGAACCGAGCTCGCGATGTGAACCGAACCGAGCTGAGAACCGAGCTCGCGATACGAACCGAACCGAGCTGCGAACCGAACTCGCGATGCGAACCGAACCGAGCTGCGAACCGAGCTCGCGATGCGAACCGAACTGAGCTGCGAACCGAACTCGCGATGCGAACCGAACCGAGCTGCGAATCGAACGAGCGAGCCGAACGAGCGAGTTGAACTGACCTGGCCTGCGAACTGAGGTTCTTCATTGCGAACTGAGTTTTACCCAACGGTTCGACATTTCTCGTAACGACAACTACACTTTTTACAATGATGATTGACATACAAAAGTATATACTTTTGCTAAGCATAAAACGAAACGAATATAATAATGTTTTCAGAAATTATTATTACAAACTGCTACCAACGAGTCGTATACATTTCTAAAACTACAAACTCAAACGACAAACAAACACTTTGGACATAATCTAGTTGCGTGGACACTAGCATGGATGGTCGACATAGACATCCACATACTTATTAAATCTCATATGTATAGGGCGTTAGGAGATTTTGGATTAGACTCGGGCTTTAGGCTTTGCTAGCACTCGAACATACTTAACTCAATAGGTGAGTTCACAGCCCCTATCTTCTAACTGTTTTACTGCTTTCAACTAGGGGTGTAAAACATAGTCAAACGTTTGAAATACATGATTGTATACTGATTTACTCGAACGATTAGACTACATTGAACTGTTAAACTGTTACACAAACTGACGTTTATGAAATAAACATTTTCATACTACAAACACTGTAAACGTATTAAACTTGTTTTGGAAACGCTGGAGAACAACCAGCAACGCTTCTACGAAATTGACTGAGTAACTAATGGGTCCTTCTGACATGGACCAGATCCTACTGACATGGATCAAGGGACACTGACACTCCCTACTATTTGAACACTACTGACATGGGTACTCGATCCTACTGACATGGATCCGTTAACAACTATTAGGATACTAACATTCCTACGAACAATTATTAGGATACTGACATTCCTATGAATAACTATCAGGATACTGACATTCCTACAATTAATAATAGGATACCGCTTTCCTACGAATCTTAAACTATATTTTGGGTAACATCCCACGTAACTACACCTTTGGGCTACATCCCACTAAACGTACACATTGGATAACACTCCACGAAACTTTATTTGATCGTGATGACGATAACTATTTGTGAACGCTTTGAAACAACCAACTATAATTGTAAACATAAAACCTGTGAATTCACTCAACCTCGTTGTTGACTTTTACTATGTTTTTCAGGGAATTAGCTGCGCATGTAAGAACCGCCTGCACGTTGGAACATAGGCGACCCACGAAGTATAGGATGCCAACTTTTGACTACTGGATTTCTTTTATAGAACTGAAATTGTTTAGTCATATTTACGAAATCTACTTTTGTAAACTTAATACTTTTAAACTTGTATGATTCGGGGAATCGTAAACTTTGTAACTAATACTTTGGCATCTTAATATATTTGTTCTGTTGTAATCATATGCTCTGATACGTATGCATGTACTGTGTATTTTGGCACTCCCCATACTTAACCAAATGCTTCCGCTAAACTAAATCAATGAATTTGGGGGTGTTACAGATTGGTATCAGAGCCATTGGTTATAGCGAAATAGATTTCTTAAGTGACTTAGAGACCTTAGAAACCTAGACTATAGCCTTTGCTAGAACGCACATGCATACACACATTTGCATACGACTAAATTATCGACCCAACACATCGACATGCGTGATCCAATTATTGAACCGTACTACGTCCGAACCGTTCACTTTCATTCTGATCTCATACGAACCTGATCGTATTAAACGGTTGATGAAAAGAAGTATGTATTTAGCATCATATAATGACGCCTGGCCAACGTGATTATATTATACTAAGTACATATGGACGTTTCATAGTCGCAAGATACGTGATGGGGATCTTGTCAATCTCTTTTAATGCTCTGTAACTAAAAACATGTGGAACTTTATTCTTCACATCCTTTTCATTGGCATTGACTTCTGCATTCCTTCATCGCAGAACGTCATCATGCCATCTAAACGAAGAAATACCCGAAACAGTCGTCGTGCGCCCACACCTCCTGTCGTTGAAACTACCGAACAGATCATCGAACGACGTGTGGCTGAAGCAATTGCTCAGTATGAGGCAAGCCGCAATCGTGATAATGTGGTGCACAACAGTGGAACCACTCCCGTCAACAGCGAAACTCCTGTGAATACCCAACAGGGGTGTTCTTACAAAACTTTCCAGGCCTGCAAACCGAGCACCTTCACCGGGACTGAAGGGGCCATCGGCCTAGTCCACTGGATCGAGAAGATGGAATCGGTCCTCGACATCAGCGACTGCACTACCAACAACGTGGTGAAATATGCCACCTGTACTCTAGCTGACAAAGCGTTAACCTGGTGGAACGCTCAGGTCCAGATTGTTGGACGCTCAGCCGCTTACTCCATGACCTAGGAAACTTTGAAACAGATGATGATGGAGGAGTTTTGCTCTCCCAACGAGATCCAGAAACTCGAGACTGAACTCTGGAACATTCAGATGATCGGCGCTGACATTACCGGTTACACAACTAGGTTCCAGGAACTTGCACGCCTGGTACCCCACATGGTAACCCCCGAGAAGGAACGCATCAAGCGATACCTTAAGGGCTTGGCCCCACAAATCAGAGGCATGGTGATGTCCTCCAAACCAGCTATCTTTAGGAGCGCAGTTGACCTGGCTCAAAGCTTGACCGACGACGCGGTCCAGATTGGAACTTTGAAAGCTGCTACTGGGAAAGGTGAACCCCTCCGAATCGAAGCTAGTGATTCTGGAAACAATAAACGCAAATGGAACAACGAGGGTAATGACCGTCAGGGTCAACAGAACAGGAACGTGGGAAACACCCGAGCCTACGCTGCAATCGCCAACACTGAAATGAAACCTTATCTTGGCAAGAGGCCCAAGTGTGAAAAGTGCGGAAAGCACCACGAGGGGGATTGCTTCTTCTGTGACAACTGCAACCGATTTGGACACAGAACCCAGGCATGCCGAACCCATCCCGCGAACAATGAGCAACGAAACAATGGGTGTTTCAGGTGTGGTGAACCAGGACACTACCGAAACCAGTGCCCACAACTCAACAACGCCAACAACAATCAGAACAACAACAACAACACCATTCTTCCACCAGCTCGCGGATGTGCTTACATCATAGGGGCAAGGGATGCACAACCAGATCCCTATGCCAACATTGGTACGTTTTAACAAACTATTACGCTTAAACGTTACACTATTTGAATGTCGATTCAAACCTAACGCTTGGTAAACTTTGACCGCTTATCGAACACACTACTTATCAGACTATACCGCGAGTATACATAAACAGTTAGAACTTTGTGGCAACATAGAGCGCCACGCAAACTATTATTGTTATTAACGACACGACTTTTCAGAAAACATACGCAACTGGCGTTCCGACTTGATTCTAAATCTCGGGACGAGATTTCTCTAACATGTGGAGAATGTGACACCCCGCAAATTTAAACACGATTACATACGCTAAACACTTGCATTATTAGGCTAATTCCCTACTTGAGTGAATTCACAACACATTTTAGAGATAAGTCTAGCAAAGCCCAACTAGTTAATACGCGTAGTATTACATTTCGTAGTAAATTGTAAATACGTATAAAACAATAGGAACAAACGCGACAAAAATATACGACAGTTGGTGAACAAAAATATTTAATAAAACGAGATTATTAAATAACGTTAAGATTATTAAATATTATGTCGATAATATTTACAAAGTATTTTGCAAACGGAAAACAACTCGAAACATCTTTGACAAAACAAAACAGAATAAATTTTTAAATTTGTATAACTAACTAAAATATCTTTATAAAATATCTGATCTAAAAACAGATTCGAATACGTATTTAAAAAGTTACCAAATTAAAATATTTGAACATTTAATGATCGGGTAAACAAACACGGGCCAAATACCGCAAATTAGGGACAAAGTCCCCTCTCCTTTTGGAACCACCAAAACCGGCTCCACCTCCCACCTCTCACCCTCATTTTCATTTCACCTTCTCTCTCTCTACTCTCATTCTCTCTCAAACCTCTCTCTAAAAATCACCAAAAATCACTAAAAACTACCACAAAAACGACTCGAATCACTTAGCTTCTTTGGAATAAAACACTCACGGGATCACGATCTACACTTCTATCTTTTCGGAATTCAAAACCGACACGCGTAAGTTTCCGACACATTTCGAAAACTCATAGATTTCGATATTTTCTTTGTTATTTCATGTTTATAATGATTAATGTACCATGTTTTAGTGTTCTATCAACTTATTATGTCCAAAAACTGACAAAAAAATATGTTTTTAAAATTAAAAATACGAGCAGCTCGTTCTGCGAGCTGAGATCTGTTCTTCCTGCGAACCGAGCTCGTGATGCGAACCGAACCGAGCTCGCGATGCGAACCGAACTGAGCTGCGAACCGAGCTCGCAATGCAAACCGAACCGAGCTGCGAACCGACATGGGTACTAGATCCTTCTAACATGGATCCGTTATACTTGTAGAATAGGGGACACTGACACTCCCCACTAGGTGAACCCTACTGACATGGGTACTCGATCCTACTGACATGGATCCGTTAACAACTATTAGGATACTGACATTCCTACGAATGATTATTAGGACACTGACATTCCTACGAATAACTATCAGGATACTGACATTCCTACAATTAATAATAGGATACCGCTTTCCTACGAATCTTAAACTATATTTTGGGTAACATCCCACGTAACTACACCTTTGGGCTACATCCCACTAAACGTTCACATTGGATAACACTCCACGAAACTTTATTTGATCGTGATGACGATAATTATTTGTGAACGCTTTGAAACAACCAACTATAATTGTAAACATAAAACCTGTGAATTCACTCAACCTCATTGTTGACTTTTACTATGTTTTTCAGGGAATTAGCTGCGCATGTAAGAAATGCCTGCACGTTGGAACATAGGCGACCCACGAAGTATAGGATGCCAACTTTTGACAACTGGATTTCTTTTATATAACTGAAATTGTTTAATCATATTTACGAAATCTACTTTTGTAAACTTAATACTTTTAAACTTGTATGATTCGAGGAATCATAAACTTTGTAACTAATACTTTGGCATCTTAATATATTTGTTCTGTTGTAATCATATGCTCTGATACGTATGCATGTACTGTGTATTGTGGCACTCCCCATACTTAACCAAATGCTTCCGCTAAACTAAATCAATGAATTTGGGGGTGTTACATGTGGTAAGGTGAGAGTTAAGTGATTGGTTATGGAGAATCGGCATCTTAGCAGCTCGAAAAGATTATATTATTACTTCACCATTTCTCATAGAACTAATTAAATAAAATATTAAAAGTATCAATTGTTAAGGAGAATGTCTTTGTAGTCATTTAATAGAAGGATTAAATGTCTGGAAATGTATATAATAATCTGGTTGATTTTCATTGGGTGTACGTAACAAAATTGACCGTCATTGTATGTATAAAACTATTTATTTTTATACATTGTGTGTATTTTGGTGATTTATCAGCTTGTAAAGATGTCATATGTCACATTACATCTGATAACACGTCACCCAAATACACAAAATGTACAAAAATAAATAGTTTCGTACATACAATAGAGGTTTTTTTTATTACGTACAAATAATGAAATAATGAAAGTCGGTGCTTGGTTATATACATGTCCAAACACTTATCCCTTAATAGAAACAACGGGAAATCAAATAAAGTTTTAGTTTTGATGAACATGAAATGGGCCAATTTGTGAAATACAAACCACATTTGGGCCAACAACTCACAAGTCCCACATGGGAGCTGATTTGCTTACGAAAGGAATCACGTGCGCACTTCAATAGTTTTTTTAATGGACTATTTAACCCTCAAAGAGTATATATCAATTTTAGTGGCGTTTGACAAGTAATAATTAAAGTACAAAACCCAACTTGCTAAAAAACACGCATGCAGTTTCCCATACTTAATATATTATGTATTTTCCCATATTGTGGCATCTCATTGCTTTATATAATAACATAATGGATATTATTCTACTTCATGCGTATGCTCTGTGTCTGCACCCCCAAATTCGGGTTGCGGAAGCGAATCGGGTTGGGGCGCGACTAATCAATAATCAAAACACACAAGTTATAATGAACGACTCTATATGCATCGTTTTTAACAAAATGCATTGATTGTAATAAAAGTATACAATAGTTATAATGATTACATAAGCTCGGTACCCTGATCTGTAAGATTCTATAGCATTACTACTTATACAAAATATAATAATGCAGAAAAATCTCTTGATGTTCGTGTTTGCATGCGACTCGAGCTAAGTAATATCCTGAGCAGTCCTACTACTACTGTGTACCTAAGAATAGATGCTAAAAGGTCAGCTAAAAGCTGGTGATCTCACAGGTGTAAATGATAAAACCATAATGTATGAACCATAAAATTTAATAATTTGTTTGAAATTAATCAAATAAATGTGTATATTACTGCCATGAGCCCATAGTTCGAGCTTAACTGAGGGGTCAGGATCCGCCTTTAAGGACCTGAGCGAGGTGCCTCCGAGCGAGTGCCTAATCTACACTCGTGTGAACAAATGATAATGTGCCCGTTTGACATCACAGTCATGGTAGCGCGACTACCCCGGACAGGGATTGTCAATCCCATATAGTACCATATACTAACATTCACGCTAAATCCATATTAACAAACTATGTGGTGGAGGACTTTATGATTAGTAAAACCACTCATGCAGTCAATATATCGAGTTATGTACTTGTGTTCACATGTAAAACAAATATGAGCATGTATTCCCACCCCGGGAGTCAAAACAGTAAAAATGTGGGGCTATGAGACTCACCTGAGTCTGATGCATTTATTCAATAAATGTGCGTTGCTAAACCAAGCAGTGATGTCCGAAGACTATAACCTGAGGGCGTCCAAGACGCGCGTTGGTTAATATGTGAGTAGGTATCTCAAAAGATCACCTATGCTAGTTGTTCATTCAACTAGTTATGTCAAAATACTTTGGTTGTTTGATTGTTTGTTTGCGTTTTGAAAACATGTACGGCCCGTTGGTGACGGTTTGTAATACTAATCTTACATCATTATTATTATGTGTTGTTTCATTGTATATTATTAAAGTATATGTTTTGTGTGCTGTATCATATATAAGTATTGAACTACATGTGTGTCATGTACGAGTACATCACAGATGAGTTAAAGGTTGTAAGTGTTTGACACTTGTTGTGGAATGTATTTACAAACTTTTAGGTGATGGGGGTTCGGGGGCAGCGCCCCTGGTTAGCGGAGTTCCAGGGGTGGCAACCCCTGGCGGGGTCTAAGGGGCAGAGCCCCTGGCTGGGGTCGAGGTATTGTAAGTGATATAATTTGTGTTTCCAAGGGGCAGAGACCCATGTATTCGCACCCCGGGAGTCAAAACAGTAAAAAATTTTTTTTTCTACTATATTCCTTTAGTGGAAAACGCATCGAAAATCTGAATTTGGGTATCGTAAGTGTGGCACCCGCAACCGTTGGTTCAGCGTCGTTGTGATTTCTGATGGTAGTGCGGGCGCAGCAGGGGTTTTAAAATTTATATTTAGTTGGGCTTAAATTATACGTACTACCTACTCTGGTTAGTAAGCGGTAAGTATGACCTAAGATCGTTCTATGAATCCAAACGTGTGGGTGATTAAAGCTGGTGCTTTCGGTAGGGAAATATTTAGGATGGAACAAAGTAGGTAGGTTTGGGGGTTTTAAACTAAAGACAAGTAATTAAAGTGCAGGAATTTAAAGTGCAGGAAAACAGGTAAAGATAAATATGTGATTGCTGAGACTTCGATAATTAATGGTTCGGGATGACAGATTAGACATGAACAATGTTAAGTGTAATGATTTAAACTATCAGGTGTAAACTCTAGAACACAACCAACTAAATTTCTCATTGGCATGTCACTAGGAACTAGGTTATCGTGATTCTGATCGGAGCAATACGCAAACTTCCAATACTTATCTAGTTGAAAGATAAACAACCTATCTTGGCTTAACGCCGAGGTGCATGAATCAGTAGCGTATCGTCTCATAGGTCCGACCTTTCTTAACCCCTAAAATAGTTTAGTATTTCATTAGCATGCAGATTAATAACTTTGTATGTTTTGACCGCTGATCATGTAAGACTTAGTGATTTAAGGATTCTAGGTCACTAGGATGTTATTCTTATTCCTAAATCTTGTTTTGTGCATTAAGGCTTGGTTACTTCAACTTATGACTTGAGTTCTCCTTTTCAAACAGTTATACATCCCTGGATTATTCGCAGTTTATAAAAACGTGTTTCATATGCAGGCCATGCCTTTCAGTAATCAGACAGTGTACTTTACATGGTAGTTCGACTGCTTCTTACATCAGACATGTGGTCAGGAGTAATTGGCGGTGAACGTGACACTCTAAACTAACTAAAGGTAAAACGATGCAAAAATGTAAATCTAATATGTACAACGAGTGGGTTCACCGTGTCTTACTTGTTGCATGTCATGGGCACAGATAACTACTTACCATAATTAAGGTTGATCAAGTCCTAATTACTAGGTTGCAGTCACGTGGATAACTAGAAAGGGTACTCCATAAATTAGACTCAAGTTCATAAAGTCTTAACGATACAAAGGTCATTAATTCCTATTTTATCTGAACGCATTTTCGAACATCACTTCATTGTGCATTGACTTTCGTAGGATATACCAGTTAGTTGTGAAGTTGTATTATCCTTTCGGAATTCCATTTGTTAAACCAGACCTGATTCCAGTGATGTACTTACCTTCGGTCGTTTATCGACTTCCATATATTTGTACTCCGTGTAGAACGTTTCCAGTACTATATCAGATAAATTTTTCAATAGGGGCCGTTACATCACTTTTACAATTGTCGTACACTTAATTGTATAATGTCATCCTTACTTATAATTATATACATCATCAACAATCACAATAATAAACTACTCGCAATTCATGGCAATAGACGAATCACATACAAGGCAATAATACTGGAAGGGTGTGAAGAGTACTGGAAATGTTGAGTGGGTGGATGTTTGATGGTGGAAGGGTGTTTGGATTCCTTAGAAGTTATCAAGATGGGTTGTACCTATGCCACATATGGCATTCATCCTTGTGATCTCGAAATGCATTACAAGAGCAAGTTCTAATTCAAATGCATACATCGGCGCACACATGAAACGAAAAGTGAAGCATTTTAGAGATGACTGCTAATGATGGGCTCAATCTTCACGAATCGAATGTTTTGGTCAATGTGTGCCTAGCCATGTGTTGCCCTTTTCGTCCGTATCTTATTCTAAAACAGTTTTGTTTCATTGTCAAAACTCGTTTCTTGCTGTAATTTATAATTTTGAAAGATAGGATTTCTAAAGAACGATGTTTTTGAATCTAAAAATATGAAATTTTATCCGTTTTTAGCCTTTTAATGAAAATATTGTTTGACTTACAGACAAGAGGTAAAAACTTAGTATATCCCACACTTAGAGGAACATTGTCCCTAATGTTCGAATCTATTCGTTGAGTACCTCTTGTTGAAGTATCCCACACTTAGAGATTCTACTTATTTTCGGATTGTTTCGTAAGTGTAGTGTGGTTTTGATTATCCCACACTTGGTGTTTGGAATATCGGACGAGATAATCAATTCTTTAAACGGGTAGAGGGTTTTGGAACGGTGTACCGCTTTTGCTGTGCACGTTATTGGCTACTCATTAGAAGTCTGCTGGTCCACGGCTTGTAGCTTATGGCTCTCGACATTCTTCATCGTGTGGTCCACATCTTCCCTTGTCTTGGTCTTCTATAGATAGTTTCTCAAACAGACCACTCAATTCAATCAAGTAATAGCTGTTGATAAGAAAAGTAAAGTAATAGCATAATAAAGTAATAACTGGATAGATGTGATGTCTATGCATCCACAGTACATCAAATACACACAATAATAATAAAGTCTTGGTAGAAAATAGAAAGAAGTCAGAAAGCGGAGCAATCTAGTGCTCGGCTGGTGGTGGTACTGCTGCTGGAGATACTATAGGTCCAGGAGATGTCTCATCTGATGAGGAATCATCATGCTGATAGTGGGTGCCTTTGTCTGATGCATCTCGATCAGCCTCTGCTTCTGGTGTACCTGTAGTGAATACTCCATGCTGTATCAAATGATCAATGAAATCTCCTGCAGGCACGTCAAAGCTGTCCAGTGGAATCTCTGGTGTCCTTTGCTGAGAGTGTCCTCCAAATAAATCAGTCTGTCTATGAGAGGATACTGGATTAATCGGTGAGGGTGCAGGGCTGACATTCCTGATAATCATATGACTCTGAACAATGATGGCTCGTGTGGAGACTTTGGATATTCTGCTGCTTTGTGAAGTATGCCCTCTGACTGACCCAACAGTTGAGGGGACATGTTATACCAGAGTAAGATCTTGTGCTGGTGGTGGTCGTGGTCTAGGTGGAACCGTGCAAGGTGGTAAACCATGGCCACGAGCTGGATGTCTGTGAGGTGCTGGAGTAGGAACTGGATGTCTAGGAGCTGCAGGTGTATATAAGTGTGGTGGGGCTCGGCCCATTCCGCACGGTATGTCCGGAAGTGGGCTCACTGGTATCCCTGCGATCTGTTGCCTCATAGCTCTATAGAATCTGACTTGCATCTCCATCAACCAGTACCAATAATCGGGTCCTAGGGGTGTCCCGTAATGGTATATGTAATCTGGTATCTGAGCTCTAGGGGCCGGGACAGAAGGTGAATCGATCTGTTCTGGAGTATAGAGATCTAGGTGACGTGCAAACTGAGTCAATGACAAGGTGAATAGGCTCCCCATATATCTGAATGTGATCACCCCGTCTCCAACTCTACTCCCTGGCTCAAATGTATAGGTGGTCATGAACTCGGTGATCATCTCCATATACACCGATTCGTCGATGCTGAACAATCTCTTGAAAGACTCAAACTGCTGACCCTGTATTGAGTAACTGAGTAGACTCTCTAATCTCTGTCTGAATCCTAATGTCTGCAGCTTTTCCTAATCTACATATCTAAAACGGCCAAAAGATTTATCTCTCCATATTCGTGCCATCTGGTCGTATGCTGGTGTTGCACTAAGGTATGCAAGAGATCCTGTAAGTGGACGTGTTGGGTTTAGCTTCTTCTTCTTTGGCGACTTAGAACCTGAGAACATGAGAGATTTAAAGTAATAGGTCTTAAGAAAAGGGAAATTTAAAGCGCTTCCTGAATTTTCTAATGGAAAATTCGAAATGGGGGCTTTAAATTCTTGACAGTCAAAAGATTACAGTAAATATCAAATGCCCCTAAGTGACTAATAATCAGTCTTAACAATAGTAAGGCAATCACCAATGTGCGAAAACATATAGTCATGGGATGGTGGTGACTTAACTTGTGAAGTAATGTCGTTTACAAAGTTTGGAATTTAGCCAAGTTTGAAATGTCATTATTTCACAGTTTTATAGTCTCATGGTAGGTTTTTGACTTTTTAAAAGTCCAACTTGAAGTAAGGTTGTTGAATAAAAATTGCAATAGATTTTAAAAAATGCAATACTTCAAGTTGACTTTTTAGGTCAAAATCTACTTCGGACGATAATTCCAATTTGTCCGCATACCAAAATTATAACCTAAACATGTAAACATTATTTTAGACATTTTCCTATTTGATAAACAAACTAGGTCATGCACAAAAAGTTATGTCATCCATGTGTTTGGTTTTATTCAAGACTTTTGTTTCTAGTAATATTGCCTATTTTGATTAGTCAAGCAAATACAAGTGTCCTAGTAAGCAAGAGTTGTCAAGTAATCTTAATTTACTATCCTAATCATGCGTGCTAGTTAACTTTTTGTTGACTTTCAAAAGTCAAACTTGCTAATCCTAATTTATCCGCATTGTGCAATTAGCATAGAGCTATCATTCAAAACACCACAATTACTTAAATGTTTAACAACTAACACTTAATCAAACTAAATTCTAGACTTAATCAATAGGTTAAAGTGGTAGTAGCATGGGTAAGTGGTAGTAGCATGTAGTTCCTAAGCATGGGTAAACTAGTGTGAATTAGCATGGGTAAGTGGTAGTAGCATGTAGTTCCTAAGCATTCAACCAAGAAAAATACCAATTCCTAGTTACTAACTTAGCTAACTTCATAAAATAAGATACGTTAAGCTTTAAGTAGGTTTCTTATGATCATACCTTGTTTTAGTGCGTAAAGCTTCAAAACGATGTACAACCGAGAATATCATGCAATGAGGAGTTCAAAAGGACATGAAATTAGGGAGTTTGGTGAAGATTGGATGGTGATTCATGGAGGTATGGAGGTGGATGGTTTTGAGGTGAGGGAGGAAGGAGAAGAAAATTTTTTGTTTTTGAATTATAAGATCATATGGAAGGTTGGTGGTCCATGGGAATATTTGTCATGCTCCTATGTACCATTTCCTTACATGGTCCCCAATGTACATCCTAGTACTAAGCCTAATATCCTAGATTAATTTCTAATGTCCTACTAATAATGATTACGAATCCTAAATGTATTTGTTGTAACTAGTACTTGTTAGTCTTTCGTTACATTATAAACAATTTAAGAAGCGCGTAAATTTTTGCGGAACAATTAAAATTAATTCTGAAATATTAAACATAAATTATTTTTGGTGTTTTAAAAATTATTTATCTGACGTGGACTTGTTGAATGTAAATGTTTCGGCTAAAAGCTTAACGTTGTACGTTCTTGTTGTCGCGCATGTGTTTTCAGGCAAAAATTTTAAAAATGTTTTTCTTTTTAAAGGAATCTTCCAAAAATTTTATTATATCTATACTAAAATATGCTCAATTAAAGTCGCGAGCTTCAACCTTTTTTAGAAGGAATTATTTTAAGATTCGTTCCGATCCCTCCATAAGGAAAGGGTCGAGATTTGCTCCCTTAAGCGAACGTTTTTCAGCACAAAACATTTTGAAAGTTCCATAATGACGTTATAAACTAAATAGAAATGACGATTCTCTAATCCCAGGACTTCTCGTTCTTTATATCCTAAATTGACAAGATCACCAATTAACTTATTGTACGCTTTCCTTACCCTTTTAGGGTTTGACAAACCGACGCATGGCCCATGGTCTTTGTAATTAAGTTCGTGAGTGAGTTTATTCATGATTTCCAAAAATGCATTCTCTTCCTGTGAATCAGGGTCTCCGGTTGTAGACTTAACTATCCTACAGAGTTCACTGATTGTGGATTTTTGTACGGAAGTGAAGGGGTATTTGGTAAAGGCAAAGATTCGAGTAAGCTTAACGTGAAGGTCTTTCCTTTTTGCGAAGAAAACTGTGTCGATTCTTTCCTTGGTGGAATCAGGAAAAACGTCTCATAATTTTGAGATCAGGTAGGAGGTGGGGTCAACAAAGAAAGGAATTTTACCAGGAATGACGATAGAAATCATCGGATCTCGTTCTTTCCAGAACTCAAGTTTGTTGATCATTGCGGCGACACTGTGATTAATTAATATCATAGATGTTGGAAGAAAATCCATGTCGGCAAGTGATTCAAAAAGTAGATCTAGATTTTCTATAAACTTTAGTTCTTGGTCTCTGAAATTTGTGGAAATGCTTTCGCATTCATGACTTGACAGGCGAAGAAGGAATTCTACTCGTTTTTCTAAAGTGGCAATTGCTTCTCGTTGTTCGTAGGAATACGGGAGGTTGGCATAGGTTAACTGCCTGACGAATACTTTATAGACATCTACCCTATGGGAAGGATTGAAAGAAGCACCGAGGTGGCGTTCTTCAAAACAAGGTTGTTCCAGCTCGACTGATGGAACCTTGTTCACCACTCGGTAAATGGTGTATTGGTGTTTGTGTGAAATGAATGGAAAGATGCCGTTATTCCGAGAATCAGGCGTGGTTTGATTATACACCGATGTTTCAGGAATGAGGGTGATTAAGCCACAAGATTTCGGAGGTTTTTCTTCAGAATTATCTTCGGGAAAATAATCGAAGTGGGAAGAATTTGGTAAACCAGGTAGGTGTAAAGTTGGCGAGTGATCTTCTGGAGATGATGCAAGGTCAGGTAACTGGTCCGTGTCATCAAAATCCAGGCAATGTTTTGGAATTGAAAGTGAGGTCCTATATTCTTCTTGGGTGTCGGAGATTTCCTTAGTTTTAGAGGAAGAAGGTGAAAAAAAATCAGATCCTAACTCTTTTTCTAAGTAGTCAAAGAATTCCATATCATCCATTGAAATGAGGCAAGAATTGGGTTTTCGAGTCGTCATTTTAATGCTATCCTAACTAACTAGTACTTAATTAACTTTCGAAAGATTTCTAAAAAGATTTCAATCGGAAGGGTCTCTTAAATATTACTACTTAAGGCGGCTTTGAATCGTACGTTTGTGATTCCCCGACAGCGGCGCCAAAAACTTGTTGCACCCGCAACCGTCGATTCAGCATCGTTGTGATTTCTGATGGTAGTGCGGGCGCAGCAGGGGTTTTAAAATTTATATTTAGCAGGGCTTAAATTATACGTACTACCTACTCTGGTTAGTAAGCGGTAAGTATGACCTAAGATCGTTCAATGAATCCAAACGTGTGGGTGATTAAAGCTGGTGCTTTCGGTAGGGAAATATTTAGGATGGAACAAAGTAGGTAGGTTTGGGGGTTTTAAACTAAAGACAAGTAATTAAAGTGCAGGAAAGTAAATTGCAGGAATTTAAAGTGCAGGAAAACAGGTAAAGATAAATATGTGATTGCTGAGACTTCGATAATTAATGTTTCGGGATGACAGATTAGACAGGAACAATGCTAAGTGTAATGATTTAAACTATCAGGTGTAAACTCTAGAACCCTACCAACTAAATTTCCCATTGGCATGTCACTAGGAACTAGGTTATCGTGATTCTAATCGGAGCAATACGTAAACTTCCAATACTTATTTAGTTGAAAGATAAACAACCTATCTTGGCTTAACGCCGAGGTGCATGAATCAGTAGCGTATCGTCTCATAGGTCCGACCTTTCTTAACACCTAAAATAGTTTAGTATTTCATTAGCATGCAGATTAATAACTTTGTATGTTTTGACCGCTGATCATGTAAGACTTAGTGTTTTAAGGATTCTAGGTCACTAGGATGTTATTCTTATTCCTAAGTCTTGTTTTGTGCATTAAGGCTTGGTTACTTCAACTTATGACTTGAGTTCTCCTTTTCAAACAGTTATACATCCCTGGATTATTCGCAGTTTATAAAACATGTTTCATATGCAGGCCATGCCTTTCAGTAATCAGACAGTGTACTTTACATGGTAGTTCGACTGCTTCTTACATCAGACATGTGGTCAGGAGTAATTGGCGGTGAACGTGACACTCTAAACTAACTAAAGGTAAAACGATGCAGAAATGTAAATCTAATATGTACAACGAGTCGGTTCACTGTGTCTTACTTGTTGCATGTCATTGGCACAAATAACTACTTACCATAATTAAGGTTGATCAAGTCCTAATTACTAGGTTGCAGTCACGTGGATAACTAGAAAGGGTACTCCATAAATTAGACTCAAGTTCATGAAGTCTTAACGATACAAAGGTCATTAATTCCTATTTTATCTGAACGCGTTTTCGAACATCACTTCATTGTGCATTGACTTTCGTAGGATATACCAGTTAGTTGTGAAGTTGTATTATCCTTTCGGAATTCCAACTGTTAAACCAGACCTGATTCCTGTAATGTAACTACCTTTGGTTATTTATCGACTTCCATACATTTGTACTCCGTATAGAACGTTTCCAGTACTATATCAGATAAATTTTTGAATAGGGGCCGTTACATCACTTTTACAATTGTCGTACACTTAATTGTATAATGTCATCCTTACTTATAATTATATACATCATCAACAATCACAATAATAAACTACTCGCAATTCATGGCAATAGACGAATCACATACAAGGCAATAATACATAATTAAAGTATGAAATAAAGCAAGTATGATAAAGGTTTCGATATCACCCGGAAATAAATGCGTAGCAGCGTATTATTATGATTGACAACTCGTTCACACGTACAAAGATGAATCTCCAAACTCCTAACGTTCGCTCTAACCTCTATGTTAATCCATAGATTAATTACAATAACCCTAGACTAAAATATAAGAGACTTTTAGAGTGAGAAAGTGGAAATGGAAGAGTGAGAGTATAAGTATGAGTGTGAATATGAGAGTGTGTTGAAATGAGAGCTAGGGTGTAACACCCCCAAATTTAATGTTGCGCGGAAGCAAGCTTTGGGTGTTACTAATCAATAATCAAGCACCAAAGTATAGCAAACGACTTCTAAATGAGACGTTTGTAAAATAGTTACATACCATTATAAAATAGGGTTTGAAAACATAATGTTTTTGTTACAAAAGTAAGGTCCTCTAGAGTCCGCGTACGTAACGGGAGATTCTGTTACATAACCAAAGTGACAAAAGATAATGCTAAAGAATCTCCATTAATGCAGTTTGGAAATCATGCGACTCTAGCTAGTAATCCTGAAGTAATCCTACTCCGTATGTGTACCTAAGAATACATGCTAAAAAGGGTTAACACGAATGTTGGTGAATCTCACAGGTTTGTAAGTAAGTAATAGTTTGAACACAAGATTTTTATCAGTTGTGCCCGCAGGCGTAAATCAAGTATCTGCAACCAAGCAAATAATAATTAAATATGTATATACCGTTGCCATGAGCTCATAGTCGAAGCTTAACCCACAAATCGGTGGTACAACCAAGTACCGTATAGTGCCCCCACGAGTGCCCAATCCAAACACTCGTACGAAACAAATAAAAGTCGCCCGTTTATACATAACGGTTCGTGGTAGCGCTACAACCCCGGGCGGGGAGGGTCAGTCCCTAATGGATCCATTAACTAATATTCGTGCTTAAGTCCATAACTAACGAAACTATGATGGAGGGACTTCAGTGGATTAGTAAGTAACTCATGCAAGCCCGTATATGAAAAGTAAGTAATTTAGCACTTGTGTTCAAGAAAACGTAAGCAATGCATCTCACCCCATAAGTAAAACAGTAAAAGTGGGGCTGTAAGACTCACCTGAGTCAAGTAAGCAAGCATTTAACTTAATAAACGTAAAGTCTGAGAGCAGTAGTAATCCGTAGGTTCCGCGAACCCGCAACCTTCTAATGCCCTAAGCATATAAGGTTGTATGTATAAGTGAATGTCTCAAAAGATCATTCATGCTAGTTATCCACTCAACTAGTTAAGTCCAAACATTTGTTTGTACGTTTGAAATCATTTTGTAAGTAAGGGTGGCCCGCTGGTGACGGAGGGGTAATAATAATTTACATATTATTATTTTGTAATTCATCGTGTTTGTATACCTTGTAAAGCATATACATACGTTAATTATTTGCTATTATTTGTTACCACTGTTTGTTTATTTACTCGTTACCACTGTTCATACGACATTAGATTAGTTATTCACGGGCTTTTATTATATGAAAATATACTGTTTGTTTATTTATACGAAAATATGTATTCATGAAGTTAATTTATACGACAATATGTATTCACGGAGTTAATTTATACGACAATATGTATTCACGGATTTTATTTATACGCAAATATGTATTCACGGAGTTAATTTATATTTTCAATATGTATTCACGGATTTTGTTTATACGCAAATATGTATTCACGGAGTTAATTTATACGACAATATGTATTCACGGAGTTAATTTATACGACAATATGTATTCACGGGTTTTATTTATACGACAATAGTATGTATTCATGGAATTTAGTTTTTATGCGATAATACATTCACGGATTATTTGTGATTTTTATCTAGAATAGAAAACATTATCAAATCATTCTGAAATTTTTACACAAAGTTTCTACATATGTTATGTACTTTCTGTACATTTTTTATGATTTTTAGAGGTCGTTTGATATTTTATAAAAATTCACAAAGTGTCAGTATTCAGTTTAATCCGAGATTAGACCACTTCTCACAAATCAAATTTTCTGGAGAAATGAGTGCATTTATGGAATGAGACAAAGAAGAACTTTTTGTACATAACAAAATTACCAAGATTTCCCAAGTGGTCTCATACGTTTTTGAGGTTTAGAACTCAAGATATGGTCTCAAGAAGGAGGTCATTATCGGAGGTCATTGTCGGATTTTTACTATTGTCGGACCTATATTTCACCCGTGTTAAAACATCAATTTGGTCAAGTAAAACTTAACGAATCGTTATGAAATTTTTACACAACGTTCCCCTATGTCTTAGCTTTCCAAAACGTACTTTTTCATCGATTTTAACCAAGCACAACTCGAGATGAAATTTTTTAAGTTGAAGTAAGTCCAGCAGATCGTTTTTGTGACATATGCTCAATAATCTAGTCATAAGTTAAGTTTTACAAAACTTCACAAGAAGTTCCAGTAGGATTTGGAAAACTAACAAAATTTTTGATCTCTTCCAGCTGGTTTCAAGTTATAATTCGTTCCATAGTCCAAGATATACCTATTTTTATTTGATCAAGATTCTGGTCAGATTCATCAGATCTACTATGTACTTTTATTTCAGTAACTAAAAATAGAAAACGAACTTCAATTTTCGTGAGGCTTACAGATTATGAAATTAGACTTCTTACACTTGATTTTAGGCTCAAGAAACGTCCATTTTGGTGTTGTAATGATTTTTATAAAATTTGTGGAATTGGAAACAGAATCTGGACAGGAAACATAAACTCATAGTTTCGAGATTTAAATTGCGTTTTGATTTATGTTTTGGACATATAATCGTTAAGTGGACATCATAACAAGTAATTATATGTTTTTCAATAAATATAATGAAATTTCAAGAGTTCTTACAAAGAAATGATGAAGGGGAGAAGAAGAGAAGCCGAAGACTCGTTTTATCACGTTTTCTTGATTTTCGGCGTGGCGGCTCGTGGTGGTTGTATGGTGAAGCTATGGTGGTGTGTGGTGGTTGTTTTTGGGCTGGAGATCAGTGAAAAAGAGAGAGAGAGAGTCAGATTTAGAGAGAGAGACAAGAGAGAGAGAGATATGGATGGAATGGTTGATTGAATGAAGTGTGGGAGAAGTAAAGAGAGGAGGAGGGAGTCAAGGCATGGGGTGCCATACCTTGGCTGCAGAATTTCGTGGGTCGGACCCACTAGGTGGGTGTTTAAATCATTCCCCCAAAGTTGCACTCCGTGCGGTGTTCGTTTACCCGTTCGTTTCGGCGTTTATTTAGGCGTTAAACGTTTATTACACGTATTTAACTAGTGATTTCAAACCCGATATTTTTAACTTGAAGTAATACTTATTATTACTTAGAAGCATTTATAAGAATGTTATGGTGTTGTGTCGGTAGTGATTCGCAGAGTCGTGTTACGATTGATAAATCGCACGACGTTTCAATTAAACGTTTTTGTTATCGTTTTGAAATACGATACTTCAAATAAATACTTACCATCCGAAATGATATATTTTAATTTATAAAATATATTTTGATATTTATTTGATTGTCGGGCGCGTTTTGCGCGTTATTGGTTATTTCTGAGCATTATACATGATATGAAATGCTTATGAAATATTATCGCAATAATATTTGGAAATAAGTATGTTTATCAAATAATTTCGCATTATTTAATAAATTGTGTTCACCAACGTCTAGTTAAGTCGGAATCCATCCGAGCAAATCGTGTAATATCTATTCATTACGTACGAGTGTATATTCAATATACGTTATATTACAAGCAACTTAGTTCTATTTCAAACCAATCACAAATAATTACAAGCAAGCTTAGAGTAAATTAATACGCCTAAGTACGGGTTGTCACATAGGGGCTGTTATTTATAGGAGAGGCTTCGCTCAAGTTAGCATCCCAAAGCTCACAATAGCAAAAGGTGGAAAAGATGGTGGCACCAGGTACGAAAAGGTGAAAAAGGTGGTGGCACCAGGTACGAAAAGGACAAAAAAGCACAATCCGTGCGGGAGGGTGGCAGCCGGCGGCGGCCAGGTGGCAGCCTGCGGCGGCCTGGTGGCTGGCCGGCGGCGGCTGGCTGCTACCTGCACCAGCCCGCTGCCTGTTGCTTTGTTTCTCGATTCGTGCGTGCTTTCGTCATTATACGTCCGTTTGTGTTGATTCTTTTTGCGTTGGATTCGTAATTCAAAAACGAAGCTTTTGATGAAAAGAAATCCCAAAAATATATCTCTGAACTTTAGATGTGTCGTACGAATCGCTTGGATATTCCGGTGTACGTAGAATCTTCATTCTTCGTTCGTTTTAGTTGATTCTTCTTCTGTTGGATTCGTAATTTGAAAACGAACATCTTGGATGAGATAGATGTTGGTGATGGGCTCTTTTGTCTTGAATTCTCGTTTTGATGTCTTGAATCTTCAAACGCGCGTGGAATCTTCGTTTTCTATCCGTTTTGCTTGATTTTCATCGTGCAACCTTGTTTTTACCATCTTGACATAATACTACTGATTTGTACTGAATTTGGGTTAAAGTGCCAAGAATCGTTCCAGAATGAGAGAGATATCGGTAGTAAAAACGTGACTTTTATGCGATATCAGTAAGTGATAAAATTTCAAGTCTCGACACTTAGTAAAAATTTGTGTTTCAAGTTTTGATTTATGTGACACTGGGTGCGACATTAAGTGCGACATAGATATTTGTGTTGCAATATTGCGAGTTGAAAAATTCGTGCGACATAGGCAATTGTGTCGCAAGTCATGATTGCGACATAGATCCTTGTGTCGCTTATGCGACATTCGCAATATAATGTGACATAATGGCTTGTGTCGCTATGTGCGACATAATCAATTTTTGCGACATAGTGACTTGTGTCGCTAAGTGCGACATAATCTATTTTTAGCGACATAAAGGCTTGTGTCGCAGAAGGCCTAGCCTTTCTGCTACATAACTGGTTGTTTGAGTTTTCGAGTGTCGGGTTTGTGGTCAAACGACCTCGGTTTGACCTGAAACTTTTACTCAAGTCTTAAATGAGTTTATAGAGCTTGCAGAAATTATTGGTTTGTGTCGGGAGTAACCCGAGGTGTCAGTTTTATATAATGATCAAAATCGTGAGTTTCAAAAATTATTTAGAAAACAAGTTTTAACACCTTATTTAGACATAATCTAGCTAAATAATCTACTAGGCAAGAAAATAATCATAATATAAGTAGTTTCTAGGTGTCAGGAACTTACGAGGGTCGGTTTGGGAAACCGAAAAGATAGAAACGTAGAGGTTCACGTGGTGATCGTTTTCTTCCAAACGAGCTTGCAAATTCGAGATGTTTTAGTGGTAGTTTTATGGTGGTATTATGGTGGTGGTGGAGGCCGATTTATGGATAGAGAAGAGAGGGGAAAATGTGGAAATGAAGATAATGAAATGAAATGATGAAAGGGGTGTGGGTTGGTTTTGTTGAAGTCAAAGAAGCAACCGAAGGGATGGGGTGCCATCCCTTGGCACATGGTCGGCCCATGGGTGGGGTCCACCCATGTGCGGACTTCACCAAATTTCGTTTCTAAACTCGCGTTCCGTGCGGTGTTCGTTTACCCGATCGTTTAAACGTTTATATATACGTTAAACGTTTAATACACACGTTTCATTATTGATTTAAATCGGGATATTTTTAATGAAAGTATTATTCTAAATACTTTATTTTAAGTTATCGAAATGTTGTTGGGTCCCGGTTTGCGCGTTCGTTGTGTAATTGTACATTTATTTAACTCGTGTAACGTTTCTAAACGTTTTATTCGTGCGCGTAAAATCATAATATTTTTACTCGAAATATTTTGTCAAAGTACTTAATAATGAATTATAAAATATAACTTTTGTTTATTTCATTTTTCAGGAGCGTTTCGCGCGTTCTGTCGCTTACGGTTAGCTTTAGACGATACGAAATGCGTTTGTATATATTATCCAAATAATATATATTAAAAATGAGTTAATTAAATAATTTCATATTATTTAATAAATTGTTCACCAACGTCCATATTTAAAGGTACCGGAATCCATCCGATATAAAACTGCACGATTTAACCAAATCGCGTGCGTGTGTATATATATAAAAATATATCAATACACATAATGATACACATAATTAATCCTAATTACATGTATTAACACAATGATTAGGCACTAATACTATCCCTAATTAGGCGGGTGTCACAGTATCTAATCTTGTGATGGAAAATAATGATCAACAAGAACAACTTCCTCCTCCCCTAATTTCATTTTGGCTGCTCATTCATCAGATCTTGCGCATTCTGTATCTGACAACTTCGACAACCACAATCTCAATCCACAACGCCTCCTGATTTTGTATATTCAACACAAAGGTATTTCGATGATTGTGATATGATTTTTGTTTGTGTGCCGTTTAGAGTTAATTAAAAATGGTGAAACAATATATGATGTTGTTTGACAATTAAACCTTTTCAACAAGTGTATGGTCTACTAGCTTGATACTGTTTTACGAATGAATGATGTACAAAATTTATTTACCGCTTTTTATGCTGGGATTGCTTTATTATACCAAAAGACTACCAAAAGTTTCAAATAAAAACATCCTGATTCATTAGGTATATCACTCGAATCCACAAGATTGCCAGATTATAGAATCAACATAAAAGTCTATAAAATCATAACTATAAAAACCAAGGTATTGGATTGTAACAATAACCATTGTGGATGATTAAACAAATCCATTGCATTTAGAAACTAGGAAACGTATTTATATCAATTACGCTGATCTTATGGTGCAAAAATTGTTCTCACAGTTTACGTCATTGCTCCTAAGTGATGATTCCACAATCTCGAACTTTGAAGGATCGTGTTTTGTAGAAGTCGTTCCTCTTCTCTTTTTTGAGTTCAGAGGTCTTCCTTTGGGTCGTTGAATCTGCGGCTCAAATAATGGCTCAGAGCCATTCACAAATTTATCCATCATCAAAATAGCATATTTTTTCTTATGGAGGGGCCACACCTTGCAGTTTGAAGACAACTTATCCATCAACTCAGCAAATTTGTTGTCGCGATCATCTTGTAAATCATTATCATTTGTTATAAAGGATAGTTATAAAGGATACTACTTGAAATGTGCCTAACATGTTCTTTTCAATATGCCAGACACATAAAAGGCTCGTTGCAGTCGGAAATACATACTTTACCATTCAAGAGAGCCAATTCCCTATCTGACATAATTATAGACGGTTGATTATCATTACCTAAAGTCTTCTTAAATGCACTTAATGCCCAAGTATAATTTTCTTCATCTTCTCTTTCCAAAAAAGCAAACCCAACATAAAAAGAGGTATTGAAACATGAGACTCCAATAATGTCAAGAAGGGGCATGTTATATATATTGGTTTTGTATGTGCAATCCATCACAAGATATTAGAGAAGGCTTGTTAAAAAAGAGGTAAATGAATTTTGTACATCATTCATTGGTAAAACAGTATCAAGCTAGTACACCAATTACTTGTTAAAAAGGTTTAACTGTCAAACAACATCATAGATTGTTTCACCCTTTTTAATTAACTCTAACTGGCACACTGACAAAAATCATATCACAATCATCAAAATACCCACAATCATCGAAATACCTTTATGTTGAATATATAGAATCAAGAGGCGTTGTGGATTGAGATTATGGTTGTCAAAGTTATCGGATACAGAGTGCACAAGATCGGATGAATGAGCAGCCAAAAAAATTAGGAGAAGAGGAAGTAGTTCTTGTTGATCATTAGTTTCTGGATGCGACACGCACCGGTCGTTGGGATTTCTAATGGTGACGTGACACAGCAGTGGGTTTTTAATTTATAAGGCTGGGGCCTAGGGTTACTTATTATGCTAATCAAAGGGCTAGCAAAGGACAAGTATGACCTAGGATCGTTCTTCAAAGCGCGAAAAATTGAAACTAGGGGGTTTAGAAGCTTTTATGTATTTAGCTGGAGTTGAAAGAGTTGGTTTTGGTTTTGGGTTTTTCGATCTAAATTAAACTAGACTGAATTAAAAAGTGGAGGTTACTTCGGGCGTTCATCAATTAAAGTGATTGTCTACTATAACGTGGTTTAAAGGTTGTTAAATATGGAGAGTTCTAATGAAGATAAATTCGTAACTTGATATGAGCTATTACTACAATCCTTCTATCGGGCTAACGCGGAGGTGTCCATAATCAGACAAATAGAATGTCACGTGGATTGCAAAATATATTAAAGTGTACACCGAAAGTTCTCTCTAATGTACACCCACATTATCCGACAGTTAACCTCGAATCCTATTCCCCAATCCCGGTCATCAGAGATGCCCGAATCATGGCATAATTTGTTGAATAAACAATCTTATGAACGAGGGTTATCCTCGCCGGAATAGGCTGGGCTAACTGGTCTAGACGGTCGGATAACATGTCATCACTTATTCGTACGAGTTATCATCATTACTCAGGTATGCAACAAAACAGGGATGATTTATGCCACAAATAAAAACCTAAGTAATACGTTTGTTATTCGATTCGTAATACAACTACCTTCGGTCGTTCTTGACTTCCATACATTTGTACTCCGCTGTAAGCGTTTCCAGTACTATATCAAAGAACAGTCGAATAGGGGCCGTCATATTATTTCACGATGATTAATGTCGTTTAAATTTCACTATTATGATGATCCTAAGGCAACAATCAAACAAGAACATGCGATAAGAGGATTAAAGCAACAGTTCAATTTAAGCATACAAAAGTATTATCTAAGTTGAGGATATTCCGAAAGTCGTCTAAAAAATATCATCTATATGAATTTAATCTTAATCTACCTCTACTCCCATGTTCCGTGTCTTTTGGATCCTAATTTGGTCTAGAGAACACCGGCTATGCCGAGCTCAATGATTCAATCTAACATAGTATAACTAAGTGACCTGTATCCTATGAGTTAGCTACGTTCATTTTTGGATAAAGTTTTAGTCATAACATGAGTTGGGCAGATAAACGATAAAGATTTAATTCCTATATCCATTTGTAAAGTAAACCATCCGCAATCTCATAACATACCACATAGTCACATATTTAATACTTTCTAAACGACTATCATAGCAGACAATTGAGTTATTTAGCTACTCATGGTAGTTCTATCATGCATATTTAAATTTATTAAAGAAAGGACAAGCATATTAAATATGAAAGATAGATTAACACCTGGAAAGAAGTACAATAACTCGTAGCTAAAATATGCATCCCGGAGCACCTCCGTACAAATCTTCCTTAACTAGGAAGAATTACTACTAATATTACAATAAAAAAATGTAGAATGTGTAGGTGTTTTGGTGGGTTGGTATCCTAGTACCTTGGTGTAGTGAGTGTGTTTACAAATGAGCCTCATGCCTCCTATTTATAGGAGAGTTTTGGTGCATTTTAGCAAGTGGAAGCTCACAATAGCAAAAGGTGGAAAAGGTGGTGGCACCAGGTACGAAAAGGTGGAAAAGGTGGTGGCACCAGGTACGAAAAGGTGGAAAAGGTGGTGGCACCAGGTACGAAAAGGACAAAAAAGCGCAATCCGTGCGGGTGAGTGGAGGCCGGCGGCGGCTAGGTGGCTGCCGAAGGCGGTGGGGTGGTTGGCCGGCGGCGGCTAGCACCCCCCCGCACCGGTTTGTCGCCTGTTGCCTCATTTCTCGATTCATGCGTGTTTTCTTTGTTATGCGTCTGTTTGTGTTGATTCTTTTTGCGTTGGATTCGTAATTCAAAAACGAAGCTTTTGATGAAAAGAAATCCCAAAAATATATCTTTGAACTTTAGATGTGTCGTACAAATCGTTTGGATCTTCCGGCGTACGTAGAATCTTCATTCTTCGTCCGTTTTTGTTGATTCTTTTTCTGTTGGATTCGTAATTTGAAAACGAACATCTTGGGTAAGATGGATGTTGATGATGGGCACTTTTGACTTGAAATCTTATTTTGATGTCTTGAATCTCCAAACGTGCGTGGAATTTTCGTTTTTCGGCCGTTTTGCTTGATTTTGCTCGTGCAACCTTGTTTTGATCTTCTTAGCATATTATCAATGATTTGTGCGTTGTTTGAGTCCAAATGACAAGTATTTCTCCAGAATGAGAGAGATATCGGTTGTAAAAACGTGACTTTTTACGCGATATCAGTTTCCAATGCAAGATTGGATACAGAGAATGTGCATGAAGTAGAATAATATCCATTCTGTTATTATATAATGCAATGAGAGGCCACAATATGGGCCAATACACAATATATTAAGTATGGGCAACTGCATGCGTGGTTTTGGCATGTGGGGTTTTGTACTTTAATCATTACTTGTCAAACGCCACTAAAATTGGTAAATATTCTTTGAAAGTAAAATAGTCCATTAAAAAAAATATTGAAGTGTGCACGTGATTCCTTTCGTGAGCAAATCAACTCCCGTCCCAGATGACGACATTAATTTTTTTTAAGTAATTGATTGATCCGTATCTCCGGTTTCATTGGGTTCCCATGATCACTATCTGAATTCATAAAATGTCTTTGTTGTTTCCAAACAATATAATTTGATTACTAACATGTAAAGCTGTAAATTGGACATTTCACAAACAACACATACTGTTCATTTATTATTAAACATGATTAAGTGTTGTAGTTAAGCCCAAAGAAAAATAATCCTGCCAAAACACATTCACAAGTTTTAGTTTTTACTCAAAGTTTTTGAAAACTAAAAAAAAAATACTTCACTTCTTTCCCGTCTCATTTTAAAAATTCACATCTCTCCCTTCTTTTTATCCATCTTCAGTTGCACCTAAATCTTAATTATGCATTCTTATTCATATATGAGATGAGATCATTAGAGTACACTAACATTTAAAGAATGAAAGTACCAATAATATTGTGCTATGTGTACAAAGAGAATGCTCCACATGTATAAAATTCATTTACCCCCAACATCAATTATCTCACAAATGACAAATTGAAAAATTATGAAAATTACACAATTAAATTCAGCGTTTTCTCCTATTCGATTTGCCGTCCTTCAAGGCATACTTTTGGAGAGTTTTTTATTTTCTACTTTTTGATGGGTTTCACATTTTAATAACACATGTGTTAAAGTGTTGCGTTCAGGGTTTTGGGTTTGGGGTTTTGGAAAATACCCCAAATATCAAACCCTAAACCCCAAACTCTAAACCCTAAACACTTTACAAAATTTTAAACCCTGCATCTTACTAAACCCTAAACCCTTCTAAACCCTAAACCCTAACCCTAAATTAAATTTACAACCAAGAAAACACATGTGTTAATAACTTATAAAACTCACCAAAAAAATGAAAAAAAAATCATCGGAAAAATACCTTTAGGGACAGCAAATCAAAGGGGGGAAAACGCTGAATTTAATGGTGCAATTTTCATAATTTTTCGATTTGTCATTTGTGAGATAATTGATGTTGGGGGTAAATGGATTTTGTACATGTGGAGCATTCTCTTTGTACAAATGGCGCAATATCGTTGGTACTTCCATACTTCCAAAAATTATTGTACTCTCTTGAACTTTTATCATTTCTTAAACTTTTCTCATTCACACACACACACACACACACATACGTATATATATATATATATATATATATATATATATATATATATATATATATATATATATTAACAGGATCAAAAAAGAAGAAAATTTAGGTGGAGAAGAGGGAGAAGCAATATGATTCAATATTTTTAATACTATGATTTTTTTTATTATAATTCAAGTAATAAAAAGTTGAATCATAGTAATAAAAATATTGAATCATATTGCTTCTCCCTCTTCTCTACCAAAATTTCCTTCTCCATTGAACCTAATCCTATATATATATATATATGGTTGGGTTCTGTTGAGAACAAGGGGATTCCGTAAGAACGGTGAGAACACATCTTAGCCATCAGTTTTTTGATCAAAAAACCTGATTTTGGAGGTGGCACTTTTGTAAATACTTTGAAGTTCGATTTGGAGGGTCCACATTACCTTTGCTCATGTGAAGTTTTTTTTTAGCTTCACATTATTTTGCCTATGTGAAGCATTTTTTTTTAGCTTCACATCATTTTGCTCATGCGAAACTTTTTTTTTAGCTTCAAATCATTTTGTTCATGTGAAGCTTTCCTTTTTTTTTAGCTTCACATCATTTTGCTCATGTGAAGCTTTTTTTTAGCCTCACGTTATTTTGGTGAGGTTAAGTTTATTTTTTTCTTCTTAACATGAAGTTATGATGCTATAAATTTTTATTTTTATAGGTTAACATAGTTTTAATGAGATTAAGTAAATATTTTTTTTGTTAACATTAGTTTTTGAAGTGATTAATGTTTATACATATCAATTCACTGCTTCAAACATTGTTGTTAACAAAAATTACATAAAAAACTTCACCATGTTAAAACTATTGTGAAGCAAAAAAAATTAAACTTCTCCTACCAATCATCATTTGAACCTTTCAAAATCAAACTTTATGGTATTTACAAAAGTGCCACATCCAAAATTAGGTTTTTTGGTCAAAAAATAGTTGGCTAAGATGTATTCTCATCATTCTCACAGAATCTTTTTATTCTCACATGATCCCAAGCTTATATATATATATATATATATATATATATATATATATATATATACACCAACAGCCATATTGATCATATCCATCATCCATCCATTGTTTTCATTTACTATGGAACCGACAACAATTTTTGTTATATTTTCATTATAATCCATGTTTGTGCAACTTGGAGCTTCAAAGCCTATCATTCCTCACATAAGTATCATGGGTATGGTCTATTGTGATGCTTGTCCAAACAACTCTTTCAACACACATATTTACTTCTTAGCAGATTCATCCTTATATATTTCTTTCTTTTGATATAAATTTAGAATATATTAATGATGTACATAGAGATTTATAATAGTACTATTGTTTCATTGCATGGCAGAGGTTAATTTATGTGACACTCGACGATTTAGGTTAACCGTTAAACCTAACTGAAACCTTAATTATTGTATTTAGTTTGTGTTAGGCTAAATATTTGTAATTATTTGTATATTTGAATATACACTTACGTGATTTGTTGAAATTACGCGAAATAACTGGACAGAGCCCGACTATTTATACTTGGTGAAAACATTTTATAAAAAACGCAAACATATTTTATGATTTAAATAATAGTTATTTACATATTATTATTATTATTTCGTATAATAATTACCGAAAAACCTAGACATTTTGCTTAAAACGTAACAAACACGGTAAAAACACGTGAATCGAATCCGGCAACGAAATGAAACGAAACTCGATAAATATTTCGACAACTTATAATAAAGTATTTAAATAATACTTTAATGGAAAATAATCTCAAATATATTGTTAAATTAAAACGACACAAAATAACCTTATACGATTTAACGGTTTAACAAAAATGAAGAGTAAACGAACATTGAACGTAACACAATACAGTCTGAGAATGAAAATTAAAAATCATAAAAATTAGTGGGGCCCATGTGGGGGCCGGCCACCCCCTTTTCCCCCTCTCTACTTTCATGCAAGAATCGTCATTTGATTCCTTACAACCTTCATACACTATACATGCAATCCCTTCCTTTTCTTTCATTTCACTTCACCTCTCTAATCTCTCAAACTCTCTCAACTCTCTCTCTAAAAAGCTGAGAATTCAACTCTCACCACCACCATAAACCACCACCTCACAACCCACAACCACCACCCAAATACTACACCATGTTGCAAGATTTTTAAATAAAACAAGCAACAAGAACATCTCACTACAATTCTGCCTTCTCCTCCTCATAACCCCATTGTGAGGATATTTTTCTTCATTTAAATACTCTCATAACATGTTATAGTATTCACTCAACAAGTTTTAGGAACAAACTTTACTTAAAAAATTATTTTCCATAACTTAAAACTCACAAAAATGCAACTTTATTAATCTGTCCAAAAAATAATATGAATTTCTCTTAGGTGTTTCTCACTCAAAACTTAATAAAAATGGATGATTCAAAAGAGAAAAATTAAGTTCAAGATGTCAAATTTCATTTCAAGGTGGCCCCATAATTTTTGGAGTCCATTTAGTACTTAAAATGATTTTTATGAAAACATGTGTATAATCTGTCAAGAAAAGTTAGAAAGTTATCTCTTAGGGTTTTGGTCATAACTGGAGCTACACATCACTAAATGAATGTCTTTAGCTGAAATTGTGTAGATTGTACAAAAGTCACAAAATATGTTAGGTACAAAAGTCATTTGAATGTCTTTAGCTGAAATTGTGTAGATTGTACTCAGTAATTATAAATTCTAGCATGTGTCAGGATTGGTTAACATTTGAACCTCAGAGCACAAACGTAATTTTTTAAAAATACTTAGACTTCTCTAAAAATTCTATATAATTATAGGAAGTAGATAAGACCTTGGGGATCATTTGTGATTTTTCCCAGATTTATTACGGAATTATGATTTTTAAATCGAGACATGGAAAAACGTATAATTTTGGGAAAATACAAAGCGTGGACTGATTTTATAGAAAAATGAACACTGACACTTTCGAACATGATATAAGTGATGTAACTTACTTTTTATGCCTTTTAAACACATCTTAGTAATTAGTAAAATTTTCGGGTTAAAACGAGTGGGTTTGACCAAGTCAACAAAAACTGGACTCGGTTTTAAAAATGTTCCACTTACTATTTTTCACAGGAATGGTAACAAAAAGGGTTTGGGTGACTTATTAAGTAACTTCGACCAAAAAAGAGACTCGAAAACACTCTCGAATGAAAAACCGACACTTAGAACTCTTGAACTAACACCTATGTCGCCAAACTTGCGACACTAACACCTGTGTCGCCAAACTTGCAACACTAACACGCGTGTCGCCAAACATGCGTCACTAACATCTGTGTCACTAAGAACAGAAACTTTGAAATTTGGTTTTTCACTAAGTATTCAACTTGGATAACAACCTATAACAACATGAGACAACAACACGATAATGCATGATATATACTAATACAAAGTATACAACGAAACTAATCTAATAATACCGTCTTAGCGAATTATTATTATTATTAAAAACTTTCACTAACGGGTCGTACACGTTTTTAATAAAGAACATACTTTGGACGTACTGCTTGAGTGAACAACTAATGTAGGTGGACATTAACCCTCAACTTAGATAGATAGTCTTTTGAGATATCTAATTACACACACAACCTTATATGTTTAGGGCGTACATGGTTGCACTTGGAAACACGCTTACTTGCTTGCTATTTGATTAATTGCTTGCTTATTACTAAACTCAGGTGAGTTTCATAGCCCATTTTTCACTATTTTATACTTGGGGTGAGAATACATACAACTATTTTTATGATCACAAATTACAAAGGAAAAATTACATTGATTTGCACTGATTTACATGAGTGAGACCATAATCCACAAAAGTCCTCGCACATCGTAGTTCATTAATTTTAAGTGTGAATATTATTGAATAGATAATTCGGGATTGAAACCCCCGTCCGGGCTAGTCCCTCTAGCCAATCCACGAACGCAGTATTATTTGTTTTCACGAGTGTTCCGGATTAGACACTCGCAGAGGCACCAACAAGGATTAAGTTTCGAACTATGAGCTCATGAACAAGGATAACAAACAATACCTTGATACTTTTACAACTGTTTTTGCATTCGTGCAACGTGAAGGAAATCTTGTGATTCATACTTTACAACTGTTTAGAAACCTATGAACTCACCAACTTTATGTTGACCTTTTGGTATGTATTCTCAGGTAACCAGCCGCAGTAGAATGCTTTCAGAAGCATAGCTCGAGTCGCATATTTTCACAAACATCTCAGAGATTAGATTACATTTTGATATTTTGTATATATCTGTTATGTAGTAGAAATCATTAGACTAATGATGCGAACTCCAAGGATTTTGTAAACATTTTACTATGGAAATGTAATTATTTTTTAAAACGTCTCATTTAGAAGTAGTTTGTTGTAACCTTATGTAATGATATTTGATTAGTTGCGGCCGACCTCTAACTTCTGCTGCACACTGAATTTGGGGGTGTGTAACGCCACTAAAATAATATATTTGTGTAGCACCCCCAAATTTATAATGCAGTGGAAGTCAACATGGGGCACTACTAATCAATATCATAACACATAATCACAAGCAAATGACCTCTAAATGAGACGTTTGTAGAAAATAGTTACATTTCATTGTAAATCATTTGAAAACATATTGTTTTCAATACAAAAGTTGTAATTTCCTAGAGTCCATGCGTAAGGCGGGAGATTCTATTACATAATCAAAATATACAAAAGATAATGCTAAGAATCTCCGTTAATGCAGATATGTTGAAATCATGCGACTCTAGCTATGTCCGGGAGTAATCCTACTCCGTATGCGTACCTGAGAATACATGCTAAAAAGGTCAACACGAATGTTGGTGAATCTCACAGGTTTGTAAGTAATATCAGTGTTGAATACAAGATTTTATCAGTGGTGCCCGTAGGCGTAAATCAAGTATTTGCAATCCTGCAAATGTATGTAAGTTTATACCATTGCCGTGAGGCTCATAATCAAAGCTTAACCCGTAAGTAATAAGTTGCCCCCGCGACATGCTCGAAACTGAGCAAGCGTATGTAACGAATAATAGTCACCCGTTTATACAGAACGGTTCGTGGTAGCACTACTACCCCAGGCGGGGAGGGTCATTTCCCTAATGGATCCATTAACTAGTGTTCGCGCTTAAGTCCATACCTAACGATGTATGATGGAGGGACTTCAGTAAATGGTAAGTAACTCATGCAATCCCGTATAGTAAAATGAGTAGTTCGGTACTTATGTTCAAGAAAAGTAAGCAATGTATCTCACCCCGTAAGTAAAACAGTAAAAGTGGGGCTGTAAGACTCACCTGAGTTTAGCAAGTATGTTTAGGAAATCAAACAAGTAGTGCGAATGTAAGTCCGTAAGGGTGTCGGGTGTAATCCCGTATGTTGGTTCTCCGAACCCTGCAACCTTCTGGCGTCCGAAACGCACAAGGTTGTAAGTAAACAAGTAAATAAGTCAGTGTCTTAAAAGATCACCGATGCTAGTTGTCCACTCAACTAGGAAATGTCCAATTGTTTGTTTAGTAATCCGTTTGTAATTTGAAAACAAATATGGCCCGTTGGTGACGGTTTGTAATAATAATCCAAAGTGTTATTATTATATGTATCGTTGTATCAGGTTTCATTATTTGTAAGTGTTCGACACTTAGTGTGAAAAGTATTTACAAGTTCCTGGATGACGGGGGTCCGGGGGCAGCGCCCCTGGTAGTGGGGTCCAAGGGGCGGTAGCCCCTGGCGGGGTCCAAGTTGCAGAGCCCTTAGCTGGGGTCGAGCTTGGAAATTTTTGATTTCTACTACATTGCTTTGGTAAAAATCGCATATGGAATTTAAAATTGGGAAATATGACCTAGTTTGGCTGCGGGCTGAAAAGGTGTTGCGAACTGAGTTCGCGGTGCGAGCTGAGTTCGGCTCGCAAGGCAGTAGGCTGCGAACCGAGTTGGGTTCGCTGCTCAAGATTCGGCTCGCAAGAACTCGACTCGCAGGTCAGTTCGCAGTTCGACTCGCAAGTCAGTTCGCAAGTCGACTCGCAAGTCAGTTCGGTTCGCAGTTTGACTTCGCGAGTAAAAGTCAACTCGCAAAACTCAGTTCGCAAATCAGGGTTGCGAACTGAGTTGGATCTCGGTTCGCAGAACGAGCTGTTCACGAATTTTGTGTGGATTTCGGTTTTTAAAGCGTTTTAATGAGGTTTTTGGACATAATCTTGTTCGGTAAATGTTCTAGCATGTAAATCTAAGCTTTACAAGTAATTTAAAAGAGTTTAAAGTTTTCATACCCCAAAATGGAAAATGAAGAAGATGAAGATGGTGATGATCCTTAAGCTTGTTCTTGATGATGATGACGGACGATTTTGATGGTGGTGATGTTGATGTTGTTGAGTTTCAGTTTTTGAGAGAGAGATGGAGGTGAGGTTGAGAGAGATGAGAGAATTTGAGGTGGATGTGTGTGAAATGAGATGAATTTGGGGAAGAAATGGGTTTAAAAGGAATTGGGTCATGGGTCAGTTTGGGATTGGGTTCGCGGGTCTGGGCCGACCCAAATTGGGTCTCGGGCTCACGTGTTTGTGTTTCCGAATCGTGTTATGCCTCGTAGTCGGTTAAATTCGTAGTCGTTTAATCGCGAAATCTTCTAAAGATTTTTAAATATGGGTTTAAAAGGAATTGGGTCATGGGTCAGTTTGGGATTGGGTTCGCGGGTCTGGGCTGACCCAAATTGGGTCTCGGGCTCACGTGTTTGTGTTTCCGAATCGTGTTATGCCTCGTAGTTGGTTAAATCCGTAGTCGTTTAATCGCGAAATCTTCTAAAGATTTTTAAATATGTCTTAAACAAATACGAAAATTTATGTAATATATTATCGTAATTCCACGTTATTTATTAACTTTGTCACTAACGTCCATATTAACTTTGTCACTAATGTTTGTTTAATCGGGTAAATCTGTAGTCGGTTAAATCCGTAGTCGTTTAATCGGGTAAATAATGTTTATTTGGATAATTCCACGTTATTTATTAACTTTATCACTAACGTCCATATTAAATACATGTCGGACTTCGTTCGATTCATAAGTGTACGATTTAACAATTCGTGAATGCGTGTATGAAATTACACGAAATGTCATGTATATTTAGATTAATACAAAACCAAATACGCGTAATTACAAGTAGTTTAAGCACTAATTACAGTCTTAATTTGGCGGGTGTCACATTCTCCCCTTGTTAAGAGAATTTCGTCCTGAAATTGAGCTCAAGTCGTATGAGTAGAGTATGTGAACAGGTGTGGGTATTTCAGTCTCATTTGGTCTTCCCGTTCCCAAGTAAATTAAGGACCACGTCTAAAATTCCACCTGACCTTTATGATGGGGATATGACTCTGCTTCAGTTGTTTGACCTCGCGGTCCATGATTTCCATAGGTTCCTCGACAAAATGAAGTTTATCATCGATTTGTATTTCATCGAGCGGTACAATCGGTGTCTCATCAGACAGACATTTCTTCAAGTTAGAAATGTGAAAGGTAGGATGCACGCTACTAAGTTCGGTATGTAGCTGCAGTCGATACGCCACTGGACCAATTCTCTCGAGAATTTCAAACGGTCCAATGTACCTAGGGTTCAGTTTTCCTCGTTTTCCGAATCGAATGACACCTTTCCACGGTGCCACCTTAAGAAGTACCTTGTCTCCAACCTGGAACTCAAGGTGTTTGCGTCTCACGTCAGCGTAACTTTTCTGACGATCACGTGCGGCTTTCAGCCGGTTTTGGATAGCAACGATCTTCTCGGTGGTTTCGTGAATGATTTCTGGACCAGTGAGTTGGGTATCTCCCACCTCAGTCCAGCAGATAGGTGATCGACACTTACGTCCGTAGAGTGCCTCGAAAGGTGCAACCTTAATGCTGGTATGGTAGCTGTTGTTGTATGAGAACTCACACAATGGTAAGTGGTTTTCCCAAGAAATACCAAAGTCAATTATGCTTTGGCCAGTGTTTAAATAGTTCGTTCGCTTTGGCCATCAGTTTGTGGGTGATAAGCAGTACTCATATCCAGACGAGTACCGAGAGATTTTTGTAATGATTGCCAAAAGTTGGAAGTAAAACGACTGTCCCTATCCGAGATGATTGAGATAGGTACACCGTGTCGTGAAACAATTTCTTTGATGTAGATGCGAGCCAAACGCTCCATCTTGTCAGTTTCCTTGATGGCTAGAAAATGGGCAGATTTTGTGAGACGGTCTACAATCACCCAAATGGTATCGCAACCGCTTGAAGTCTTCGGTAGTTTGGTAATAAAGTCCATGGAAATTTGCTCCCATTTCCATTGAGGGATTTCAGGTTGTTGGAGCAATCCCGAAGGTCTTTGATGTTCGGCCTTGACCTTGGAACAAGTTAAGCATTTACTGACGTACATGGCGATGTCAGCTTTCATGTTAGGCCACCAATACAATCCTTTGACCTCATGATACATCTTGTCAGAACCGGGATATATAGAGTATCGAGATTTGTGAGCTTCAGCCATCACTAAATCTCGCAAGTTTCCGAATTTGGGTAACCATACCCGGTTAGAGAAGTACCGAGTTTCATCAGGTTTGATTTCAAATTGTTTATCCATGCCTCGCAAGGCTTCATTGATGATGTTTTCGGGTATGAGTGCTTCGAGTTGAGCGGCAAGAACTTGGGTGATGAGATCGTTGTGGATGGTAATACTGAGGGCTCGGACTCGAAGGGGTTTCACTAGTTCTTTTCGGCTTAAGGCATCGGCATCTACGTTCGCCTTGCATGGATGGTATTTGATTTCGCAGTCGTAGTCACTAAGTAACTCGACCCAACGACGTTGCCTCATGTTTAGATCCTTCTGATCGAATATGTGTTGGAGGCTTTTGTGATCGGTAAAGATAGTACTTTTCGTACCGTAGAGGTAATGTCTCCAGATTTTCAACGCGAATACCACGACACCTAATTCTAGATCGTGTGTCGTATAGTTTTTCTCATGAACTTTCAGTTGTCGTGAGGCACAGGCAATGACTTTTTCCCATTGAATTAACACGCAACTAAGTCCTTGGTGTGAGGCATCACAGTAAACTACGAAGTCATCGGTACCTTCGGGTAAGGACAGGATTGGTGCACTGCAGAGTTTGTGTTTAAGTAGTTGGAAGGCTGACTCTTGTTTGTCGGTCCAATCGAATTTCTTATCTGTGACACCCATCAAATTAAGACTAGTAATTAGTGCCTAATCAAGTGTTAATACATGTAATTAGTTCTGTGTTAGGCTAATTAATGTATCGAAATATATATTGATGAATATATACAACTATACGATTTGATTAAATCATACGCAATTCAAATCGAATGTAATTCGGTTCAATTAAATACGAACATTGGTGATCAATTTAATTAAATAATATAACATTAGTTAATAACGTTATTGCATCCAATTATCATTTTAATAATTTTTCAAATTCAATTTTGTATCATACGAACAAGGTCCACGCGGTTAAAATATCAAAGGCACAAACAAAGCGAAACAAGTTAAAGTTATATTTTACTCTATAACTCAATTATTAAGTATTTGATAAAATACTTCAAGTAAATTATTGACTAAATATTTGTATTCTAAAACTTGTAATTAAACGTAAATAAAATTATTCAAATGTTTAAACAACCGGGAAAATGAACACCGCCCGGAGCGCAAATGCAAGGGAGTAAAAGTGGAGACCCACACTTCAGTGGGCCCCACCAAAAATCTGCCCAAAAATGGGGGAAAACCCCCTCCCCTTTCCATTTTCTCTCACTTTCTCACAATCTCTCTCTTTCTTCTCCTTTTCTTCTCTCAACTCACCATCACCACCACCACCATTAAACCACCAAGAAGCACCACGAAACCACCTCGGATCCTCACGATCCTTTAGAGAAAAACGATCACCTCATCACAATCTACACTTTCATCTTTTCGGATTTCTCCGACGTTAAGTTTGTAAGTTTCTGACAAAACCCGAAACACTTCGATTTTCATTATTTTTACTTGTCTATGGGTTATTTAAGCTCATAATGTCCAAATATGGGTTGGGTAAAAGTTTCAAGTCAAATGAAGGCCGGAAAACACCTTTTCGGCTCATTTTCCGGCCAACAGCGCGTTATGTCGCAGAGGCTCCAGGCCACCTGCGACATAAGCTTTTATGTCGCTAAATCGGGCCTTATATCGCATATAGCGACATAAGCCACTATGTCGCACTAATCACGGACGTCGCATATAGCGACACAAAACACTATGTCGCAAAACTTATTACGTTCGCACATAGCGACACAACACCTTATGTCGCATTAAATTGCGGACGTCGCACTTAGCGACACAAACCCTTATGTCGCAGTCATGATCTACGACATAACAGCCTATGTCGCACTTAGCGACACAAAGTTGTATGTCGCACACTGTGTCGCATAAAACATAACCAAGAAAACATAGATTTTACTAAGTGTCGAGACCTAAAATTTTATCACTTGATTTCACCCAAATTCAAGTCCAGATGCGTTTTTCACCAAAGCAATATCTCGACCCCAACCAGGGGCCAGCCCCTTGGACACCGCCAGGGGTTGCCACCCCTAGGACCCCGCAAACATGGGGCGCTGCCCCCGGACCCCCGTCACTTAAAGTTTACAAATACCTTCTAAGTATAACACCTTTCGAAAATCAAAATAAGAATGTGGGATTATTATTACAAATAAATCACCAACGGACCATACACGTTGTCAAAACATAACCAAATCAACCAAATCATAGTAATTTGGACATTCTAGTTGAAAGAACAACTACAAAGGTAGTATTTATAGATACCTTCTCACATTTATAACCATCGCGTGTCGTGGATGATGTGCTGCG